>NW_021026826.1:338216-451333 GCF_004153795.1 Camellia sinensis | reverse complement strand
TAAAAAATATATATATATATATAGATATAAAAAAAAAAAAATAGGGAACAATATGATGTCTGAGAGTATCAATGAAGGTTTAGAATAAAAAATAAAATTTGATGAAAAAAAAAAAATAAAGTGGGCGGTTGCTGTTCAAAAAAAAAAAACAATGGAGGAAAATAAATATAAAAAACAAAGAAAAGAAAGTGGGGTTGTTGGAAGAATAAAAAAAAAGAAAAGGGGTCTTGTTATGGAGGTGCAAGACGGCCAGTGGAGGGAAAAGGAAAAGAAAAAGAAAGGAAAAGAGAGGGTGGAAAGGGAGAGAGAATCAAGAAAGCAGAATGGGGTGGGGCGCAGAGAGAGAGAGAAGAAGTGGGGTGTGTGTGTGGTTAAATAAATAAAAGAAAAAAAAGGGTGTGTAGTGTAAGGATCACAGAGACTGCCTCTACATCTACACACGGGCATCTCTCTCTATTAGCAATGGCTCGGACCAAGCAAACAACACGGAAGTCCAACGGAGGCAAGGCTCCGAGGAAGCAACTCGCCACCAAGGCCGCCAGGAAGTCGGCGCCGGCCACCGGCGGAGTGAAGAAGTGGAGTTGTATCAGCTTCTGGTGCCAAAGCCGGTGACACTGGATTGGGTGCAACAGAAGCTTGAGGACTAAGAGCAGCACCGGGAGACAAACAAGAGGAATGTAAGAAGAAGATGCAGAGGGTCGGAAGGGATGATGCCCACGAAGGTATAAAGAAGGTATGTGTAGAGATCCAGCGGGCGGCCAAGGCGAGGCTGCCGCCCGCCGGTGAAACGAAAGTACTAAGTTGTTAACCTTGCTCTGATACCATGTAAAATAACTGATGTATTATTATTGATTGTATTGATGTTGTGTATTGATTTGTATGTTACAAGCTATTATATAGGAGAGGTGTGAGGTAAGTGAGTGGTGGTAGTGGATGGTAGTGGAGGTGGTGGGTGGTAGTGGAGATGGTAAGTGTGTTAGGTTTAGTGGGGTGGATGTAGTGGGTTAGGTTAGTGGGTTAGGTTTAGTGTACATTAACAGTATGCATTTTTATCCACCACACAAATCCACTGGACAATAATTTCATGAGTTGACAGAGTTATTCCATTAACAAGTGGGTCTGTAATGGCAGCAACGCTACAAATTCAGAAAAAAAAATTCAAAAAAAAAAAAAAAAAAATTGTTCATAATACAAATTATAAGTGTAGCCATAATACAATAACTCTTTTTTGGGGATGAATAAGACAATACAACAACTCTTTATTCACACCACACACCCATGTTCAAATAGGCCAACCCCACTCTTAGAGCATCAGCAGCAGCCTTGCTACTTGCTCCATTTTGCTACTTTGTCTAGCCTGAAACTCTGAATTGAACTCCATCAAACTCGACCAAGCCACGGGGAAATGTCCTTGAGCAACAGTAACTTGCTAAGAGTGATGAGCCACTGTGCACTGGCTTTACAATTTTTAATTCATTTATCTTCATTTATATTATTTAAGCGAGATATTGTTCATATGTTAATCTATTTTTTATTATATTTTCTAGGCCAAAAAGCCATTGCCGGTGGTTCATCCGGATGTCCCCTGAGTGCCCTGTAATAAAAAGAAGGAAAATGCTCAAATTTGGCCTGACCGGTTGACCGCCCCTCAGTGGGTTCAGCCCTCCTGTGTTGTTGTTGCTGCTCTGTTGTTGCTCTGGTGTTGATCTATTGCTGTCTTGGGCCTTGTTTATGCTTGCTTGTTCATAATATTTTAATTGAGAGGGTAAAATGTGTAAATTTGGGCCGAGCTAGGTGAAGTCATTGCAATGGGCCGGTTAGTGGGCCATAGTAAAAAGGACTTCGTGAATTGGACCTAGCTTTCTTAGCTCGGTCTAAGTATGGTGACAGTTGCCTTGGTTGAAGAGATGGCTATAAAATAGCTCGGTCCATATACTCTGGTCCAAGGTATAGTTGGACAGTAACCGAGCTAAGGCATCGATTGTGGACACGCCAAGCAGAATTGTAAAAGCAAAGTGGGACCGAGCTAGGTGAAGCACAGTTAAAGCTGCCACCTAAGTATAGCGAAGTTAGCTCAGTTGTTTTTGTCATACTACCGAGGTAAGACCATTTCACTTGGTTAAAGCAGTGAGGAGGGTATTGAAAGGTAAGCATTATCTTTCAGAAATATGATTCCTAGGAGGACTCTACATTGAGGAATAAGAGTCCTACTAGGATTGTGCTTCACGGAACCTATAAAATTATGGACAGGTATCACAATCCCAATTCTTACTCTAGAATACACAGAGCTTATTGTCTATTGTCTAGTTGCTGACTTAGGCATCGGAGGGATTTCCGGCACACACCCGCCAGCTAGCTCACATTTGTGTTTTCAAGAAGTAAAGCGACAACGTTTGGAGGAGCGCAAACTTGATCAATAGGATCATACTGTTTCGCGCTCGTACAATTGGCGCCGTTTGTGGGAAATTCACAAGGAACAAAACCTCTTGATCAAGTTTACCTCTCCAGTTGGAAGCAATGGCGCATAATGAAGACTTGCCGCAATCTGTCATTGATGGGCAAACCCCGGAGGGGGGTGGGAGGCGCGAAGGCTTACCCTTCATCCCTGCCATGGCGGATTTAAAACCCCAGCGACGAAACTCCCGGAGGGACACGAGGGAGAGACGGGGCACTAGCCCCTGTCGTTCTCAAAGTCCTGAAAGACAGAGAAGAAGGCTGGATCCTCAAGTTTTGGAGGATCGCGTGAGGGAGCAAGACGAGTTAATAAGGAAGATGGCGGCAGACATGGAGACAATGAAACGCTATATAAAAGGGAAAGGAGTGGCGACAGGAGAGGGGCGCAAAGGTAACACGCCCCCTCGCCACTCTGAGGATCGTGACAGACATACCATGCCATCTCACGCAGAAAATAGGAGCCTTAGAATAGGCGACACTCAATCAAGGACCTCCAGGACTCGTTACTCCAGGTCTGAGAGAACGAGGACTGAAAGGTCATATACGGAGGGAAGCACCTATCGCCCCTCACACACGCACCAGACGACATCTAGACACACTGAGTTGCCTAGGTCGGCAGACTTACGAACAGTGCTTGAAGAGAGGGCCCGACAGAAGGAGGACACTAGGGCCCGCGACCCTCATAGAATTTCAGCACTATAGCGGTTGGCCCCTAGGACACATGGGAGTGTCGAGGTAGGGATGCCAATGCCGCGCCTTGCTTACGAACCAGCGGATAAAGTATTGGCAAGGTTACAGAGCTCGCCGTTCGTTCCGGCAATAGAGAACGCACCACTACCTTCGGGCTTCCACCAGCCCAAATTCACCACCTATGAAGGGAAGACAGACCCCTACATGCACCTAAGCCACTTTCGCCAGGTTATGGCAGTATACCGGCAGAATGAGGCCTTAATGTGTATCCTGTTTCCATCTAGCCTTGGCGACCTAGGTTTAACCTGGTTTGAAAGGCTACTAGAAGGCAGCATTGCCTCGTGGGCACAATTGGCAGAGGCGTTCGTGACTAGATTCAGAACGAACACCAAGACACCAGTGGAGATTGATCAGCTACTCTCTATTGATATGGGCGAAAGGGAGACGTTAAGGTCTCATAACAGTCGATATTGGAAGACTTTCAACCAGATTGGGGACTGCCCTACAAATCTCGCCATCGCACAATACAAGAGGGGTTTACCAGTTGGCAACAAACTAAGGGACTCAATAACAATGATGCCACCCCTCACGATGGAAGCCCTAATGGAAAAGGTGCATCAACATATCCAAGTAGAAGAAGACAGTGCCCGTGCTAAAGCAAAATCTGGCACAGTAGCGATGCCAGATTAAAAGACTACTGCTAAAGGAGGGAATTCAACACTTGCCTATCTTTTATGTGCCAGGCGAGCTAACAAAAAGGACCCAGAAAAAAGGAAGTTAAGGGTCTGCACTGCTATCACCACCGTGTTCAATAAACCTATCTACCGGATTCTCAGCGAAATACGTAATGAACCCTACATCCGGTGGCTAGCCAAGTTGGGAGAGGCACAAAGGGGTTACGATGAGAGGTCCTGCTGTACCTTCTATGATGAGAAGGGGCACCGAACTGAAAATTGCACGCCCCAGAGACAACATCTGGAAAGGTTAGTTATTGTTGGGCACCTGGACCAGTATATAGATGGGGGAACACAGCCAGCCCCACAGGACCCCAACAAACCAAACAGGATGCCGGTCGATGGTCCACCTCAAGGCGTAATCAATGTGATTCATGGGATCGTTGAACCGGGACAAGTATGCAAACTCAGGGGGATGATCAAAAAGGCAGAACACTTGAGAGAGGTATTAAGTGCACAACCTACCATCAAAAAGGGCAGAACAGAGACTACGAACGTCATATCCTTCTCAGACAAAGACCTAGCAAGGCCACATTGCCCCCACAATGACGCACTGGTGGTGACATTGCGCGTTAAGAATTTTGATATCAGACAGATCCTGATTGACCAAGGAAGCTCATGCGAGATAATATACTATGAAACCTTCACACAACTGAAATTTGAGGACAAAGACTTGGCACCTGCAACATCTCCCCTCGTCGGTTTCAACTCAATGCCAGAATGGCCAGTCGGCAAGATCATTCTACCAGTCAAAGCAGGAGCTGTAACAAAATAGGTGGAATTCTGGGTATTGAAGGTCTCTTCCACCTATAACATCATCTTGGGGAGGACATGGCTGCATGCCATGCGCTCAGTAGCGTCAACCTACCATCAGGCATTGCGGTTCCCCAACGAAGCCAGGGTGATTGAAGAGGTATTGGGAGACCAAATTATGTCAAAATAGTGCTTCATCACAGTAAATGGCAGCCGGGCTGCAAAAGGGTATGTCCAGATGGTGGAAGAGCTAGAGAGCAACGAACTGTTCGCACATGTTGGCAAAGCAGCAGAGCAGAAAGCAGTGGAGGACTTGGTTGAGGTAAGGATAGATGAAAAGGACCCATAAAAGTTCTTTTTGCTAGGCTCATCTTTGTCCAGCATTGAGAGAACTGAGATAATGGAATTCTTAATCTCTAACATCGAAGTGTTCGCTTGGACACCATATGACATGCCTGGCATAGACTCTAAGTTCATCTGCCACCAACTTAATGTCCACCTAAACGCCAGACCAATCATACAACGCATTCGTAGATCAGCACTCCACCATGCGAAAATAGTGGCGGAGGAAGTGGGTAACTTGCTGGAGGCAGGAGCCATCAGAGAAGTGCACTATCCCAAGTGGATCTCCAATACTGTAGTAGTACCAAAGAAGAATGGAAAGTGGCGTGTTTGCATGGACTACAAAACAGTCAACAAGGCATGCCCAAAGGACAGCTTTCTCCTACCACAGATAGACTAATTTGGTGGACTTAACAGTAGGGCATAATTGACTTAACTTCCTTGATGCGTATAGAGGTTACCATCAAATCGCTATGTACGAACCAGACCAGGAGGTCACATCATTTGCAACGCCTAGGGGATTGTACTGCTACAAGGTCATGCCCTTTGGCCTAAAGAACACAGGGGCGACATTTCAACGGATGATCACCAAAATGTTTGCACCATTATTAGGCAGAACAATGGAGGCTTACATTGATGACATGGTGATCAAAAGCAAGGATAAGAAGGACCATCTCAGGAGCCTAGATGAAATGTTCCAAATTCTAAAGAAGAACAAGTTGCGCCTGAGCGCATCCAAGTGTGCATTCGGTGTAGGATCAGGAAAATTCTTAGGCTTCTTGGTAACCAACCGAGGTATAGAAGCTGACCCTTCTCAGATCAAAGCAATCCAAGAACTTAAGAGGCCTAACACAGTCAAAGAGGTACAGCATCTCACTGGCCTAACAGCCGCACTCAACCGGTTCATAAGTTGGTCATTAGACAAATGTCGACTATTCTTCCAAGCATTGAAGGCCAAATTTGCGTGGGATGAAGAATGCGACTGTGCCCTAGAGAGCCTGAAAGACTACATGACCTTTCTTCCGTTGCTAGTGACCCCAGTACCTGGAGAAGAACTCTTTTTGTACCTAGCAGTTTCACAGCACGCAGTCAGCGCAGTGTTGGTCAGAGCGGAGGGAATTCAACACTTGCCTATCTTTTGTGTTAGCAAAACCTTTCTGGACGCCTAAACAAGGTACCTACCATTAGAAAAGCTGGCCTTAGCTTTGATGATGGCTTCAAGGAAATTGTCGAATTACTTCCACGCCACACCATAAACGTTTGAATAGCTTTTCCCTTAAAGTTTTGTTTGAGAGGGCAGATTTTTCTGGACGAATCTTGAAGTGGGCAGTGGAATTAGGGCAGTACGACATCAAGTTTCAACCCAGAACCGCAATAAAAGCCTAAGCTTTAGCAGACTTTGTGGCTGAGTTCACACCAGGAAGCCATCACATCTGCCCTGTTGACTTGATTGATACAACCGAAATGGGAATGGAAAGTGCTGCAGGAACTACGCAGCCCTCAAAACAAGATGCCCAGCTACATTCCAAGCCATATCGGATTGAAAACAGTAAGGAAGGGGCAAAGCATGCTATTCTCAGCAAGGACTCATCACTAAGTAAAAACCTGGAGCAATCAGATAGTGAAGAGCAAACCCCTACAGCAGGTATGGACTTAGAAGAAAATATCAGCAACACACATGACCCCAAGACATCATCCGACCCCTCTACTTGTTGGAAACTATTCGTCAGAGAGATGTGGAAGCTCTTCATGGATGGAGTATCCAATAGGCACGGTGCAGGACTTGGCATAGTCCTCATCTCACCAGATGACCTGATAGTGGAACAAGCAGCCAACCTTGGCTTCCCAGCATCAAACAATGAGGCGGAGTATGAAGCACTCTTAGCAGGCCTTAAGTCAGCACTCTTCATGAAGGCCACCGAGTTAATGGTATACAGTGACTCCCAGCTGGTAGTAAACCAAATTTCAGGCGACTACGAGGCGAAATGACTAAATGCCAAGAGTTAGTCAGAAAGGAGATCATAAAGTTCGAAGTAATACGAATAGAGCAGATCGGTCGGGAAGAAAATAGTAGAGCAGACGAAATGGCAGGTTTTGCTTCAATGGCAGACACATCCATCCCACATCCATTACTGATTGACATCTTGCCCAGACCAAGTATAGAAGAACCCAAAGTAACTGAGGTATGTTGTACCCAACTAGGCCCTTCATGGATGGATCCCATTATCATATTCTTAAAAGACGACATATTACCTGAAGAGAAGAAAGAGGCCAACAAAATAAGAGCAAAGTCATAGCGATTTTGGCTCTCTTCATCATTGGCGTTATACAAAAAATCCTTCACAGGACCTTACATGAAATGTGTCCATCCTAGCAAGGTCGAGGCATTTTTGTTCGAGATACATGAAGGCGTATGCAGAAGCCACCAAGGGGGAAGATCATTGGCTTACAGAACAATCTCACAAGGATATTGGTGGCCATACATGCAAGCAGATTCTGAGAAGTATGTTAAGAGGTGCAAGAAATGTCAGAAGTTCGCACACCAGATACATCAACCAGCCAGAAAGCTTCTACCATTAACTAGCCCATGGCTCTTCGCAATGTGGAGCCTAGACATAGTGGGACCACTTCCAACAGCACCCGGCAACAGGAAGTTCTTTCTCGCGGCAATAGATTACTTCAAAAAGTGGGTGGAGGCTGAAGCTCTCGCATCAATAAAAGAGAAAGATGTGAAAAAGTTTGTCTGGCAAAATATCATAACCCGATTCGGCATACCGAAAGCACTAATATCTGACAATGGCACCTAGTTTGATGGCAAAATCTTTAGAGGCTTTTGCGAGGAATACAAGATAGAATTCTACAACTCTACGCCAACATACCCTCAAGCAAATAGCCAAGTGGAGGCATTAAACAAGGTCGTCCTGGATGGTTTGAAGAAAAGATTGGAAAAAGCGAAGGAAAAATGGACTGAGGAGCTTTCTTATGTGTTATGGGCTTACTGTACCACACCTCGGCGGTCAGCTGGAGAAACACTTTTTTCCTTGGCCTATGGCATGGAGGCTGTAATCCCACTGGAAGTAGGCCTCCCCACTATTAGAAGTGAAAATTTTGACCTAGACTTGAACAAAGAAGTCATAGCCTTGGAACTTGACCTTGCAGAAGAAAGAAGGAAAAGAGCTCTAGTTCACATTGCCTCATACCAGTAGGAGTTATCTAGAAAGTATAACAAAACAGTGCATCCGAGGCAATTCAAGATCGGGGATTGGGTATTACGCAAAGTAATGGGCAACATTTTGGTACCCGGTGATGGCAAGCTAGGACCTAACTGGGAAGGACCATACAAAGTGGTTGGTTGGCAGGAAAATGGGCATATCACTTGGAGGATGGAGACAGCAAGGCCATTCCCAGGCCTTGAAACACTGTCAATCTCAAGTTATTTTATTTTTAGCATTCCATTAGAATATTTGTAATTTTTTTCCCATTTTTCAAATAAAACAAGTAGTTTACTTTTTTAGCATAAATCTTTCTAGTGTAAAAGTTGTTCTCAGACATTGCCAGTAAAGGGCAAACAGAAGGTTTGGCAGGGATAACCAAACATTGAGTTCTCTTCAGCCGAGATCGGGATTTAGGCTGAAGAACGTTGGCCGTAATAACCAACATTGAGCTTTCTTCAACCGAGATTAAGATTTAGGCTGAAGAGGTTGGCAGGAAAAATTAACATTTATCTCTCTTCAGCCGAGATTAGGATCTGGGCTGAAGAGGTTGGCAGGAAAAACCAACATTTATCTCTCTTCAGCCGAGATCAGGATCTAGGCTGAAGAGGTTGGCAGGAAAAACCAACATTCATCTCTCTTCAGCCGAGATCAGGATCTAGACTGAAGAACGTTGGCCGGGAATAACCAACATTGAGCTTTCTTCAGCCGAGATCAGGATCTAGGCTGAAGAAGGTTGCAGGAATAACTAACATTTAGTTTTCTTCAGCCGAGATAAGGATTTGGGCTAAAGAGGTTGGTTGGAATAACCAACATTTAGTTCTCTTCAGCCGAGATTAGGATCTAGGCTGAAAAGTTGGCAGGAATAATCAACATTGAGCTCCCTTCAGCCGAGATCAGGATCTAGGCTGAAGAATATTGGCTGGAATAACTAACAATTAGGTCTCTTCAGTCGGAATAAAGATCTCAGTTGAAGAGAGCCAATAGGTATGACGGATATCTCGGTCATTAAAATTGAGGAATGGCAACTGAGCAAAATGTTGTAAGACAATTATAAGTAAAGGTATTACCGAACAAAAAGATTGGAAACTAGCACATTTCATTCCAAATGAAAAATGTGCATTACAAAAGGAAGGGCCTTAGCCCAGTTACAAATTCTTTCAAAAAGTTAGCATTAAAAGAAGAAAGTACAAGATTAGGCAGATAGATCATCCAGATCTACATCCAGGTCAACCTGAGCTTCACCACTTGGCAGCCTGGTTCCAGGAGGAAGGTCGGTCACTGCCACATCTGCAACCGTAATAGGCATTGGTGGATCCACCAGCGCTGACTGATCAGTTTGGAGACCGTGATCATTAGTAGCAGCTGGGGCGTTGTTTGGTTCTGGGGATGCCTCTTCCTCTTCCTCCCTTACTTGAAGAAATTTTTGTTGAATGGCATTGGCGTAGTCCACCATGTAACTCGGAATGAAGTGGGGAGAAGGATTCTGGAAGACCTCAGTTTCTTGGCCATAACCGAGCTTTGACAAAGCTGCCTTCCATCCGCATTTGAAAAATATGTCCTTTGCGGCTTCGCATTGTAGGATGTAGGTGGCCTCCCATTTTTTATAGCCATGGTCCTCAGCATCGTCCACGCTCTTCTTCAGCTCGGCGATCTCGACATCTTTTTTCTGTTCAAGCTTGGCCAGTTCGCACAGATAACGGTCTTTTAGTGCGGCCAAAGACTTCTGCTTGTCCGCTTCCGCCGAGTTGACCAGCCCGGTAAGACGGGCGATTTCAGTCTGTAGCTCGGTTGTTTTTTGTTTGGCTTGCCGTCTTAGTGTTGGCTTCTGCCATGGCCAGCCGAGTTGTTTTACGTAGCTCCAACACGCGCTTGTGAGCAACGTGATTCTTCTGCATGGCCTGCAAGAGGAAATATAGCAATTATGATCGAGACTGAGTAGACAGACGTATGAAATAGAGAACAAAGGGGGCACTTACCAGCACCATCGATTTGGTTGCCAAGCGTATAGACTTTAGCTCGGTTAGGTGACCATGATGCTCCATGTCGGCTGGCAGACACACGCCTCTTGCAAGATTGAAGGCAAGCGTATGGTCTTTGTCTGCAACCACTGAGTCAGTGTTTGAAATAGCCCGGTTCTTATATGTCAGTTTTAGAGCCCATGTGGAAAGGCTAGCTCGGTTGGTGTGGACAGGTTTAGGGCTCGGTGGTGTTGTTTCTGGATGCACGCGGTTCTCTTCATTAATCAACCGCTGCTGCTCGGTTGAGGAGGTACAGACGCTCTTATGCGACCGAGATGAAGAAGCTCGGGCTGTTGGGAGGGCTACCACGGCCTCTTGTGTTTGGCCAGCTTGTGATATCACGGTTTGATCCCCGCTGGCTAGAGCTGTTGTTTCGATTATCAGGGTATGAACAGCTCGGCACTTTTCTATTTCTTACTCGTCAGTTAGAGGAGTGAGATTGATCTGTGGCAAGTTTGGGTCCGGTTTTGGTGATGATTCGAGAAGAAAGTCGGTTACCCTGGTCTTCCTCCTGTCACTATATCTATATGTCGGTTCAAAGTTTAAAAGTTCAGCCCAACCTCGTTCACGGTATCGAAGCGCGGCGCGAAGAGCTTCTAAGTTAGGGTATTGGTATTGTGACTTTAATTGGTTCAAATCTGTATAGGAAAAAGGCCAATGGTTAGCGTGATGAAGAACTTAAAAACAACAAGTGCAAAAAATGGACAGATTGAGCCGTGGTGTTCATATCGGCTGTTCCTTTATTCCAGTTAATATCGTAGCCCGGTATCTAGGCTTCCTGGTCTTCAAAATTGCTTGAAACCCAGAAAAAGTCGTCGTCATTCACGTCTTTGTTCGGTGTGTTTTTAATTATTTTCTCTCGGGATAAATAGTATACCCAGCTGTCTTCATTCTGGCCAAGTGAGTATTGGTGAAATAGCTCGGCTAAACCGAGGTTGAGGCCAAGTCGGCAGTTTAGTTTTTCCCAGGAAGTGGTATCTAGTTCGGTTAACGAAAGGTGAACATCGTCAGGGATGTTGTAGTCTTTGCGGAATTCGGCAATGGTCCCAGATGAGTGTACTAGGAACTGATATTTGCCCATTTATAAATTATGTATAACTTAGCCCGGATTCCTAGTTCAGTGTTGAGATGACGTCGAGTATCTCGGTTGAGCGTGCAAAGGTGTGCCTGGCCAACCTAGTCAGAGTCTGCAAAGTGGAGATACAAAGTGTTATGCCCAGATCACTGGATCGGGCTAAAAAAGAAGGAATGATAAATAAATGAAAACCCTAGTTCAGTTAAAAGGGTTACAGCTCATCCTTAGTTCGGTCGTAACACAGGGTATGACTCCAAGTTTTAGCTCGATCATTGAGCAAGAAGGTTCTTAGTTCGGCCGTAACACAAGGGGTGGCTCTAAGTTTTAGCTCGGTCATTTGAACAGGTTCCTAGTTCGATCATGGTGTTATTTTCGATCAAAAGCATCACATTACAAATTATTTGTGAATCCAGTTAAGAGTGAGATTGAAGGCCTATTAGGTGGTTCTTGGGGGGTTTGGGTGGTTCTTACCCATTCGTGTGAAAATCATGGGAGTATGTTTTGAAAAACGCATGTATAAATATATATACATATCTATATCATACTCATGGAGTAAACGAAAAAAGCAAGGGATTAAGTCACTTACAGTTTTGAGATGAAGGGATGAAGATCAAAACAGTGAGGATGCCAAGCTAGAGCACGAGCTTTGCAGGCGCTATGTTCGTAGAAATAGAGGTTCAGAGCACAGAAGCGTGAAGATCAACAGTGGTGTGTAAGGTTCAAAAAGTAGGGTTTTTGTGTAAAGCATAGGTTTGGGCGGGACTGTTCAAAATTTGCGGAGTACGAAGACGGCTGTGACAACTATACTTGGCCAATGAAAGCTTGCCACTTGTCCAAGAGAATAGAAAACGATTTGGGTGCGCAGGACAATTGAAGAGACATTTTTGGACCGGGCTCATCGATAGCTTAGTGGAGGTTGAGCACAGATGGCTAGAATGTTCTTAGCTCGGCTGGAAAAAGGATAATCCCAAGTCATGCGTTGCAGATGGAATTAAGGGGCAATTGAGAGGGTAAAATGTGTAAATTTGAGCCGAGCTAGGTGAAGTCATTGCAATGGCTCGGTTAGTGGGCCTGAAGGGATGAAGATCAAAACAGTGAGGATGCCAAGCTAGAGCACGAGCTTTGCAGGCGCTGTGGTCGTAGAAATAGAGGTTCAGAGCACAGAAGCGTGAAGATGAACAGTGGTGTGTAAGGTTCAAAAAGTAGGGTTTTTGTGTAAAGCATAGGTTTGGGCGGGACTGTTCAAAATTTGCGGAGTACGAAGACGGCTGTGACAACTATACTTGGCCAATGAGAGCTTGCCACTTGTCCAAGAGAATAGAAAATGATTTGGGTGTGCAGGACAATTGAAGAGATGTTTTTGGACTGGGCTCATCGGTAGCTTAGTGGAGGTTGAGCACAAATGGCTAGAATGTTCTTAGCTCGGCTGGAAAAAGGATAATCCCAAGTCATGCGTTGCAGACGGCATTAAGGGGCAATTGAGAGGGTAAAATGTGTAAATTTGGGCCGAGCTAGGTGAAGTCATTGCAATGGGTCGGTTAGTGGGCCATAGTAAAAAGGACTTTGTGAATTGGACCTAGCTTTCTTAGCTCGGTCTAAGTATGGTGACAATTTCCTCGGTTGAAGAGATGGCTATAAAATAGCTCGGTCCATATACTTTGGTCCAAGGTATAGTTGAATAGTAACCGAGCTAAGGCATCGATTGTGGACACGCCAAGTAGAATTGTAAGAGCAAGGTGGGACTGAGCTTGGTGAAGCACGGTTAAAGCTGCCACCTAAGTATAGTGAAGTTAGCTCGGTTGTTTTTGTCATACTACCGAGGTAAGACCATTTCACTTGGTTAAAGCAGTGAGGAGGGTGTTGAAGGGTAAGCATTATCTTTCAGAAGTATGATTCCTAGGAGGACTCTACATTGAGGAATAAAAGTCCTATTAGGATTGTGTCAGGCGAAATCCATAAGAGCTTAGGTATCACAATCCCAATTCTTACTCTAGAATACACAGAGCTTATTGTCTATTGTCTAGTTGTTGACTTAGGCATCGGAGGGGTTTCCGGCACACACCGGCTAGCTAGCTCACATTTGTGTTTTCAGAAAGTAAAACGACGACGTTTGGAGGAGCGCAAACTTGATCAACAAGATCATACGAGAAGAATTATTTCGTGCTCATACAGGCCTTGTTTATGCTTGCTTGTTCATAATATTTTAATGAAATAGAATTTTAGAATAGAGAGTTTGATAGAGTGTGTACATAAAAAAGAAGCTAGCTAAAATACAAAAGTGAATTTTGAGTTATAATTTGACTCAAAATTTTCCGAGGCTGATGCGGATGCTCTTATTATATATAGATATCATTATAACATTATTCAAATATGTCAATCCTGCTCTTATTGTTCTTTTCTTCAACTATTCTTTGTCTCAAAATTCCTATTCTATTATTTCAATACTCTCTCAACTGCACATATGGTGGGAATCTCAAAACACGAGTTTAAATCACAATCATGTAGTTAGAAGTGTGTTGGAGAAAAAAAATTTGGGAAACAAGATATTTGGTACCTTAAACATATACATTTTCTTGGGTTAAAAAAGGTACCTAAATTTTGAGTCTCCATTGATGGGTCTGAAAGAGTAAATTAGGTAATGACCTAACTTTTAGTATTTTTCACACAAAGTGGTCGCTGCTATCAAGAAACAAAAACCGCCCTTCTGCACTCACATCTTAATGATATGCTCGTCTTGTTAGAATGAGTTGAAATTGAAATGTTACTTTTCCCGTTTAGTTTACAAATGAAATTAGCATTTATTATTGTAGGAAAATGATTATTTATTAAAAAAATTCATATTTACTTTTGTAAACCGAACACTACCTAAGATTAATAAACCTAAATTAAACCACTAAACAGTGACCCGTGCATTAGTGTCCCAATGGATTAAAAGGTCTTAATAATTAAAGATGAAGTGATAAACCAAGGTCTATAAACAAATTTAAAATAAAAAGGGTTTAACAAACATTTATTACAAGAAAAATGGGCTTAAAAGAAGGAAGCATTTGCGACAACACAGTTGCCGTCTCAAAAGGGACTTTTTGCGACGGCACAACTTGCTGTTGCGAAAAAAGTGAGTTTTTGCTTCGGCACAATTTGCTGTCGCGAAAAAATAGAGTATTTGCGACGGCAGAAAATCCTATTGTAAAAAAATAGAGTTTTTGCGACGGCACCAACTGTAGTCGCAAAAAAAAAAGAAAGTGAGTTTTTGTGACTGCAATAGGTACCATTGCAAAAAAAAAAAAAAATATTGTGGCTTTGAGACGGCTTCATATATATACAATCACAAAATGTTTGAATAAATGTGTCACGACCCAAACCCGCCCCTAAGGGCTTAGCACCGTAACCGGCCAGTAATCTGTGATTACCGAAGGCCTGCTTAACAATAATAACAGTAATACAGAGTACAGGGGCTGGCGAAAGCCAAAACAGTAATAAAAGATGTCCAATGAGCTGTGACAGTCTGTATGAAAAAAGACTTTTCATACATATTCACATTCAGAAACAAAATAGTATATACATACATATACAATCATTCAGGTTAGGGACCAAAATCCCTTACATAACAGTACAATGCAAGTCTATACAGTATTACAAAATGGAGACAGAAGGGTGAACTGGGACACCCCAAAAGCCTAAGCTTGAACACACTTGGAACCTCACAGTGAGGCACATTGGTTGGCTTGACAAAAAGGGAGTTTAACCCAACGCTTCTAGCTCCGATCTGGTGCCTGGACACCTACATATATATATAAACAGTAAGCTAAAGCTCAGTGAATAACATATGCGTAAAGGGGTTAAGAATGAATGTCCTTTCAGTATTTAAAACAGTCATATGAACAGTATATCAGTTATTTGATCATAGCAGTCATAAGTGGTACATCCAATAGCAAACAATACAGTAGGTCTTAGCAGACCGAATAGTCAGTTGATGGCCATCATATCAGTAAACAGTAGTGGATAGGAACCGACAGAGTCCCTATCTTGACTCGGTGTGGTTCTACATCAATATCCTCATTAAAATGCCTTAAACTAGGCCTATGAATGCCTAGGATGGAATGAGGATGCAAAGATGCACTTTAAAACACTTTTCAAAATTTTCAGAAAATAGGGGTCTCACTCAAGCGTGGCTTTCTACGCTCAAGCGGACATGCAGACAAAGGATCTCCGCTCGAGCGGACTGTAAACTAAAGTAAAAGTACTGGATGCACAAAAATCACGCTCGATGGGCGCTTGATCCACGCTCGAGTGTGAGACACAGGTCCTCGCTTGAGCGTGAACTCTCTCGCTCGAGCAAACTGTAAACACAAGAAAAGTACTGGATACACGCATTTCACGCTCGAGCGTGACTTTACTCGCTCGAGCGGAAGTGCACGACTGAGAGGGTATACTCGAGCGTGAAGTCCCACGCTCGAGCGTGGGTCCAAAATATAGAATTTCTAGATTGAACCTCCAAGCTCAAACTCAATTTTTAAAACATCAAATCCGATCCTTTTGGGTTAATTTTCTGGAAAACACTTTAAAACTCATAGTATGACATGTTCCAAAGATCAATTTGCAAAATCAAAGCCCAAAGGTAGTTCAATTGAACCCATTTCCAAACAAAACTTCAAGAACATGATGAATTCATGAACTATAACTCAAATATGGACATGCATGTGAGGATTCTAAGAAAACAACCTCAAAATTCAACAATGTATACATGCATGCATGATTTAAGCTTCAATTCAACATTTTAAGTCATGACTTGGCTCTAGACCTCAACATCTTCTAAACCATGCAAGAACCTACTCAATTCATAAACAAGAAGGTAAAAGCTCTACCTTAAGTCTAGAATTCAAGGTAGACAAGCTTAATTATGCAATCTCTCTTCAAAATCTTCAAGTCTCCAAGCTAAATTTGTTGAAATCAAGTTTTTCCCTCTCTCTCTCTCTCTCTAGTCGGTTATGGCTGAAGAAATGACTAAAGAAATGTTATAATGCTAGTATATAGAAATCAAATAAAAGGCTCATGAACTAGTCCACTAAGTGGCATTTTGGTAAATAACTCAAGTTGATGCATTTTAACATTATTTAATCCAATTTAATCATACCAAATCAAGTTTTAACTAAACATACCATAAAATCATATAAATTCTAATTAACATGAAACACCAATCAATTTCAGATTCGACCGCCGATAAGGCTTTCAATTTGCAATTTAAAACATAAAACATGAACAGATCATTTAGCAGTCAAACAGATAGATTTGCATTTAAACTAATACACTCAATCAATTAGTTCAGAATTTCAGTTAATCAATTACTTAATCATATTTAATCACAGTTTAACAGTAACCAGTGGTAGTATCAGTAAACAGTGGTGCGGGTTGTCACAAAATGCGACGGTATTTTTCTGTCACAAAAAAATTAAAAAAAAACGATGTCGTTTTACTCTTTTGATATAACATTTCTCTTTAATTTCACCTATTTTTTCATCTTCCTGTCTCTCTGTCTTTGTCTCTCTTTCTTTTTCTCTCTTCTTTCTCTCTCTCACTCATTACTCTTCTCTCTCTGTTTGTCTGTCTGTCTGTCTCTGTCTTTCTCTTTCTCTTTGTGTCTCTCGCTCATTTCTCTTCTCTCTGTGTCTCTTGCTCATCTCTCTTCTCTCATCTCTCTCTCTCTCTCTCTCACTCATCTTTCTTCTCTCTATCTCTCTTCTCTTTGTCTCACTCATCTCTCTGTCTGTCTCGTTCATCTCTTTATCTCTCTCTGTCTCTTTTTCTATGTCTCTCTCTCGTTCATCTCTTTTTCCACTCTTTCTCTCTCTCTCTCTCGCTCGCTCATCTCTTCTTTCTTTCTCTTCTTTTTTTTTCTCTCTCTATTTCTTTCTATCTCTGTCTCTCTCTCGCTCATCACTCTTCTCTCTCTCTCTTTTTCTTTCTGTCTGTTTGTTTCTCTCCCACTGTTTTGCCTTGCTCACTCTCTCCCTCACCTCTTCTTTAGTTACCGAGCTCCCACTTGATTTATCGATCCATTATAAGAAAATGTACTTTTAGCGACCACTTTGTCTCTCACTCTCTCGCTCATCACTTTGTCTCTGTCTCTATCTCTGTCTCTGTCTCTCTATATCTTTTTTCTCTATCTCTCTATCTTTCTCTCTCTCACTACCAATCTCTTTTACCACCTTCACCACTGCTGCAAATGCCATTCCACTACCACCACTACTACCACTGTTGCCACTCCACCTCTACGACTACCATTACTACCACCATCGCCACCACTCCATTACCACCACCACCACTACTGCCACTACTACTACCATTACCTCTCCTCAACCATCGCCACTCTATCTCCTTTACCACTACCACAACTTCACCACTAATCTTCTTCGCCATTACCACCACCACCATCACCTCTTATCTACCACCATCTAGGCACGAGATACTTGTGGGAGAAAATGAGACTCGAATTGGGTTCCTGATTTCGAAATTATAGTCGGATTTCGGTCTAGGCAAACTAGTTCATTAATAAACTTAGAATTCGAGGTGTTGACGCCCCAAAATAACCAAACGACGTCGGATTGGCATGAAACTTGGCACACACGACCGCCTTGGCACGAGAGACTTGTAGGAGAAGACGAGACTGGAATCGGGTTCCCGATTTGGGAGTTAGAACCAGATTTTGGTCTAGGCAAATTAGTTTTTTAAGAAACTTAGAATTTGAGGTGTTGACGCCCAAAAATCATTGAACGACGTCGGATTAGCACGAAACTTGGCATAGATGACCACCTAGGAACGAGAGAGTTGGGGGAGAAGATGAGACTCGAATTGGGTTCTCCGTTTGGGAGTTAGAGTCGGATTTTGGTCTAGGCAAATTAGTTCTTTAAGAAATTTAGAATTCAAGGTGTTGACGCTCCAAAATCACCAAACGATTTTGGATTAGCATGAAACTTGGCATATATAACCGCCTAGGCACGAGAGAGTTGTGGGAGAAGATAGAACTTGAATCGGGTTCCCGGTTTGGGAGTTAGATTTGGATTTCGATGTAGGAAAACTAATTCCTTAATAAACTTAGAATTCGAGGTATTGACGCCCCAAAATCACTAAACGATGTCGGATTAGCATGAAACTTGGCACACACGACCACCTTGGCACGAGAGACTTGTAGGAGAAGACGAGACTCGAATCAGGTTCTCGGTTTGGGAGTTAAAGCCAGATTTTGATCTAGGCAAACTAGTTCCTTAAGAAACTTAGAATTCAAGGTGTTGACGCCGCAAAATCACCAAACGGCGTCGGATTAGCATGAAACTTGGGACAAATGACCGCCTAGGCACGAGAGAGCTGTAGGAGAAGACGAGACTCGAATCGGGTTCCCGATTTCAGAGTTAGAGCCAGATTTCGATCTAGGCAAACTAGCTCCTTAAGAAACTTAGAATTTAAGGTGTTGATGCCCCAAAATCACCAAACGACGTCGGATTAACACGAAATTTGGCACACATGACCGCCTAGGCACGAGAGACTTGTGGGAGAAGACAGGACTCAAATCGATTTCCCGGTTTGGGAGTTAGAGCCAGATTTCAGTCTAGGCAAGTTAGTTCCTTAAGAAACTTAGAATTCGTGGTATTGACCCTCCAAAATCACCAAATGGCGTTGGATTAGCATGAAACTTGGCATATACGAACGCCTAGGCATGAGAGACTAGTGGGAGAAGATGGGACTCAAATTGGGTTCCCGGTTTTGGAGTTATAGCCGGATTTCGGTCTAGGCAATCTAATCCCTTAAGAAACTTAGAATTCGAGGTGTTGACGCCCCAAAATCACCAAACGGTGTCGCACGAAACTTGGCACACACGACCGTCTAGGCACGAAATACTTGTGGGAGAAGATGGGACTCGAATCGGGTTCCCGATTTGAGAGTTAGAGTCGGATTTTGGTGTAATAACCCGACCCTCGTGCATGTTTTCTGATATATTTTCAGACCCATTCTGTGTTTTTGAATGCTTGTTGTGAAATTCCATGAGAAATTGAGGCTAAGTAAGTAAACCCATGTTTAAGGATATTCATCTGTTCAACAAGGGAAAATATCTATTACATCTCTAAGTTAGAAGCAGAAATTGGAAGCCTTAGGGGCTTAATTAACTGAAATTGAGTATATATATATGATTAGCATAATTTTTAAGTAATATTAAACATGTTTATGAAATTTCAATTTAGGATGATTAAACTGAATGATTTTTTGTTTTATTCACCTATGATATGCTTATATATAAGTATATATTCATGTTCATATATGTTGGACTTAGAAGAGTTTCTTCAAGCTATTTCCTAAGAGAGAAAGGGTGAGAGAGAGAGTGGAGGTTTGAGAGGAATTCAACAAGGAGAAGGTAGAGAATCTAAGGAGCTCAAGCTTAAGGTAAATCTAATCATTTTCTAAAACCTTTCTCTTAGCTTTGAGTAAGATTTTCCCCTTGGTTAGGGTATTTGAAGATGGTAATTGTAACCTTGTGTATGTGTAGAAGTTAACGGGCAAAATACTCTTACTTGGTTGTTGGATTCACTTTGAATTAACCATGGAGAAGTTGTATTTGAGCTTTTAATTTGAATTCAAGTATGTGGATATATGTTTATGGATGTGTAAAGTTAGAATTCTCATGGACATGTGTATGTTGTGAGCCTAAGAATGATGAACTAAATTAGATTGATGTAATTGTCATTATCTTGACATGATTTTGGACCATGTATTATCAAGTAAGAATGCTAATTTGAGCCTTGAAAATATGTGCCAAAAGATGGGATTTTGCAAGAATTTTCGGACTATTTTGGGCAGAATCGCTGCACGTGCGGGGGTCATGGCCGCATGTGTGGGAGGTGCTGCCGCACGTGCGGGAGTCATGGCCGCACGTGCGAGAAATGGTGAAAAACATGGGCTTGGCTACTATCTAAAAGGCACGTGCAGGGTATTTTGCCGCACGTGCGGGGCTCACAGCCGCACGTGCTGCCCATGCTGAAAAACGTGAATTGGTCCATTTTGCGTGTAAAAGCCTCTAAAATTTTCCGAATATGTATTTGATGCCTTTTTGATATTGCTATATTCTTTCGAAGCAAAGCGAAATAGAAAGTAATTTGATAAGGGAAATGAGCTAATATGTAAGTTTGAATGTGTGCAGGGCACACTTCGGGAGGAACAAGCACGTCGTTACAACACTGTGAGTAATAGTAACTATTATATGCTTCAAATGTAGCTAGTGATTGTCATAAGTATTATGTTTATGCCTGAAATGCAAGTATGCTATGTTTCATTGTATGTAAAGAAAGAAATGGGAAAGATGAGAAACATTCATTCAGTAAGACTCTAAAGCCAAGTTATTCTATTATTATAATATGAAACAAAGTGCTATACGGAACTAAGTGCTACGATGTGAGTCACCTCTAGAGTCTGTGTGAGACACCTCTTGAGTTCATACAAGCATGATTCAAAGGCTTAATGCCAACTTATTCAAGGGCTTAATGCCAACTTATTCAACGGCCTCGTGCCAATATGTTTCAAGGGCTTAACGCCACCATGTTTAAGGGCTTTGTGCCATTATGTTTAAGGGCTTATAGCCATCATGTTTCAAGATATCATGTTGCAAGCTACCATGTTTCAAGGATGAGCCTAGACCGTCATGAACTTAATACAGATTCAGACCAACTATGTGTGAACCTTTTTATGCTTTGATGTATTCTATTTCAAGTCAAGCATTATTTTATTTATGCATTATTATTCACTGAGCTCGGCTCACTCTGTGTTATGTCTGTTTCTGTAGGTAACCAACCAAGTGGTCAGTCCTAGCCCTGACACCCGTTTTCTTTTGTCAACCTTCGTGGGTCTAGGCACTGCACGGAGCCATTTATTTTTGTAAAGTTTGTTAAGATATTGGCTTACCTTGATTACCCCTTTAAGGTTGAATGTATAGAACTTCAATGATTTTTGCATAAGCCCATGATGGGGCTAGGACTGTATGTATGTTTATATATAACCGATGCTACGAAATATAGTTCGAAACTTTATTTATTTTCTATGGTGCTTGTGATGCATGTGAGGTCCTGGCTTGTAGATGTAGCTTAATGGAGATTATATGTATCGTTAATTTCTTATTATATGCTTCCGATAAGGCCCCGTATGTTATATACAACAGGTTAAATGTTTGTTTTCGAACGGGTCATGCCCAAACTTGTAGCATATATGTTGGACTTAGAAGAGTTTCTTCAAGCTATTTCCTAAGAGAGAAAGGATGAGAGAGAGAGTGGAGGTTTGAGAGGAATTCAACAAGGAGAAGGTAGAGAATCTAAGGAGCTCAAGCTTAAGGTAAATCTAATCATTTTCTAAAACCTTTCTCTTAGCTTTGAGTAAGATTTTCCCCTTGGTTAGGGTATTTGAAGATGGTAATTGTAACCTTGTGTATGTGTAGAAGTTAACGGGCAAAATACTCTTACTTGGTTGTTTGATTCACTTTGAATTAACCATGGAGAAGTTGTATTTGAGCTTTTAATTTGAATTCAAGTATGTGGATATATGTTTATGGATGTGTAAAGTTAGAATTCTCATGGACATGTGTATGTTGTGAGCCTAAGAATAATGAACTAAATTAGATTGATGTAATTGTCATTATCTTGACATGATTTTGGACCATGTATTATCAAGTAAGAATGCTAATTTGAGCCTTGAAAATATGTGCCAAAAGGTGGGATTTTGCAAGAATTTTCGGACTATTTTGGGCAGAATCGCTGCACGTGCGAGGGTCATGGCCGCATGTGCGGGAGGTGCTGCCGCACGTGCGGGAGTCATGGCCGCACGTGCGAGAAATGGTGAAAAACATGGGCTTGGCTACTGTCTAAAAGGCACGTGCGGGGTATTTTGCCGCACGTGCGGGGCTCACAGCCGCACGTGCTGCCCATGCTGAAAAACGTGAATTGCTCCATTTTGCGTGTAAAAGCCTCTAAAATTGTCCGAATATGTATTTGATGCCTTTTTGATATTGCTATATTCTTTCGAAGCAAAGCGAAATAGAAAGTAATTTGATAAGGGAAATGGGCTAATATGTAAGTTTGAATGTGTGCAGGGCACACTTCGGGAGGAACAAGCACGTCGTTACAACACTGTGAGTAGTAGTAACTATTATATGCTTCAAATGTAGCTAGTGATTGTCATAAGTATTATGTTTATGCCTGAAATGCAAGTATGCTATGTTTCATTGTATGTAAAGAAAGAAATGGGAAAGATGAGAAACATTCATTCAGTAAGACTCTAAAGCCAAGTTATTCTATTATTATAATATGAAACAAAGTGCTACACGGAACTAAGTGCTACGATGCGAGTCACCTCTAGAGTCTGTGTGAGACACCTCTTGAGTTCATACAAGCATGATTCAAAGGCTTAATGCCAACTTATTGAAGGGCTTAATGCCAACTTATTCAACGGCCTCGTGCCAATATGTTTCAAGGGCTTAACGCCACCATGTTTAAGGGCTTTGTGCCATTATGTTTAAAGGCTTATAGCCATCATGTTTCAAGATATCATGTTGCAAGCTACCATGTTTCAAGGATGAGCCTAGACCGTTATGAACTTAATACAGATTCAGACCAACTATGTGTGAACCTTTTTATGCTTTGATGTATTCTATTTCAAGTCAAGCATTATTTTATTTATGCATTACTATTCACTGAGCTCGGCTCACTCTGTGTTATGTCTGTTTCTGTAGGTAACCAACCAAGTGGTCAGTCCTAGCCCTGACACCCGTTTTCTTTTGTCAACCTTCGTGGGTCCAGGCACTGCACGGAGCCATTTATTTTTGTAAAGTTTGTTAAGATATTGGCTTACCTTGATTACCCCTTTAAGGTTGAATGCATAGAACTTCAATGATTTTTGCATCAGCCCATGATGGGGCTAGGACTGTATGTATGTTTATATATAACCGATGCTACGAAATATAGTTCGGAACTTTATTTATTTTCTATGGTGCTTGTGATGCATGTGAGGTCCTGGCATGTAGATGTAGCTTAATGGAGATTATATGTATCGTTAATTTCTTATTATATGCTTCCGATAAGGCCCCGTATGTTATATACAACAGGTCAAATGTTTGTTTTCGAACGGGTCATGCCCAAACTTGTAGGGGCGGGTTTGGGGGCGTGACATTTGGTCTAGGCAAACTAGTTCATTAAGAAACTTAGAATTCAAGGTGTTTACGCCCCAATATCACCAAACGACGTCGAATTAGCACGGAACTTGGCACACACGACTACCTAAGCATAAGAGACTTGTGGGAGAAGACGACACTCAAATCAGGTTCCCGGTTTGGGAGTTGAGCCAGATTTCAGTCTAAGCAAAATTATTTACTTAATTATCTTTGTAATTGTATAGTAGTTAAATTTTTATGTTTTTTTTGTAATTAACATATTAACACATAATTATATTGTAATTAATTATTTTTGTTTTTTGTTTTAAGATATTTTCCGAGTAGGAGTTTGCTTCTTGTGGAATGCATGCCCGTGAAGAATGCGACTAACTTTTATTTTTGTTATCCATGAAGAATGATGAGAAAAGCTTTTATTTTTGGTTTATATTATTTTGAATTGTGAATAACATTATATATTTAAACATTGTATATGTATTATAGAATATTATGTAGTGGGGTAATTTTGTAGACGTGTAGTTATGAATGTAAGAATATTTTCTAATATGAAGAAATTGTTATTTCTATACACGAATTTTTATATTATTATGCAATTATTGGTTTCTTTTTAAATTTTTTTTTCATTTAATACAAGTAATTTTAATTTTTTTTTGCGACGGTACCACACTATCACAAAAAACATTAGAACTAAAATATTTTTTTTTTGGCGACATAGTCAATGCCGTCGCAAAAGAAATTGGCGACAGAGGTCATGCCGTCGCAATAAAAAACATTTCGCGACAACATTTTGCTACCATCTCACATAAAACTTTTAGTGACGGTACAACATTGCCGTCACAAAAGATCTCAATTTTTTTACATATTATAGGCGATAATAAAATGCCATCGTAAAATGCAACATTTGCCGTCGCAAAAAAAAAAGGCAACGACAACGTTTTAGCAACTCCCTCTGTTGTGACCCCCCATTTGCCGTTGCTAAATTTTTTTGAGACGACAGCAAAAAATTGAAATTTTTGTAGTGAATACGGAGTATAAGAAAGAAAGAAATAATTACTCTGTTTGGTTTCAGTTTTCAGAATTCACTTTTCTGAAAATTTTATTTTTTCATTTTCTGTACACCCTTCGTCCCAAAATATTAGTGTTTTATTTCATTTTTCATTGTCCCAAAATATTAGAGTTTTTTTCCCCCAAAAATTAAGGACTCAAATAATATGAATTTTCTATTTTGTTATTCTTTTAAATTCATTGATAACACAAAAAGTACAATTATGACAATTGATATTTTCAAAAAAAAAATGTATTATCAATGGGTAATTTTGAAAAATTAATTTTTTTTAAAGCGCAATAATTGTACTACCAAAAAAAAGTTAGATTTCCCAAAATGACTATTATTTTGGAATGGAAGGAGTAAATTTTTTTTTTGTCACTAAATTTTTTTAATATTTTAAGTAATTTTTTTAATTTTTAGACACATCTAACATAAATATACTTAAAAGTATAATATTTGTGACTTTTTTTTAAAAAAAAATTCACTAAATACTAAAAATACAAACAATAAAAATAAAAATTCAGTACATTTTTCATATTATGTGTATTTATTAATTTTTAAAAATATTTTTTCACAAATATTTTATTATTTATATATATCTAAGTAAGGTGCATCTAAAAAAGTAAAAAAAAATTATTTAATTTTAAAAATATTCACTAAAATAAAAGAAACACGAAAAATAAAAAATAAAAACTCAATTTTTAAAAGACTAAATTTAAAAAACTGAAATAAAACACACTGAAGAATGCAAGGGTTGACAAACTTCCTCACTATTATATATGTAAAACCTAAGAAGTTGAATTTGAATCACATTTTATTTTGGGTCCCTAAGGCCATCTCTAACCGTTCACCAAATCCAACATCAAATTCAAATTTGATGAAAAAAAATTACTTTTTGTGCTTCAACGGTTGTACCAAAACAGTATCAAATTGAGAAAATATCAAACGTTCCACCAAACTGAGGACGACTTGCTCTTTTCACCAATTCACTGTGCATAGCCGTTAAAGTAGAAATTTGTGAAAATTTTACACTACGGGGTCGACCACCCGGTTGACCACCTGGTCGACCCCCTGGTCGACCACCTTAATATTTTTTCAAGCAACAGAAATGAAGGCAAAAACTGGAAATTTGCTCTTACTGGTCGACCGATAGGTCGACCCTCTCTGTTTGATGCACGCTATAGTGAACGGTTGGAACTGTTGGTATCAGTATGAGAAAATTGACTTTTTGTTATTCAAATTTGGTGAAAAATTTGTTCAACCGTTGGAGATGCTCTAACATTTTGATTTATTTTATTATAAAGTGAGTCCTTATTCAATCATTACAAAAAATTAAGGTTTTAAAGACCAAAATTTAAGAACAAAATTATTTTTTTGGCACTAAATGTTTTTGTTGCGAAAAGTGTTGTTATTATATTTTTAACAACGAAAATTAGACATTAGTGATGAATTATTATTCATTTGGAATCAAATTTTTTGTCTAAAAAAATAAACTATTTTGAAACTAAATTATTTTGTCTCTAAAAGTCTATTTATTAGTGACATTTTTAAATTTTTGTTACTAAAAACCTTATTTTTTACTTTTCGAGACAACCTTTTAGCGACTATTTTCGTGACGATAGAAATTGGTTCGTAAATGTCTTTTGCAACAAAATTTTTACTTTTAGAGATTAAAATATTTGATCTCTAAAACCCTTATATGTTGTAGTGAATTCTTATTAGTAAGACTCATATTTAAAATAAATTTGAACCGCATTTTATTTTTGTAAATATACTTTTTGATAATTTTTTTGAATTGTTAACATTATTATTATAAAAAAACATGTAATAAAAAAAATGGAATACGTAATGGAAATCTAATCAACAAGTGCATCATTGTCACAATATGGAACACGTGGATAGCTTAAGAATTGTTATATTTATTTTTTGTAAGATGAGATCTGACGACAGATGTTAAAAAAATGACCATCTTTATCATTTCAAAAACTTTTGTAATTTTTTTTTATTAAGTAACAAAATATAAAATATTCAACCTCTTTTCTGTGAAATAGAGTCATCCATGACATTATGTGGACTAAACACACACATAAAATATGTGAACTTAAATATAATATGGATCAATTATATATGGTTACTGGAAGTTAACAAAAAAAAAACCGTTAATAGTAAACAAACACGGCCTAACTTCAATCCGAACACAAAATTTCAATTAACAAATAACAATAAAATTTTATTTTTTGATTGGAGAGAGAAAAATCTTTGACTTATAGAAGATATGTTACTAAGAAATAATAATATGACCGGACAATATGAACCGATAACCTATGCCGTAAAATGGGCCACCTAACTATCACTTTGCCTTGTTTTAATATTAAGCAATTTATTAATCCATTCAATTAGTTGTTAAATGAAATAATTATTTCTTAGTTGGGTATACGAATAGCGTGTCTTAGGACAGTAATAAAATAGAAGTTATTATAAAGAAGGCATTAGAATTAAAATGATTAAAGTTTTTGTATTTGCAACCACCAACTTGGTTGTGATCTTAGGGTTCATTTGAGATGTGGGTTAGTTTTTTAGTTTTTTGATTATTTTAACCCGATGCCTCATTTGGCAAGTTAATATTTTAGCTAAAAAGTCAAAAAGTTACTAAAAAAATTAAAAAGCCTATAACTTATACTAAAAAGTCAAAGATTTCATTTTCTCTTTATTTTTTGCACATCTTTTCGTAAAAAATCAAAAAGCCACCCCCCAAATATACTAGTTTTTTTTTTACCTCATATTTTAGTCACAAAGCTAAAAAGTTACTTCTCCGTTTGGGAAGTGGGTTGGCTTTTTTGCTTTTTAGCTTTTTGGCTATTTTAGCCTGAGCTATTTTAGCCTGGTTTGGGAAGGGCTTTTTGGCTTTTTGGCTTTTTTGACTTTTTTTGTGAGAGAGGATTGTAATGATTATGGGTTGGATTTGATGTTTTGTTTTTTGTGGCTAAAATAGCCTATTTTGTTTTTTGTGGCTATTTCAGCCAAAAAAGCCTGGGCTTTTTCTTCCCAAACAGAGGCTAAAATAGCCTGTTCCCAAACGAGGCTTAAGACTAAAAAGTCTCGTTTGAGATATGTTTTTTTTGGTTTTTTTGACTTTTGTGAGAAAAAATAAAATAATTATAATTTAGATATGACATTTTATCTTATCAGACTAAAAAACTTATTTTATCTTTTTGTAATTATTTTAGTCAAAAAATTCCATTTTTAACATATGCTAAACGAAGATTTAGTGGAGCAAACTCTCGTACTTACAGTAGACGAAGTCAATATTGCTGGATTTTAGATCATTGTGGCCTCTTTTGTACTAGCAATTACAAGAGATTCATGCTCAGTTACATATTTGAAATTTGCTTATTAATATACAAACCCTAATATTGCAATATGACCATTGTACCCTCAACTTAAGTAAATATTAACAATAGAATAGTGTAAAATAAACTGATGTATTATTATTGATTGATGTGTATTGAATTACAAGATTGTTGTGTTGTTATTTGTATCTGTATATTACAAGTCCTATATATAGAGAGGTTTTGGGAGTAGTAGGTGTAGAGTGGGTGGTGGTAGTAGGTAAAGTGGAGGTGGTAGGTGGAGTGGGTGAGGAGTAGTGGAGGTGTGTAGTGGTAGTGGTAGGTTTTAGTGGTGTAGGAGGTGTACATTAACAGAAATAATTATTTCTTAGTTGGGTATACGAATAGTGTGTTTTAGGACAGTAATAAAATAGAAGTTATTATAAAGAAGGCATTAGAATTAAAATGATTAAAGTTTTTGAATTTGCAACCACCAACTTGGTTGTGATCATAGGATTCATTTGAGATGTGGGTCAGTTTTTTAATTTTTTGATTATTTTAGCCTAATGTTTCGTTTGGCAAGTTAATATTTTAGCAAAAAAATTAAAAAGTTACTAAAAAAATCAAAAAGCCTATAATCTATACAAAAAAGTCAAAGATTTCATTTTCTCTCTACTTTTTGCACATCTTTTCGTAAAAAATCAAAAAGTCACCACAAGCATATTAGTTTTTTTTACCTCATATTTTAATCAAAAAGTCAAAAAGTTACTAAAATAGCTTGTTCCCAAACGAGGCCTGAGACTAAAAAGTCTCGTTTGAGATAAGGTTTTTTGGCTTTTTTGACTTTTATGAGAGAAAAAATGAAATGATTATAATTTGGATATAACATTTTGTTTTATTGAACTAAAAAATTTATTTTATCTTTTTATAATTATTTTAGTCAAAAAATTCCATTTTTAACTTATGCGAAACGAAGATTTAGTGGAGCAAACTCCCGTACTTACAGTAGACGAAGTCAGTATTGCTGGATTTTAGATCATTGTGGCCTCTTTTGTACTAGCAATTACAAGAGATTCATGCTCAGTTACATATTTGAAATTTGCTTATTAGAAAGATTGTATAGAAATAGAATTTTTATAAATAAACTTCATCTAGAATGATATAACGATATGATATTATTGATGTTTTTTTTTATTGTAATATGATAGAATCGCAATTAGATACATCATTTATGAATTTTATACAAATATTATGTGTATTGTATGTGTGTAATATAGCATTGATTCATTTATTGGAATGTGATCCTTATAAACTTTTAAGACTAATTAAATAGTGTTTAGTCGGCAATCTTGGGTTTAAGACTCAAAAGTAATTTTTTTTTCTTAGGATATTGTCCCACACCAATAAAAATATCTCATATATATCTCTTGTTGTTGGCTAAAATATTAAACCCAAGGTGTTGGACTCCATTATTATATACCAATCACATGAGCATTAGGGCATCCTTTCATAATGCCTAATAGCTTCTCCTTTTAGAGTGATAATATCTGTGGTTACAAAATTATAATAGTTTTTTTTTTCTTTTTAAATTTCTTGTTCTAAAAAACATAAGAATTAAATTTCTAACAATTATGCATAAGCTTCCACATGCATTCACTCATTACACCATGATTATTTTTTCTTTTTCTCTCTTTCTTTCGAAAAGAAAAGTATAAGGAGCATTTATTATATCAACAATGATTCATTCCACTAAAAATATCACCACTAATAGCACTAATGCATTAAAAAAGTAAAAAATAAAAATAAAAATACAACTCCAAGATCAAAACATCACATCATTAATGGCGGGACCCACTGCCACCTAGAATTAAATTTCTAACAATTATTCATAAGCTTCCACATGCATTCACTCATTACACCATGATTATTTTTTCTTTTTCTCTCTTTCTTTCGAAAAGAAAAGTATAAGGAGCATTTATTATATAATAACTCTTTTTTGATGCGACGATAATATCATGTAAAATATAAAACATAAGAAATTTTAAGAACTCTTCAAGACGAGTTTGAGCCATGTAGCATGATCTCATACTCACAAATGAGAGTGTTTACGGTTCGAATTTGGACAATTTATAGATCGGTTTGGACTCGTTTGCATCTATGCAGTTTGGGAAAAAGACAACGAACAACCGCTCGCAGTGCGGTTTGCGGTTTGTGCGGATAGGATTCGCGGATGTGCGAGCGGTTTACGGATTGAACTTTTTTATTCAACAATTTATTTTTGAGCCTTATTTTTTTCCTATTTTGTAAATATTTATTTTGAGCCATTTTCTCTCCATTTTCCTAAAATGCTCCAATATTAATAATTAATTAATTAAAACTTATAAAATTAAAACACAACAAAATCAATTTATAATACAAACAAATCATTTGAAATCTTAAATCAAATCATAAACTAATACATGCACATATTTCAAAATTCTAAACTAGAACTCCATATTCATTAAAAAATTTAAATTCCAAATAACATTTCATCTGGGACAAGTTCAGTTATGTAATAATAATAATCTGATCAGTATTTATTCAGTTTCAGTTGAAATAATACTATTAACAAATGTAATACTAGAGTAAATTCAAAGAATAAATCACCTTGCTTATTTCCATTTTTCAAAAAACACTTTTCAGAAAATTCTACTTTTTTATTTTCTGCTTTTTTTGTTTTTACTGAATTTTTTTAATATTTTAAGCAATTTTTTTTTACACTTTTTAGACACACCTAACATAAATACACCTAAAAAGTAAAAAAATTGTAAAAAAAATCTTTTAAAAATTCACTAAATACTAGAAATAAAAATAAAAATAAAAGAATTCAGCACATTTTTTATATTTTTATGTACTTATTAATTTTTTAAAATATTTTTTCATAAATTTTTTACTTTTTAGATATATCTAAGTAAGGTGCATCTAAAAAAGTAAAAAAAAAAATTAAAATTTAAAAAATATTCACTAAAAACAAAAAAACACGAAAACCAAAAAAGTCAATTTCCAAAAAACTTAATTCAGAAAACTCAAACCAAACACACTGAATGGTGTTTTGTTCTGGGCAAAAATATTTAAGTAGGATATAGGAATGAAATCAACGGTTAAGATAAAAAAATAAATAAGTAAGTAAATAAAAAGAAAGTGTGGGCGGGGTTCTTGCGGATGCGGGTTAACCCGTAACCCGCAAACATGTCATATTTGAAATCTCATTTGTCCGCATAGTGTTTGCGAAACCTCCCATTTGAATGCGATTTGGCCGGGTTGGACAATTTTTACGGATTGGATAAATCGTTGCCCACCTCTACTCACAAATGACACATGGCAATAAACAAATAATTAAAGATAATAAGTAAACTAAAAGAAATTATGTCGACTTGAAACTTTGTCAAAATAAATTTTTTTTTATAATGGCCCTGTTTGGTAGGGTTTATTTCTAGCTTATTTCAGCTTTTAGTTTAATTTAAGCTATTTTGATGTGTTTGATTCAGGTTAACAATACAGCTTATAACTTTTTGTAAGTCAAAAATCAACTTATTCTTTGAATGAGGGAGGAGAAACTTAATTTATAAGTTAAAAATTAATTTATATTTATAGTTATAAGTTATAAACTGTTAAGGTATAAGTTGACCAAGCGAGTTAATATGTGACGATTGTGGTGATATTAATGAATTTTTATTTTAAAATAATGGTAATACTCTGACCAATTGTGTCTCAACATGCATTTTCGAAAGTGGTGACAATACACATCCATTTGATTGGTGAAGGAGTGGCAAAATGACTTACGAATAGACGACGGTCAAAGGAGAGAGAGAGAGAGAGAGAGAGATGTTGGGAGTTTGAGTAAGAAGCGTGTGGGGTAGTTTTGATTTTGACATAGATTTTCTGGGCTTTAGGGCACCAATGAGATGCCATTGCCATGTGTATATGGGGGGTTTGGGGTGGTGACAGTGACCCTTTTAGAGGGCCGAACGCGGAGGGCAAAAAAGACGGTGCGGATTGGACCAATTATCGCCCACCCCACTCCCCAAAACACCACGCACCTCTCTCGCACATACTCCATGTAATGGGCCAATAATATACTTCTTCATAAAAGGACATTCACAATCGTAGTCAAAATTATTTATTAAAATGTGTTATATGATAAAAAATAATAAAAGTGAGATTTAAAAATATTTATTAAGATGTGTTAAGAGTTTGTTAATTTTAAAGAGTAAGTGGTGGTGCAATGAATGTGTTAAGGGATATATTAAGATGTGTGTTAAATATATACATATATGTGTATATAATAAATAAAATAAATAAATAACTTAGTTTAATAAAAAATTTCAAGTCCAAAATTAAATTTTAAGTCCAAAAAAAAAATCCCAACAAGTAAAAAAAAAAAAAAAATTCCGTTGACCGGGTCAACCGGCCGGATGTCCGGCTAGTCAACCGGCTGGTCAACCCGTAAAATCATAAACACACTCCCTCCCCTAGCTAAAACCATCGCTGCAGTTAACAAACGTTTTAACACACCTTGCTAAAACACACCACTAACCGATCCACTGCAGTACCAAACAATACACCTTGCTAGCTAAAACTTACCAACTGACACTAACACTCTCCTTACTGTGTCCATTGTGGATGCTCTAATAGGCCAATAACAAAAAATTTAAAAATAACAATATAGAAACGGAAAATTCTAATATATATATATACAGTAATGTTAGGAATTATGAAAAATCTTTCATGAAAATAATCATGAAAGTTTTGTGATTCTTGAATTACACTTAGAATAAAGTACCACACACTAATCAAGGTAATCCAAAGATCATCAATTTTTTATGATCATTTTCATGAAAAAAATTTCATGATCCTTGACTTTTTCCATATATATATATATATATATATATATTTTAAAAAGAGTATATCATGTATACTTTTAATTATATTATTTTAGTTATATTTTTAACCTGAGATATAATTAAAGAGTTCATGAGTTGAATTCTGATTCAGATCACTAATACACCATCACTAAAAGCAGCATGTACACTAATTACGCGATAATGTAAGAAAAGAAAAAAAACGAAGGCCAAACTATCATATCAGTGTCGGGTCCACATCTCGTTGTGTCATTAGTGGTCTACTTAGTGGTGTTAAATTAGTGGTATGAAGCATTTTTGTTTTTTTAATCATATTTATTTTTTTATTTTTTATTTTTTTTTTGAAAAATAATCAAACAAAAAGTTAAAAACTATCTTTTAACTTATTTCCTAAAATAGGTCTTAAAAATGCAATTATAGCCTATTTTGAAAAGTTTTAAAAAAAATTAATTTTTTGACTTTTTTTGATATTTTTTAAAATGTGTAAAAAAAAAATGATGTGACCAAATGAATTTCTTATAGTTGCCAAAATAGGCATATTTTTAAGAAAAATTATATATCAATATTTTTTAAAAACTAATTAGAAATCTGTAAAAAAAAAAAAAAAAAAAAAAAAAAAAAAAAAAACTTGATCAACATTAATAATTAAAAACATAATTTTTTTAATAATTTTATAAATACTTTTTTAAAAGTACACTAAAATTTACCCGTGAGATTGTTCAAAACTCACAAAAAGGAGGAGAAATTATTACATCTCAATCATAATTATTTCATTTTTTCTCTGATAAAAGTCAAAAAAACTAAAAAATCATCACAAATAAAACTTTTTAACCCAGATTAAAATAGTCAAAAAAATCAAAAAACTAACACACGTCCCAAATGAACCCTTAGTTTAGCACATGGACTTCAGGGATTTATTTTAATGGTTGAATCCGTTTATTTTAGGACAAATTATGCCAATAGTTTTTGTATGTTGATTTTTATATTATATTGTTTTATAAAATTTTAATTGAATTGATTTTGATCATAAATTGGTGACATTGTCTCAATGTACTCCAAGAAAAATAATATACAAGTCCACTTTTTAGATTTACTTTCTAGATTCAGTGATGTGTCAAAAAAAAATGATTGGGTCTAACTTTTGGGTCTAAATAGTAGTGCTCTTTATTAATTATAATTGTTAGCATTTTTTAATTAAAAAATATGTATATAAATGGCACATGTCATTATTTTGGGGGCAAAATTATAAGTTTTCTTAACTTTAGTGAGTTAATCTCAATCAATTCAGTGTTCATTTTGCATAAAAAACACTTATTAATATGTTTGGTTTTAATTTTCTGAAAATTGAGCTTTTTGTTTTTTGTATTTTTTTTGTTTTTAGTAAATATTTTTAAAATTTTAAGTAATTTTTTTACTTTTTTAGATGTACCTTACTTAGATGTATCTAAATAGTAAAATATTTGTGAAAAAATATTTTTAAAAATTAATAAATATACAAAAATACAAAAAAAAATGTAATGAATTTTCATATATATATATATATATATATTTTTGGTATTTAGTAAATTTTTTAAAGATTTTTTTCACAAATATTATACTTTTTGAGTATATTTATGTCAGGTGTGTCTAAAAAATTAAAAAAAAAATTACTTAAAATATTTAAAAAATTCAGTGAAAACATAAAAGTACAAAAAACAAAAAAATAAAATTTTCTAAAAACTGAATTCTGAAAACTAAAACCAAACAGAATGAGTGGCGTTATCAGTTGGACTAAGCTGATACAAAATCTAAAAATAAATATTAAAATTGAGCTAATTAAAAGTTTATGGACCAAAAAGATATAAGAGGCAATATAAAGACTATTGTATAATTTGCCCTTTATTTTATAGGCATTTTTGCATGCAAGTTATTATTAAAATAAAAAATCTAGTGTTCATTTTGCATCAAAAACACTAATGGCGTTATCAGTTGGACTAAACTGATACAAAATCTAAAAATAAATATTAAAATTGAGCAAATTAAAAGTTTATGGACCAAAAAGATATAAGAGGCAAAATATAAAGATGGTATAATTTGCCCTTTATTTTATAGGCATTTTTGCATGTAAGTTATTATTAAAATAAAAAAAAATAAATTTATCTATTAATGGTAGTTACATAATTTTATCATATTCTTCTTCAAGATTTAGACAGCCTATTTTTAAAATGACTCTCTTTTTTTCTCTTTAAAATCCATTTTTATACGTTTAATTTTTTTAATACTAATATAATAAAATCATACTATTATGATTATTGAATGAATAAAAGTTTTATGGATAATGTATATACCATTAAAAATTAACAAATCAAATCATGCCCATCGTGTGTTTATAGACCTAAATTGGACTGTCTAGTCCATAAGAAGATTGGTGAGAAATCCAACCTTTTCTAATTATAATTATAATTATAAGATGATGCGAGAATTTCTCACCAAAAAATTGTATTCCCTTTGTTTCAAAATATTAGTCTCTTATTTCATTTTTTATTGTCCCAAAATATTAGTTCATTTTCAAAACTTAAGTACAAAAAAAATATAGATTTCTTATTTTGCCCTTCTTTTAAATTCATTAACAATATAAAAAGTATAATTACGACATTGATATTCTCCAAAAAATGTACTATCAAAGGGTAATTTTGGAAAATTATTTTTTAAAAGTACAATAATTGTACAACTAAAAAATTTAAATTTTCCAAAAAGGACCATTATTTTGGGATGGTGGGAATAAAATTTTAAGATGTAAACGATTTTATAATTAAAACTATATTAAAGAAGAAAAAATTATAAATGAAAATTTCACATCTCATGTCACGATGATCTAAAATGTGAAAGAGTTTAAAAAATAAAATATATATTAAAAAATAATGGACCATTAGATTGAGGTAGTTAAAGCTTTGGAAAGTGATTTACAAATACAAATTGTATTAAAAGAAAATATATAATAATGTTTTAATAACATTTGTTGAATTGTTAGAACAATGATTTGTGTTTTGATTGGAAAGAAGACCTCATTCTATTAGGAATGACATTTTTTTTTTTAATCGACAAAAGTGAATTTTATTAATGAATATAGAGAAAATACATTAATAATATTTATTGCCTTGTTCTGTCTCTAAATCCCTTAGGATGGGTTTTTTCCTGCCCGAATAATCATTATTCACAATATACTATATGATAATTAATTTTATTAATGCTTATATTTTTAAAATTTTAAAATTAACTCATTCCTATCTGGCCACCACGTAATTTACCCACCTTTAGGCCTCGTTTGAGGACTGAATATTTTAGCTAAAAAGTCAAAAAGTCAACTAAAACTAATCACATCATCTCTCTACTTTTTTGCACATCTTTTCGTAAAAAATTAAAAAATTATTAAAATAGCCTGTTCCCAAAGGAGTCCTTAATATGATACAGGACAAGAGGATGGCACTATAAACTAGTCTCAAATTTACTCAGTTGCCGTTCCTACATTCTGTGCCAAATAAAATAAACAACAATGATTCATCCCACTAAAAACATCACCACTAATAGTACTAATGCATTAAAAAAGTGTAAAAAAAAAAAAAAATACAACTCCAAAACCAAAACATCACATCATAATAGCGGGACCCACTGCCACCTAATTAGTGGGAGCACTAATTAGTGCTCCCAAGCATTTTTCTTAAAAAAACTAACATTTTAACTTTTAACCTAATTATTGGACCAATAGTATAAAATTTGATAATAGTAGGTATAGCACATTATAAATGCACATATATAAAAGGTGAGTGAGAGAGAGAGGAGGAGGTCGTGTCAATATTTGAAGCATCTATGTCCCGCAGCCTCCATATTTCGATTTCCTCGTCAATCTTTCTGAGTCCCCCCTCCCTTCCACAAATCAACACGTGGCTTCTCCTACACGTTGGAGCTGGGCCTCCACCCCAACTTCTCTCTCTATATATACCTCCCTCTCTCTCTATCATTCTCCCCCCAAAACTCAAACTACTCTCTCTCTCTCTCTCTCTCTCTCTCTCATCACTGCCAACTCTCACATTACATCTCACTACAACACACTACAAAAACCACTCAAACAAAATAGGGATTCCATGGCTTCTTCAGCTACTGCAACAGCTTCAAGTACATGGGCTAAGCCCAAACCCTCTACTCCGTCACTTGAATTGGGCTCTCTCTCTAGCTCAATCTCTTTAGCTAAGCCCAATAGACCACACCACCAACACAATCCAAAGCTATCAACATATCAAACACCAACTCCACCAACTCCTGTTATTGCCATTATCGCTACCACTACTATCGCTACCACCGTTACTATCCCGACTTGCCCAAACGAGAATACATTAAATCCGTCATCGCTGTCTCCGAAATGGAATTTCTTACAGAGAGCCGCGGCGGCGGCTTTGGACGCGGTGGAGACCGGGTTGGTGGCACGTGAGAAGGAGCATCCTCTTCCGAAAACAGCCGACCCGGGAGTCCAAATCTCCGGCAATTTCGCTCCGGTACCGGAACAACCCGTCCGGCATCACCTTCCGGTCACCGGGAAAATACCGGAATGCATTGAAGGAGTCTACGTCCGGAACGGAGCAAACCCATTGTTCGAGCCGGTCGCCGGCCACCACTTCTTCGACGGCGACGGCATGGTCCACGCCGTCGAGTTACGTGGTGGCGCGGCCAGCTATGCTTGCCGGTTCACTGAGACACAGCGATTCGTTCAGGAACGAGATTTAGGCCGTCCGGTATTCCCCAAAGCTATCGGCGAACTCCACGGCCACTCCGGTATTGCTCGGCTATTGCTATTCTATGCTCGCGGGCTATTCGGGCTAGTCGATCACTGCCACGGCACCGGCGTAGCCAACGCCGGACTCGTTTACTTCAACGGCCTATTACTCGCCATGTCCGAAGACGATTTACCGTACCACATCAGAGTCACTCCCTCCGGTGATCTCGAAACAGTTGGTCGGTACAATTTCGATGATCAGCTCGAAACCACCATGATTGCTCACCCCAAGCTCGACCCAATTTCTGGTGAGCTCTTCGCTCTAAGCTACAATGTCATTCAAAAGCCGTACCTCAAGTACTTCCGATTCTCACCATCAGGTGAGAAATCGCCGGACATTGAAATCCCACTATCTGAATCAACAATGATGCATGACTTCGCAATCACCGAGAGGTTCGTGGTGATTCCTGATCAACAAGTAGTTTTCAAGCTCCCGGAAATGATCCGTGGTGGGTCTCCTGTGGTGTATGACAAGAACAAAGTGTCCAGGTTTGGGATTTTGGATAAGTATGCTACTGATTCTTCTGGAATCAAATGGGTTGAAGCTCCGGATTGCTTTTGTTTCCATCTTTGGAATGCTTGGGAAGAGCCCGAGACCGACGAAGTGGTGGTGATCGGGTCCTGCATGACCCCACCGGACTCGATTTTCAACGAATGCGACGAGGGTTTACAGTCTGTTTTATCAGAAATCAGGCTCAATTTGAAGACTGGCAAGTCCACTCGCAGACCCATCATGAGCGAGTCTAATCAAGTCAATTTAGAAGCTGGGATGGTGAATCGGAACAAACTCGGACGCAAAACCCAGTTCGCTTACCTCGCGATCGCTGAGCCGTGGCCTAAAGTCTCTGGTTTCGCTAAGGTCGACTTGTTTTCTGGTGAGGTGAACAAGTTCATGTATGGTGATGACAAGTATGGTGGTGAGCCTCTGTTTCTTCCAAGAGACCCCAATTCAGAAAATGAAGATGATGGGTACATTCTTGCTTTCGTGCACGATGAGAAGGCGTGGAAATCGGAACTTCAAATTGTAAACGCCACGACTTTGGAGTTGGAAGCTTCGATCAAGCTTCCATCTAGAGTTCCTTATGGTTTTCATGGTACTTTCATGAGCGCCAAAGATTTAGCCAAGCAGGCCTAATTGTGATCACCTATGATTGGCAGTGTTTGTAGATTGTTCTTTTTTTCTCTATTCTCAAATTCTGTGTCTCAGGATTTGAGTACAGAGAATTTCGTGCCGTCATTACAGCGAAGATTTACCAGAGGGATGGCTGCAGAGAGGTCCCCGGAGTCTTCCTAGTTGTTTACCTATATGATTTGTGTTTTTAGATTGTCTTTTGGAGCCAATAATTCTCCGTCCCCAAATTTCTATCACTGTCTCAATTCACTCTCAGTCTGCATTGGATATTGGGACAGACGATTTGGGAACAGAGAATTTCGTGCCGTATTGTTACAGCAGAGACTTACCAGAGGGATGGCTGGAGAGAGGTCCCCGGAGTCTCCTAGCTGATAAGATTAACAACCCTCTTTAGATGATGGGTTTGTAATTTTTTTTTTGTTTTTGTTTTTTTGGAGTTGATTGTCTGTGAGATGTTTTGAGGGGACCAGCTTGTAGCTTTTGGGTGTAGTTAGAATTGGAGCTCAGCTGGTTTCTGCTCATTCTTTTTTACTTTTACTTATATATTTGTGCATCAGATGGTATATAGTTATAGAATGTGTTGTGTGTTGTGTTCTATATATGTCTGTTTCTCTTGTGAATAATGACTTGTATATTACTCTCACCATCTTGGCCACTAAACTTACTTTCAATTATTTTCTTATTATGGTTATCCATTTGTTTATAGACTCTCTTATATGGGATTAATGGGTCATTTAGTTCTTGATATAAAGTAACTAGTTATTTTTTTTATTTTTTATTTTTAGTAATGCTACAACTATTAAAAAAAAACCCAAAAAAAAAAAAAAACACGGAGAAGGCATGAAATGCAATACTGGCAGAAAAATTTATATATTTTTACTATTTTCCAAAGTTTCTAAGATTCAATTATGTGTATAGGCCACAATTTGGTTTGTTTTTAGCAAATACCCAACAAATGGTCTATTTTCTAGAGTTAAAAATAAAGTAAAATTGAAGTATAAAGAAGATACGAGATCAAACGAATCAGATATTGTCACTCTTACAATGTTATCGAAAGTTATGGATCAGTATCAAGCCTTGTCATTGTCAATTTTCGTTGTGGTAAGTTGTCATATAAGATATTTGGCACTAACAACTTATGTAAAATTGAATTAAGGATTGAGATTTTTATTAAGAATAATGCTACCCACATAAAAGAAATTTCACAGAAAGTAATGCTGGAAGAAATTTTTTTTTTGTTTGTATTGTTGTATGAAGTTTTCAAGTTGCGTATACACAAACATTTGATATATTTTTAATAAATATCTGACAAGTAATCTATTTTTTAAAATTTATAAAAATCAAAGTATAAAATATACAGGATCAAATAAATCGGAGATCATCATCCCCTCCAATGTCATCCACAGTTAACATTCAATTTTCATAATAATGGGTCATCATATAAAAGCTTGTGTAAATACTCATAATTTTGCAAAGTTGAATCAAGGAGTGAAGTTTATATTAAGAATACTGCTACAAATATGAAAATTTTCACAAAAAACGCACATGATGTATTTCTTGCAGTAAAATTTATGTGCTTTTATTGCTTTATGTAGTTTTCTAGTTGCAATTATGTCTATGTGCAACAATTTGGTCTATTTTTAACAAATACCTGACGCGCAGTCTATTTTCTAGAGTTTAAAAAAGTCTAAGTAAAAAGAAGATATAAGATTAAACAAATTGAAGATCATCGTATCCCTCAATTGCATCAGAAGTTATGAATCAGTATAGAACATGTACGGGAAAGAAATAATTTTCCTCGTATAATTCTGTCGACTAAGTCCACGCTTTTTCTTACGATGTCGCTTTGTCACCTGAAAACACAAACGTGAGCTAGCCGGCGGGTGTGTGCCGGAAACCTCTCCGATGCCTAAGTTAGAAAACTTGACAAATAGACAAAGCTCAATGTATTCAAAAAGCAAAATTGTATGTTGTGTTATGTTACCTCCTCCAAGGTGATGCTTGTAAGCTTTTATAGGTTTCGAGTGACCCAATCCTAGTAGGACTTTTATTTCTCCATGCAGAGTCCTCCTAGGATTCATACTCCTAAAGGATAATGCTTATCCTTTTACACCCCATTGCTTAAACCAAGTGGGATGGTTTTTACTACGGCCGAACTACCATTTAACCGAAGTAAACTGGCTAAGCTGAGCCACGAGGTAGGCCGAACTATCCCTAGTTCGGCCCTTCCATTTACTCGTCTTGGTTCTCCCTTGCATGAACCATGATATGTTGGGACCGAGCTACCGAGTAGCAAGGTCTTGACCGACCTATCCGGAATACGTCATGACCGGACTAACTCGGAGACCGGACTAACTCAAGTTGTCCAAACCGAAGTAGCTTTACAATTCCTGAGCCGAAGTAACTTCATCTCTTTTGACCGAAGTAACTTTATTTCTCATGGGCCGGAGTAACTTCTCGGCCCATTTTACCCGGTCCTTCGTACTTTGGGGCCATAAAGTCCATTTCATAGCTCGGCCCAATTTTCACCAAAAATTACCCTCTCAGAACATTTGGGTGGTCATATAAAAGATTGAGTATTCAATTGCGTATAATTTTACAAATTTGAATCTGAGTGAGAATTATATTAAGAGTCATATTATAAACATAAACACACAAACCAAAACAAAACTTAAACAAAAAAGGGGCATAGAATGAACTGCTAGCAGTAAAATTTATATTTTGTATTATTTTCTAAAGTTTTCAAGTTATAAATATCTATATACACAACAATTTGGTTTATTTTTAGTAAATACCCAATAGGCGATATATTTTCTGGAGTTTAGGGGAAAAAATCTAAGTAAAAATAAGACATAGATTAAACAAATTGAAGATCACGCCCATCTTCATTGTCAATAAAAGTTATGAATAACCAAGCCTTCAATTTTCATAATAATGAGTCATTATATAAACGAATTGAGTATTCAACTATATATAGTTATGCAAGGTTGAAGCAATGAGCGAGATTTTTACAAAAATGCTCAAAACGAAATGTTGGCAGAAAATTTTGTGTTTGTATTATTTTCTAAAATTTTCAAGTTGTAATTATGTATAAATGCGATAATTTAGTCTATTTTTAACAAACTCTCAATTGACAGTCTAATTTTAAGAGTTCAAAAAAAATTGTATAACAAAAATACGAGATCAAACAATTCAAAGATTGTCACCCTTATCCTGTGAGTGTTTGAAAAGTGGGTTTTTTTGTAAGTTTTTTTAGTTGTAGGATATTATTGGAGAAATTTTTTTTGTGTTTGGAAAGATAGTTGAATTTTTTTGTGGTTGGATGTGATGTTTGTAAGAGAAAAAAATGAAATGATTATGGGGTTTGATGTGATATTTTATTTGGATTTGTTTTTTTTTTTGATTTTGTAAGTAATTTGTCTTTTAGTAAAAAAAAAAAAAAAAACCAAAAAACCTCTTTCCCAAACAGCGCCATCTAAATAGGGTTTCAAGAACGACCAGCTTGATTGTTACTTTTCTCAATAAGATTATCTTGTAACAACCCTAAAAAAAAATTTAAAAAAAATGGTCACCCTTCTCAATGAATCAATATCAAGTGTTGTCTATTGTCAAGCTTCATTGGGTGGTCCAAGACCAGAGCTAATTAGTGATCTAACAACAGATTAATTGGTGAATATTTGGACAAATTGATAGTAACATGTAATGACAGACCCACCAACTAAGGACTTAACCAATTATAATCATGTAAGTGCACCATGTGGTACTCTTCATATGCCCAACCCAAAAAATATCCCTTGGCACCAAACCAAATCAATGAGCGGGATTGCAAAAAGTGTGATTTGACTGCGTAACCGGTGATTTCAAGCTAAACAAGATATTTCAAACATGGCTACAAATTTTAAAACAGCACTGAATACTGAGTAAACAAATATTAATTGTTTGATTATTTTGAAAATGTTTATTAAAGAATAGGACATCTTTGGACACACCATAGATCTCATGAAATTCAGATTAATTATATTTATTAGTCACATTACTAATGAGATTTGTACGGGGAGAAAATAATTCTCCTCGTATAATCCTGTTGACCAAGTCCACGCTCCTCCGTACGACGTCGCTTTATCACCTGAAAACACAAACGTGAGCTAGCCGGCGGGTGTGTGCCGGAAACCTCTCCGATGCCTAAGTCAGAAAACTTGACAAATAGACAAAGCTCTAAGTTCTCAGAAAGAATTGTGTTCAATTACCTCCTCCAAGGTGATGTTTGTGAGTTTTTATAAATTTCCTGTGGCACAATCCTAGTAGGACTTGTATTCCTCCACGCAGAGTCCTCCTAGGATTCATACTCCTAAGGATAATGCTTATCCTTTTACACTCTCCCCCACTGCTTAAACCAAGTGAGATGGTTTTCCCTTTGGCCGAACTACCTTTTGACCGAAGTAACACTGGTTATGCTGAGCCACAGAGAAGACCGAACTATCCTTAGCTAGGTTTTCTCCTCCAACTCCTTATCTCGGCTTTCCCCCGTTTAACCATGATGCGTTTAGACCAAGCTTCTGAGTAGCAAAGCTCTGGCCGATCTAACCACAATATACCGCGACCGGACTAACTTTGAGACCGGAATAACATCAAGGTACCTCCAGACCGGAGTAGCTTTACACCATCTTGGGCCGAAGTAATCACACCTCTCCTAACCGAAGTAACTATACCTCTCCCGGGCCGGAGTAACTATGTTACTTCTGGGCCGAAATGTTATTACGGCCTTTTACTGAGTCCTTCACACTTTGGGCCATAAAGTCCATCTTACAGCTCGGTCCAATTTTCTCCAAAAATTACCCTCTCAATTGCCCCTTAATTTCATCTGCACAGCGTGATTGGGATTACCAGTCTACAAACCGAGCTGAAGTTTATTAAGCCTTTCCAGCCGAGCTAAAAAACCCTTTAGCTTCTCCAGCTGAGCTAATTTTACGTCAGGCTTCACTCTGTTCGGTCAAAACGTCTCTTCAATCACAGCGACTGTAACGCTTCCCATTCCAATGACACGTGGCAGATTCTGATAGGCTGAGGACGGCTGTCACGCCGCCTTTCGTACTTCGTAAATTTTGAACAGTCCCGCCCAAATTTTGGGCTCTCTAACAAAAACACACCCTGAGACTAGGTCCCTTCACCTTTGTCATTTCTTCATCTTCTCTCTCTGTGTTCTTGCTGTTCGTGCTCTGCAACAGTTTTCATCTCCAGTCCCTGCTTCACCAATCTAGTAAGCAAATCTACTTTCCTTCTTACTCTGTTTTGCTTTCGCATCTGTATATCTTGTTTTGTATGTTTTTTGCCAACACTTTCTTCCATTTGCTGCTTTTGCTTCCGTATTTTTATGAAAAAACCAGTAGAACTTCATGTGTGTATGAACTATTATGTAGAAAAACCAGTCTTAGATCCAAAATCACATAGCAACCGAACTAGGATCCTGTTTGCCCCAAATACGTAGATCTCTGTAGTCAATAACCGAACTAGAACTTAAAAGTTTCAAAGGGTCACCAGAGCCTGACTCTCTTTAGCCGAAATAAGATCACTGAGTCTTGAATACATCAAACTAGGACCTTAGGTTTTCAACCGAACTAAGCTTTTGGGGCCAAGCCGGCTTTCTTAGTTCTTAAACCGAACTCAGAAAGCCGCCTCTAGAGGCTCAACCGAAGTAACTTTATTCACACTGCAACCGATTTAGGCCTCGGGGCTAAACCAGCTTTCTTAGTTTTTTAGACCGAACTCAGAAAGCTGCCCCTAGACGTTAAACCAGTCTACCGAGCAACCTGCCCAAACCGAGCTACCAAACCTTTCGATGAACCGAGATAGAACCAGCTTTTTGAGGCCGAAGTAGGGCTCTTATACCTTGCTGTTAAATTGTAGCACGGTCCATTGATCAGTGCTTTAACCCCCTCTGTTTTTTACTTTTTTTTATCCTTGTAACCGAACTGAGGCACTCCTACGCGCGCTCAACCGAGCTACTGAGCACAATTTTTGCACCGATATAACTTATTCGTAAATTATACAACAAATGGGTAAGTATAGGTATCTAGTAGAGACCCCTGGTGGCATGGCCGAATTCAGGAAGGACTATAGCATACCTGATGATGTCCACTTGACTTTAGCCAAAAAAGATGTCATCCCATGGGATAATGAAGGCTTTGTCCCCTTCACCCTTTTATCCATTATAGAAACCGGACTACGGTTTCCGGTCCAACCATTGATCTGTGAATTTCTTAAGCAAACTAGATTATGCCTTACCCAACTGTCCACCAATTCATACCGCATCATTATGGGAATAGCCACATTGAACCATCAAACCGGACTAAACCTTGGCCTGGCCGAAATCTTCCATCAATACTCCATCGGCTCAAAAGAGGATGGGTGGGTCTATTACCTTAGGATTCACCGCCGCCGAGAGAAGATAGTTAAATATACATCGGACAAAGACCTTAATGACGACAATTTTTTCTGGGTGTCTGGGAACTTTGAGGATTTTCAAGCCCAAATTCCTGGCCGACCTATAAATTGGAAAAAGGGAGAGCCTGGTAATTTAACTTCGGTCTTCTTCCTTGTATGTTATCTCGGTTTTTAGTCTATTGACCGAACTAACACTTCTCTTTTTTGCAGATTTCGCCCACCTCCGTTCCCTATATAGCTATCCCAACCTTGCAATTTTGCGAGCCGAACTACGGTGTCAAGAACGGAATTGGCCTAAGCTTCTAAACTTTGAGCCGACCTATCGGTATAGTGGTTGCCGAAAAGCACGAGTAACCGATTTCCTTCTTGAGGAAGCACCAGAACTGGACCCAACCTTGCCCGAAATACGACTTGTCCATTTAACTGCTGAAGAGGAGATGGCAAAGAAAAGCAGGGTTAGGGCCCTTCTGACCGCAACAACCAGAGCCGAAGTACCACCAACTATTGAAGCGCAGCCTGCCGTTGTGGCCCTCCCTTCTCAACGGCCTTCTTCATCTCGCCCTTCCAAACGCGCCCGATCTACATCGACCGAACAGCAACTTGTCGATGAGGTTGAATCCATCCCCCAAAGTCCTCAACCTTCCCCCCAACCGGAGCAAACTGACCGAGCTGAATCTCCGAAGTGGGCTCCGCCGCTGACCTTCAACGACCGAGACATCAAAGCTACTGACTCGGTCGTGGCTGAAAAAGACCACCAATTGGCCTTTAACCTGGCCAAAAGTGTGTGCCTCCCCAAGGACATGGAGCACCACTTAAAGCAATTGAACACCGAAATGAAGTCAATTCGGTCTGCATCCAAGTCCATGATTTTGGTAAGTAACTGTCCATTTTTTCTTGTTTGAATTTTCTAACCTTTACTTCGGCTTAAGAGAAGTCTCTTGTTTTGTCAGGCTTTACAGAAGAACAACATCACTTACAAGAAAGTCCAAGAACTCTGAAAAACCACAAGGCAAGCAATGGCTGAAGCCGAAGCAAAAGCGGCCGAGCTAGAAGAAGCCGAAAAGAGAATGGCCGAGCTACAAGCGGAGAACGGCCGTCTTGCCGATCTGGTTAGTTCGGCCGAGGCAGAAAGGCAGAAAGCGGCCATTGCTATGAAAGACAAATATCTGCGTGAGCTGCTAAAGCTAGAAAAGAGAAAGGATACCGAAATAAGCCAACTAAAAAAGAGTGTGGAGGGAGCCGAAAAGCAGGGTTACAAGCAGGGCTATAAGAAGGCAGAGGAAGCCTATGTGAAACAATGCGATGCTGCCAAGGAGTTGTTCTTCAAATGTGGCTGGAGGGCGGCTGTTGAGCAGCTCGGTCATGATCAACAGACCGAGGTCTTCAACCCTCCAGACTACTTTATACCGAAGTCCCTTGCTGAGTATGCCGATACCCTGCAGCAAGAGTTTCTGGAAGACTCAGGTTCCGATGACTCCTCTTCTGAAGATACTCCGGTCGATAATGTGGACCAGCCAGCTCGGTCGGTGCCCACTGTTGAAGACCTAACTGCTGATCTTCCCAGTGAAACCGTGGTTCCAGCCGAAGCGACTCTTACCATTGTGAATGAGCTCCCTCCAGAAACCGGTCTTCACGTTGGTGGCGATGCAGGTTTTGATGCTGATATCGAAGAACTTTTTTCCTGATTTTGTACTTTTTGTTTTCTTTATAACCGAACTAAGTCCCCTTGTAATGACTTTTCTCTGAATGAAAATTTTACGCAACTCTTACTCCGGTTTTGATGTGTATGCTTGCACTTGTAATTAGAAGACTTCAACTGTTATTACGGTTTTGGCTGGTTAAAATATGCTTACTAGCCAACCACTCCTTAGCCGATATGCTTACTTCGGCTGAGGAGTACCAAGTGTTGGTTTATTCCAGCCAACCACTCTTCAGCCATGCACTTGCTTCGGCTGAAGAGTAACAAGAGTTGGTTTATTCCAGCCAACCACTCTTCAGCCTTGCACTTACTTCGGCTGAAGAGTAACAAGAGTTGGTTTATTCCGGCCAACCACTCTTCAGCCTTCCCTTACTTTGGCTGAAGAGTAACAAGAGTTGGTTTATTCAAGCCAACCACTCTTCAGCCATACATTTACTTCGGCTGAAGAGTAACAAGTGTTGGTTTATTCCAGCCAACCACTCTTCAGCCTTGCACTTACTTCGGCTGAAGAGTAACAAGAGTTGGTTTATTCCGGCCAACCACTCTTCAGCCTTACCTTTACTTTGGCTGAAGAGTAACAAGAGTTGGTTTATTCCAGCCAACCACTCTTCAGCCATACATTTACTTCGGCTGAAGAGTAACAAGTGTTGGTTTATTCCCGCCAACCACTCTTCAGCCATGCACTTACTTCGGCTGAAGAGTAACAAGTGTTGGTTTATTCCAGCCAACCACTCTTCAGCCATACACTTACTTTGGCTGAAGAGTAACAAGTGTTGGTTTATTCTAGCCAACCTCTAAGTTAGTTTTTCCAGCTAACTATAAAATGCCTGTATCAAACCTAATCTATACTAAGGCTAACACTTACAAAGAATAACTTGTGCTGAAAAAGAATTGCTTGTTTTATTGAAGGAAAAAGAAATTACATATGTTTGAAGAAGAAAAGCTAAAAGTAAAATAACTTGAGATTGGCCGTATTCGATGGCCGAGGGATTGTCTTGCCATCCTTGTCTTCTAGGTGGTATGCCCCTTTGCCTGCTAACCCAACCACCTTATAAGGACCTTCCCAACTTGGGCCTTACTTGCCGTCTCCTGGGATCATGGTGTTTCCCATTACTTTGCGTAGTACCCAATCCCCAATCTTGAATTGTCTTGGATGTACCTTTTTGCTGTATTTTCTGATTAACTCTCGTTGGTATGAGGCGATGTGGACTAGTGCTCTTTCTCTTCTTTCTTCTGCAAGGTCGAGTTCTAAGGCTATGGCTTCTCCATTTAGGTCTGGATCAAAATTTTCGCTTCGAATTGTGGGGAGGCCGACTTCTAGTGGGATCACTGCTTCCATTCCATAGGCCAGGGAGAATGGTGTTTCTCCAGTTGATCGTTGAGGCGTGGTGCGGTAAGCCCATAAGCCGTGAGGAAGTTCATCTGCCCACTTACCTTTTGCTTTCTCTAGCCTTTTCTTTAGGCCATCCAAGACGACTTTATTTGATGCTTCAGCTTGCCCATTTGCTTGAGGATATGCCGGTGTAGAATTGTAGAACTCTATCTTGTATTCTTCACAAAAGCTTCTAAAGATACAGCCGTCAAACTGAGTTCCATTGTCTGAGATTAGTGCTTTTGGTATACCAAACCGAGTGATGATATTCTGCCAAACAAACTTTTTCACGTCTTTTTCTTTTATTGACGCCAATGCTTCTGCTTCCACCCACTTTGTGAAGTAGTCTGTTGCTGCGAGAAAGAATTTTCTGCCCCCGGGCGCTGTTGGAAGTGGTCCTACTATGTCCAAGCCCCACATTGCGAAAGGCCATGGGCTAGTTAATGGTAGGAGTTCCCTTGCTGGTTGATGTATTTGGTGCGCGAATTTTTGGCATTTTTCACACTTTTTTACATATTTTTCTGAGTCTGCTTGCATATATGGCCACCAATATCCTTGCGAAATAGCCCTGTAAGCGAGCGACCTTCCCCCTTGATGACTTCCACACACCCCTTCGTGTATTTCGAACAAGAATGCTTCTACTTTGCTGGGATGAACGCACTTGAGGTAAGGCCCAGAGAATGACTTCTTGTATAATGCCAAAGATGGAGATAGCCAAAATCGCTGTGACTTTGCTCTTATTTTGTTGGTTTCTTTTTTCTTTTCTGGTAGGATGCCGTCTTTCAGGAACAGGATGATGGGATCCATCCAAGAAGGGCCTAATTCTGCGCAACATACTTCTTCTGCTTCTGGGTCTTTTATGCTTGGTCTTGGTAAGAAGTCGATGAGTAATGGATGAGGGATTGATGTGTCTGCTATTGAGGCCAGGCCTGCTAGTTCGTCCGCTCGGCAGTTTTCCTCACTGCCAATTTGTTCTATCCTTACCACATCAAACTTCTTGATCTCTGTTCTGACTAACTCTTGCTTGGCCATTCTGTCGTCCTTTGCTTGTATTCGCCAGAAAATTGGTTTACCACCAGGAGAGTCACTGTATACCATTAGTTCGGTTGCTTCATGAAGTGTGCTGACTTGAGTCCTGCGAGAAGCGCCTCTACTCCGCTCATTGTTGGATGCTGGGAAGCCAAGGTTGATTGCTTGCTCTATAACCAGGCCGTCTGGAGAGATGAGGACTGTGCCAAGCCCTGCACCATGTCGGTTGGATGCTCCATCCACAAAGAGCTTCCACATCTCTCCAACGAATAGTTTCCAGCAAGTGGAAGGATCAGATGATGTCGTGAGGTCAAGAACAGTGTTTTCTTCCAGGTCCATGTTGGCTGTCTGCCCTTCGTCTTCTGTTTGAACTGTTGGTGAGCCTTTGTTTGCCTCTTCCTTGTTGTCCTTAGTATGGTCTGCCTTGGTGCTTGATTGACTACCTTCCACTAGGGGTTGCGCTATTCCGGCGTCAACTTAATACATGACTTGATTTCTATTTCTTTTCTATCTTAGGAGTAGATTTACATAAGAGTAGTTTAAACTTAGATAAGAGTAGTCTTAATATACTTCACTTGTATTTAATTATTCATGCAATCATTTACATCATCATCTTCTTTTTCTCTCTTTCTCTCTTTCTGTTTTTCTTATTTGTAATGCCATTATTTTTAGTCCAAAAAAGTCCTTAAACTTTCAAAGTATAGAACCTCAACACAATTGCTTGATTATTATGTTATTTGATGAAATTTTGGTTAAGACTCTATTGATTTAAGTCTAACAAAATTTTTACTAATAAGTATTTTAATCAAAATAGTTACAACGCTGCTTCAGACCCCCAGTGACGTGGCGCGCTGCCATTTGCTGAAAAAAAAAAAAAAAAACAGTTCTTTTTTTGGGCCAATCACGGGTCTACACGCACGACCCCCAGTAACCCCCACTCTCACTGGGGGGGTCTTAGGCATTTTTCAAATAGTTAAAAATCAAAACATTCAATTATATCATTATATATATATATATTTTATAAAAACTTAAATAATTAATTAGAATAATAATTTCTCAAACCCCCTCTAAAATGAAAACCCAAATGCAAATTGTGAATTATAACAAACAAAATGATCATGTGAAAAGAAAAAAAAAAAAGAAAAAAAAGTCATGTAGTACCGTGACTCAAGAAAGTCTCTCACACTATTTTTGGAGAAGTTATTTGGTGCGTCATGTGATATCTTAGTTTTATTGTGATTGGCCTCGGTTGGGGAGGTCACGTTTGGAAGCAGATTATTTTAATAATTTTTAATTTTTTATGACAAAATATATAAAAAAATAAAGAGAATAATATGACAATTTATAGTGATTTTTTAATTTTTTGGCTAAAAGTAAAAGTTACCAAACGAAACATTAGTATTTTAGCCCAAAAAAAATTAAAAAATCACTAAAAGTTGTCACATCACTCTTTCTACTTTTTTGTACATCTTTTCGTAAAAAGTTAAAAAATTATTAAAATAATTTTATTTTTAATAATTCAAGAACAACAAAAATATAGATTATAATTCATCATAAATATAATCGTATGATATGCTATACTACGAAATAATTTATCTTATTTTTTTATAGTAAATTATAAATACATTTTTTGATATTTGATTAAAATATAAATTACTTCTGTAGTTTTGAAAATTACATTCTACCCTCTGAGGTTTTTAATTTCATTACAACGCATCCCTCTTATTAATAAATCACTAAGTCAATTAATAATTTTTAATGATGTTAAAAATATGTTTCAATTAATAAATTAAATAATTTTATTATTATATAGGAGAATAATTATGAATTTCATTTTTTTAGTTAATTCTGTTAAATAAAAAATTATAATAAAGAAGTATTTATAATTTTTTAAATCACAGAAGATAATTTGTATTTTAAAAGAATAATGCTTGGGACCCCCTTTTGGGGGTCACCCCCTCACCCCCTTTGCCACGTGGCAGGGGGGGATTGGTGGAGCAGGAAAAAAAAGAAAAAGAAAAAGAAAAGGTGACCAATGAGAGAGAGAGGGGGTCAAAGGGGTGGGGAGAAAAGGGGGATGAATCATTACTCAAAAATAAATCAAACAAACTTTTTAATCCCAAATTAAAAAAATCTCAACTCACAAAAATATATTAAAAGAGTCAATGTCATATTTAGTACCCTATGATCAAAATCAAAAGTCAAACAATCAAACGGCCGACAATATTCCATTCCGTTGGTTGTCTGAACTCTGCCTATCTATCCATTATGCGGGACCCAAACACGCCCTAAAACCCTTCCAATTTTTCACCCCTCCTTCTCTCTTCTAAATCCCTCCGTCACGCTTTTCAAAGCTCTCAATTATGCACACATACAGTTCTTGTAAAACCACTCACTAGCAATTCACTATTGTTCTTCAAAAATCAAAGAGTATATATATATATACACATACAACAATATACATGAACAAATGTCTAGTGCTATAAGATTCTCTCTGCCCTTCAAATAACTCTGTTTTTCATGGGTTCTCTTTGATTTTGTTCAATTTAGTGAGGTTTTGGTTTAATTTTTCTTAATTTCTTTTAGTTTTTGTTACTGGGTTTGTTTATATTTTGCTCATGAGAGCTCACAAACCTTTGAGAGGTCAGGGGAAAACAAAAAAAAACAAAAATGATCCTATATATATACATATGTATACATACGTGTGTGCATATATATATATATATTGATGATTGGGTTTGAAGGGTGGGTTTGTTTTGTTCTGTTTTACACTTGGTCAAAATGATCCTATATATATACATATGTATACATACGTGTGTGTATATATATATATATAGATGATTGGGTTTGAAGGGTGGGTTTGTTTTGTTCTGTTTTACACTTGGCCTTTTCAAATGAGAGAAGAAAACAGGTTCAAAAGGAAAAGGAAGAAAGAGAGAGAGAAAAAAAAAAACAGAGGTGTTCTTCCTCTTAGATTTGGTTGTTTGAATGTTTGAATGGGTGTTTGAATCGCACTTTTTGGAGATTACATGATAATATCCAGAGGTGTTCTTCCTCTTAGATTTGGTTGTTTGAATGTTTGAATGGGTGTTTGAATCGCACTTTTTGGAGATTACATGATAATATCCAGAGGTGTTCTTCCTCTTAGATTTGGTTGTTTGAATGTTTGAATGGGTGTTTGAATCGCACTTTTTGGAGATTACATGATAATATCCAGAGGTGTTCTTCCTCTTAGATTTGGTTCTTCCTCTGGTTCTGGCGAAAAAAAAAAAAAAAAAAAAAAAACAATTTTTTTTTTTGGCCAATGGGAGGGCAACACACACGACCCCCAGTGACCCCCACCGGGGTCTGAGGCATTTTTGCTTCCAATAATAGAAGGATATATCTGCTTATTTTGACATTTGGGTTAAAAATTAATTTTTTAATCTTATTTAAGTTGTATTATTATTTTTATTTATTTAAAAAAAAATATTAAAATAGCAACTTTTAACCGACTTTTTAAAATAAGTCATCACCACTCTATTTGGTTTACTTTTTAAATCACAATTTGACATATTAAAACTCAAAAATCTATTTGGTTTTAGATTTTCAAATTTATACTCAACTCAATCACTTGAAAATTCTTATCAAAATTTATAATCAAATAAGTTTTAAGTTTTTAAACTCTTTTATAAATTTATAACCAAACAAATTTTAAATTTAATTTATGTTTTGAGATATTATTTCGAATCGTTGCTGACATGATGTGGCTCTCTAAGTGAAAGGGCCTAGTTTTTGTTTTCTTCTCTGCTGTACCAAAAAGAAAAGGAGATATTATTTTGAAAATGATTTTTTGAAGGGAGTTTAGAAAATTTAAAAATTGTTTGATTTTATATTGGAAATTTTATTCATAAATCTCATATGAAAAATGTTGATCCATTTAATTCTAACATTTTTCTTATGAATAAATTAGTCATTTTTGTTTTGAAAAGTGGTATTTATTTGATTTGGTATCATTTGAGTTTAAGTGAATACCCTTTTGTAATTCATTTTTTTAATTTTCTGATTCATTGTTAGGATGTAAATGGAAAGGTGAGGCGTGAAAGATTCTTTTTAAGGGGATTGATAGCTGAAGTGTTAGTTTTCGAGCGTGAAAATCTACACTCCTGTTAGTGTGGTTTTCTAATGTTTCATTGAAGTGTTATATTAGAGTGCTGAGTTCTGAAATGTACACTAAGGAATTTTTGTGTGTTACATTGATTGGAATATTATGTTTGGAAAAAAAATACTTGATTGGAGTGTAACGTTTAAGAAAAATACACTAATAAGCTTTTTTTTTAATGTTACGCTATTACATTTGAAAAAAAATACACTAAATAGTTTTTTTTTTTTTTTTTTAAGTGTTATGTTTAGTAATTTTAATATTATGAGAAAATTCATATTTGTCACTCAACACATAACACGCGTGCGTTTATGTTTAGCCCTCTGTGTAATTTATACTAGAATGAGACCTTTGAGTTCATAAAAAAGAATGAAGAACCAAACAATTCATAAGATCATTATTTGAGATTTATTAGTATTTCACCCTTTTATATTTTGAAAATAGTTTTAGAATTTAGAATAATTTGATTTTTTTTTTTGAATAGATAAGTGTGAGAGAAAATGTGATTGAGAAAGAGAGAGGAGAAAAAAAAAATAATTAATTGATATGTAGTTGAAAGAACAGTAATTTTGATACTTTTTTTTTCTAAGTATTGGCAAAATAATCTGTCATGTTTTAGATATATATATGGGCGATTCAAAAAATATACATAAATAGTAAACAAAATGTGAAGAAATGAAAAATAAATGTAATAAATATGAAACATTTTGAATGTATGTAAATTGAGTTGATATGAATCAGAAAAATAATTTTAAAATTTTAAAAGCGTTCTTATCAACTAATATATATATATATATGAAACTCTACCATATAAATTATATTAGATATATTTACAAAGTACATTTAGTTTACGTATGTAAAAGAAGTAAACAAAATTTTTTTAAAAAAAAATCGTGATAAATCTAATTTGAAGAGTATTTAAGACATTAGTTTTAGTGGATATTTTTTGTTGGTGAAAGGTCTATCCTTTATGAAATAGTTTGGTGCAAAGTTTTTTTGTTTATTATAAATGACATTTTGTTTCCAATTTTCTCCCTTAATTTATATGTTGACTTTTTTAATTATCTATTCAAATTTATATCAATTTGCTTAAATTTATATCTATCTGTTCAAATTTTTTGATTATTTATTCAAGGTTATATCTATCTATTGAATTTTTTCCCCTATCTATTCAATCCCCCCCTCCCAATTTCCTTACTGTTAGTTTTTTTTTTCCTATCTGTTAAAATTTTATCTATCCAAATTTACTTTTTTTTTTTATCAAACACAAACAAATCAAACACAAACAAATCAACTCCTGTTTAAATCCCAATAACAACACCATACAAAAGTCAAGTTTATCTGTTAAAATTCAGAAAGAGAGAGAGAGAGAGAGAGATACAAAGAAAAAAAAAAAAAGGAATGCTGAAGTTCGAGAGAAAGCACAGTTTTTTTAGGAGTTGTTTGGTTCACTTAAATGATCTGATCATCAGTCCGGAGAATACTATATTGATGGAAATCTTTAGAAGGATCAAACCCTAGACCATATCTCTCTTCTCTCCTAACATTTGTGCTTCCATTGCCATAAATATTTGGTCTTGTCTATCTGCAAAGCCTCATCATAGACCTCAAAATGGTCTCTTATCTCTCTCTCCCGTCTTTGCAACTTCTCTCTCAACTCTCTCTACTCTTCTCTTTTCTCAGATTCTGAGATCCAAACCCAGATCAGAAACTCTAGTTCACAAAATATATTCATCAGTAAGGCTGAGTAAGGAATTCGTAAAATCCGTAATCCGATCCAGTCCAATCCAATCCGGTAGGTTTGAATTGGTTTTTTGAATCCGTAGTTCGGTTCTGGATTGAAGAATTAAAAATCTGTAATCCACGGATTGGTTCCAGATTGAACCCCACGGTTCCGGATTAGAACCGATCTGAACCGTATACAAATAGTCTATATTTTTATTATATACCCTTCCGCATAATATCTTCTCTTATTCTATATAAAACTAAACTCAAACCTAAATCCACATAGTATCTTCTTTTATTATTTTTGTTTATTATTTTTTAGTTTTAATTAGTAAAGGCCTTGTTTGGCATAATCTATTTTAGTCCATCTTTTTATCTTTTTATTTTTTTTGGATCACATCAATCAATATCTCCTCTCTATTTTTTTACACATATTTTTATAAAAAGTCAAAAAGTGCACTTATTTAGAACATCCCAAACCAACCCTTATGGTGGAATTAGTTTTATTATGGTTGCTTAAAATCTAATAGTATATCGCTATTATAGAAAGACATGTTGCTATTGTGGAACTAATGCTATGTTTATGTTTTTTATGAAATTAAAGTGTTATATATATTTTTTTGTTATTTAATTGTGTAAATCCGTGGTCCTAAATCGATCCAATCCGGGTTTAAATGGATTGGCTCGGATGGGTTCTACGATTTAAACGGATTGGATTAATTTTAATTTTTCAGAAATCGTAGATAACGGATTGCTCCTAATTTTGCCCCAATCCAATCCAATCCGGACCATGCTCATCCCTACTCACCACTGCACAAAAGGAATTCACTAACTATACTATTTTTCAAGCAATTTCAACATCAAATTAAGTTATTAGAAGCCACAATTATCCATCAACAACACAAAATTAAGTTGTTCACCTTTTATACACTTCCCTACATACACCACCCCAAAGCCTCTTCCTCAACCAGCCTTCAGCACATTGATGAGAGAGAGAGAGAGAGAGAGAGAGAGATCAGAGTGAGAGAGAGTGAGCTTGAAGAAATGGGCTTGATGTGTGTGTGTGTGTGTGAGAGAGAGAGAGATATGAGATGAATGTGAGATAAAACGCGTGACAAAGTATTTTTAAGACCTGTACTATACAAAGAAAATTAAAAATTAAATTTATCGCCTGGGCGTTCAAATATATAATGATAAAAAATTTAAAATAAAAATAAAATTGACAATAATATTATAAAAAGTTTTAACTATGTATGTAAAATAAGTAAATAAAATTGATTATAATATTGTAAAAAATTTTGATTACAAGATAAAAAAAACACAATACCCAAAAAAAAAACTCTAATTAAAAATTAATTTTGAAAATTCTTAACCAAACAAGTTTTCAATTTGCAAATTTCTAAATATTATTTTGAAAATATACAATTCAAAAACTAATTTTAAAATTCATAACCAAACAAGTTTTAAATTTTCAAAATTCTTTTTAAAAACTTTTCTTCGAAAATGAATTTCAAAATTGAACCAAACGGAGCATTTGATTTTTATTTTTAATTTTTTCAAAAAAGGATAAGGATTATTTACACAAAGACCTCCTAAATTATTGAAAAGCATCAATTTGTACTAATAGAACATTTAAACTATAAAAGCGTACAAATTGGACCCCTTAACGGAAGGGTTCAAAATAAAATATATCAATAGTTTAAGGGATCTATTTGTATACTTCTATAATTTATGAGGTAAAGAGACACTTCTCAATAGTTTAGGAAATCATTTGTATACTTTTATAATTTAAGATTACAGTGATATTTTTCAATATTTTAGGTCTCCGTGTGAATTATCCAAAAGATAATAATGAAATCATGTTTCTAACATCCTGATACATTTTTAACCATTAGATTAGATTTTAATCCAAAAGATAATAATGAAATCATGTTTCTAACATCCTGATACATTTTTAACCATTAGATTAGATTTTGAAATTTTATGTTTCAAAATTTTCATTGCATCTTACGGGTGTGCACTGGCGCCATAAGATCATAGTTTTTTTTATTTATTTTTTATTTTTTTGAAAAAAGATCGCAGTTCTTAGCTTTACTCACTTATGTATTGGTCTTCCTCATTATATTTATTTAATAATTTTTTTATATTTTTATTTTTCTGGAATGACAGCTAAATTCACAGTAATAATACGATTCAAATCTATGCATCATACTACAAACACCTCAACCATCAGGTCAATCCCTTCATCTTTTTTAATATTTGTAAGAGTAAATTATGTTTTTCTCTTATGTGTAGGACTTTCTCCTTATATTTATTTAATAATTTTTATTTTTTGAATATATTTTTATTTTTTTTGGGCCAAAGGAAGGAAGGGAGAGTTTGGAGCCCAGTAAAAAATGGAGTTTAATCCGTAAAATTTGAATATAAATAAGTCTTGATTCGTACTTATTCTCTATTTTACAGGACTACCTCTACACAAGGGGTATAGAAAAAGTTATGGAATATAAGCTTACCTCCAAAATAGATTGTCCTCATTTGGAAATGTCTTCATCGAATACTTCCAGTCCAATAGGAATTAAAAAAAACGTGGTGGTGCATTTTAACACTACATGTGCTAGATGTAATAATGATGATGAAACAATTGAACACGGGTTTTTTGAGTGTGAATGGGCACAAAGGGTATGGAGGGGATCTACTTTGGATTTGAATCTTAGCATTGGAGTGCATGTGTCATTTTTTCAATGGTTTACGGGTTGGATTGAACAAGTCAAAGACACTCAACTTGTAGTCCAATTGGTTGCCATTCTTTGGACCATATGGTTACAAAAGAATCAAGTGGTCTTTCATCAGAATTCTCAAATATTGAGAGTACATTAGAGGAAGCTAGGAAACTCTTTGCTATGACTTCAAGTGTTAATAAAAATGGAAATGGAAATGGAAAATGCTCTACTTATGCAATTAATATACAGATAATAACATATCTAACCTATGCATTGTGCAAAATGTTATGGACAGCAGCAGGGTAATAGATTCTTGGAATTTCATCATAGATGGATCATGGAAATCATCAACAAATAATGCTAGAATTGCATGGATTTGTTTGGACAACAAGAAGCAGCAAATCGCAAGGCGGGCTGTGGTGAAGACATCATTACAACATCCATTACTAGCATGCATGCTTGGATGAAATCCGATGGGTTGCACAACATGGTTTGAAAAACATAGTTGTGCACACAGACGGCCAGGTAATGGTTAAGATGCTTTAGCAGAAAGGAAGCCAAGAGGATTGATAAATTACTACTATTATTAATGATATTCTAGTTTATGCTAAGTGTTTGAACTATGTTTGTATTAGTAAGGTAGCAGGAAATGTAATTCAACAAACTCATAATCAAGCTAAAAATGTAACTATTAATACTTAAGGTTTTGATATATGGATGTTTGTTTCGTTCTAAAGGAAGAAAAAAAAAAAATTCCCCAATATATTGAACACCGTCAAGTGCACTAGAAAGTAGTACACAACGAGTTCGGATCCTCTACCATGGTTCCCTGCAATGCCCCAAAATGACGTCGTTTTGGGGCAAAATTTACAAATAAATAAATAAAAGAAAAAGAAAAAGAAGAAGACAGAGAGAAAAATAAACTGAAAGTCTATACGATCTCGCCAACACCCCCTCTCTGGCGATCTCTCCATCCCAAACCCTTTTCCACCCCCTCCCTCCATACATCCACTGACGCGCCACCACCTTGCCATCGCAACCCAACTCTACCCACCCTTATCCGCAGTTTTCCTCCACAAACTCAACCCTTCCCTCAACAGACTCAGATCCAAACCTAGATGGTTTTGAATATGGGTTTGCGATCTGAGTCTTTCTTTTTTATTTTTCTTTTATTCTCTATCGTCTCAGATCATTCAACCTCTACAGACTCAGATCACAAGAACCCAAGCCATCACTGCCTCTCCACCTGCCAAATCCAAACCCATATTCAAAACCCAAAAATAGAGACCCATTTGCACACTTCTGATAGCCCTTAGAATGGATAAGATTTCAGAAAGAGTCCAACAAATAAGGTTATATTCACTATGTATTTGATAAGTGAAGTATTGGAATATAATTATAATTAACAAAAAAAGGTTTGAGGATCGAAGGTTTGAGGATCGAAGATTTGAAGTTTGAAAAAGATTTCTGGAGTCAATAATGGTTAAAATCTATGAAAATAGGGTGGGAAAAAGTGGGATTTGTACACATAGTGATGCTTTTCTAAGATTTTGAAAAGAAAATAGTGTTTGTGTGTTCTTCCTTTTTAGCGACTGCCACCACAACCAACCTCCTCAATGAGAAGAGAAAGAAGAACAATGAGGAGGAGGATGAGTGCGTTTGCGACAGTGTTGCTGTGGGGGTCAGAGAGTGGCGTCAAAGAGTAGGGGTCGCGGTGGTGTGAGTCGCCGGAGAGTGTATCAGAGAAGTTTCTTCTTTTCTCTCTCTCTCTCTGTCTTCTTCTTTTTTTTTTCTTGTAAATTTTGCCCCAAAACGACGTCGTTTTGGGGCATTGCAGGAACTATGGTAGAGGATCCGGACTCAGTAAACAACAAGTATGAAGTCATGCACTAATCAAATCGTTTCTTTACTAAAAACTAGTATTAGCTTTGTAAATTAGAATCTCCACTCAATCTAAGTGGTTGGCAATTTCTTTCTTCTTTACTCTAAAAGAGTATTTATTTGAGGAATAAAAATGCTATTTTATTTCTTTGATCTAGACATGGCTACATGCCAACACTTCAAAAAAATTTAAAAAAATTAATTAATTAAAATAAATAAATAAAATTATGATTTGTTAGCTACAAATAGATAATGACAAATCAATTAGAAATTACAAGAAACAATGTTAGAATTATATTGTGAGTTATAAAATATTTTCATAATCATAATTGTCTTAATGTCACTAAAGTAGTATTATCAACTGGACTTACATATAGCATGCATTTAATTACATTGCATCATATTCTGATTCGTGAAAATTGAAAAATTTTATTCAATGTAAAATCCTGTCTCACTATCATAGTGGTGATGATTGAAAAAAAAAAAAAAATAGTAGAAGAAGAAGAAAAACTTGGATTTTAAATTGAAAAAAAATTAAAAAGCAATTGGAAAATAAATTTTCTAGAGATAAAATAGGGGTATTAAAAGCTTATTAACACACTTGGTCATGCTTAAGGCTGCAACCGAGTCGAACTGAGCCGAGCCAAGCTTTGCTGAACTCGAGCTCGGCTCGTTTACTTATCGAGCTTGTTTATTGAGCTCAAGCTCGGCTTGATAAGAAACTGGGCTCGAGCTCGGCTCGGCTCGGCTCGGCTCGTTAACATTAATGAAGCTCGAGCTCGGTTCGACTCAATAATTTTTTTTAATATTATTTATATTATTTAAATAAAAAATATTATTTATATTATTCAATATATAAATAATATATTTATTACATAGTTTAAATAAAGATAAACGAGATGAGCTTATGCGAGCTCGAGCTCGAGCTCGGCTCGTTTACTAAACGAACCGAACCAAGCCGAGCCCTTAACAAGCGGAGCCGAGGTTGTTCATGAATAGCTCGGTCCATTTGTAGCCCTAGTCATGCTAGAGTGCTTGAAAAAGCTATTTCAAAATTGTTTTACTCTTATGAATATGTCATTTGGTCGATAAGTTATCCGGGGCCACACATGGCATTCATTTACGTGGTCATACTCTAAATGAATTTTGATAATTTATTAAAATAAGATTTATACAAATAAATGATTGAGAGTTATTTGAGACAATGTCTTTCAAACCTAGTTTCTTGACAAATTAATTTGGGATGCAGGGTCCCTGCTGTGGATAACTCCCTGCCGTGCCTGCTGTGAATTGAAATAGCACCTTTTTATCTTTCTTTTTATTTATTTATTTATTTTTATTATGTAAGGGTTTCATTAATTCTTCTTTTATTACAACAAAACAATCAACCTAGTTAGACCTCGCTGTCTTCTCTACCCCCCTCAAGCAAAACATCTCTGCTTTACATGGAGTAGAAAAGTTAGTTTTTTTTTTTTTTTTTTTAGAAAAGTTATTTTTTTTTTTTTTTTTTTTAAACATTTTTGTCTTCTCTTAAAAAGATTGAAAAGTGTTCTTTGTCTTTGCTTCACCGTTCTTCTGCCCGATAAACAGACCATTATTGTTCAACAAATTGGTATGTGTATATATATATGTATATATGTTTTGTATTTTATTTTGTACAGTGTGTTAATGGGTTCAACAAGTATAATGGTTTGGTTTGTTTTCTGTTAATAGATTGAGAAACATAATTGTATGTTATAAGAAAATTTCTTTATTATGTAATTTGTTTTGTACATGTTATGTATTTTTGTATAAATATTATATAATTTTTGTATAAATAATATCTCTTAAGACTTCACATGATCTTATTAGTGCTATAGTAGGAGGGAAGGAATTTGTAAGGTTTACGCAGGAGGATCAGAAAACCTACTTACGTGCAAAAAGACAGCGAAACTTGCAGTATGGTGAAGTAAGGAGTTTGTTAAGATATTTCCAGCAGCAAGTGGCAGAAAATCCATATTTTTACGGGCAACAGCCACAAGAACAATCCACTAAGAAGATTTAAAGGAATTACACAGGTATGCTCTCAATTACCTAGCGAATCCACAACGCCTAATTGAACCAACCTTTATGTGCCTCTTCCAACCCCATCTTCACCACGGAATTGTCTTTCTGATGAGCCACTCCGGATTCCACCAAAGCTTCAGGCTCGAATTCTTCAGAATCCACCAAAGAACAACTCTCTCTTTTGTATAGCAAACAAAACCTTTGATGTACTCTCTTTAAACATGAGTTGAATACTCAATAAAAACATCAAAGAAAACTCCCAAAGTATCCCCAGATATAAACCCTAGAAACCAAAAAGAAGATCTAGAGACGTTATCCTAAAATCTGACCCAACACGTGAATTTATAGAATCTGTCCCGCGATCTCCGCTCGAGCTCAACACAGCCTGCTCGAGCGGACTGACCAAAAACTGCGTGCGAATAAACTGAGATGCGCTCGAGCGTAGGAGCATCCGCTCGAGCGTAGGAGCATCCGCTCGAGCGTAAAATCACACATTCCAGTATTTTTACAGGCGACTGCAGAGATGCTGAGAGCTTCCAATCCCCGCTCGAGCGTCACTTTCCCCGCTCGAGCGGGACGGTCAAAAATGGAAAAACTGGAAAAAAAATAACATGCTCGGACAGGCAACTTTGAATGCATTTTTGCATTAGCTCGATCCCCGTCATAATCAGCGAAGTGGCAATCTTGAAAGCTTTATCATCACAAACTTCTCTGAAATGCTTGATTCGGGTTGGATTCGCATCTAACAACTCATAGCCTCACTGAAATAAAAATGCGAATAAAATTACAACTCAAAGGAGTTTTGTCAAACGGGTTTGCCAAGAAATAAAACCTAACAGTACATGTTATGTATTTTTGTATAAATATTATATAATTTTTGTATAAATAATATCTCTTAAGACTTCACATGATCTTATTAGTGCTATAGTAGGAGGGAAGGAATTTGTAAGGTTTACGCAGGAGGATCAGAAAACCTACTTACGTGCAAAAAGACAGCGAAACTTGCAGTATGGTGAAGTAAGGAGTTTGTTAAGATATTTCCAGCAGCAAGTGGCAGAAAATTCATATTTTTACTATGCCATTCAATTGGATGTAGATGAAATGATTACTAATATTTTTTGGACTGATCATCAGATGATAACAGATTATGGGCCTTTCGGTGATGTGGTGCCATTCAACATAACTTTTCGAACAAATAAGGAGTACCGTCCACTTGCTTTATTTTTTGGCTTTAACCACTTTAGAATGACAGTGATTTTTGGTGCAGCATTATTTTATGATGAAACTGCAAAGTCATTTGAATGGTTATTTGAAACTTTTTTGGATGCAATGTTAGGAAAAAAGCCTGTTAGATTTTTCACAGACCAAGATCAAGCAATGGCTAAGGCAATTTCACAAATCATGCCTGAGGTTTTCGTAGGTTGTGCACTTTTCACCTAATGCAAAATGCTTTGAAGCATTTAGGTTACTTGTTCAAGAGTGGTTCAAAATTTAGTAGCAATTCAAAAGCTTGCATTTATGAGTACGAGAATGAGCAGGAATTAATTGAAGCTTGGAATTCTTTGATTGATAAATACAACTTGCAAAAAAATGAGTGGATGAAAAGAACTTGGAGAAAAAGAGAGCAGTGGGCGCATGTGTATATAAAGTGGGTATTTACTAGAGGAATGCGAAGCACATAACTTAGTAAAAGTCTAAACGGAACATTAAGGGAATATTTGAAAGGTGATCATAACATTGTTCAATTCTTTACTCACTTCAATTGGATTGTTGTAGATAAGTGGTATGAGGAAATTTCTGCAATATATGATTCTAGACAAAAATTGCCAATAATGAAATTGAAAAAGTCTCCCATTTTCATCCAGGTTTTAAGTTTGTACACTCCTCCTATCTTTGATTTATTTCATTATGAGTTGGATATGTCCCTTTATTGTCAAGTGCAGCAATTCCATGAGTTAGAAGGAGAAGTTAAGTGTGTAATTGGCTTGTATGGTAATGATGAAGAGTATATTGTGGAGGGGAGGGTGGAAGTTACTGGGCTAAGAAGAGAAAAAAGCTGTCGAGAAATACATTGTATTTGTAAGAAATTTGAGAACTTTGAAGTTTTATGTAGTCATGCAATCAAAACACTTGATAGAATGAATGTTATAGAAATTTCCGAAAGGTATATATTAGGCCAATGGAGATTGGATGCAAAAGATTGTGAAGTTGAAGAGAAAAATATTATAGTCGATGAGGATGATCCGAAGTTGTTAATATTAGTATGTTATAGAGATCTTTGTCTAAGAATGGTGAAACTAGCAACTCAAGCATCTATGCACAAATCTGCCTATCAATTGGTTGATGAGGGGATTAAGAAATTGTGTGTAAAAGTAAATAATATAATAAAAAGAGTTGAAAATTTTGGTACCAAAGAATTAGATGTGAATGACCACAACTTTGCACAAGTCAAGGGCATAAAGAAAAAAGATGTTGGATACAAAAGGAGGGGTAGATTAAAACCTTGGCATGAGATGATGAATAAGAAGACAAAAGTTATTTCACAACCTTCCTGCCTTAGTAAGGTATTACCTACGTACTTTTGAAATTTCAAATGACCTGCATTTATTTTTATAAATTGTGCAAAGTATTGATAACTTTTTAAACTTCTTTAGACTATCGGTCAATCAAGCAATACTACAAATGTTCGAAATTCATCTTCAAGCCAACCACAGGTTAGCTATTGTTTTATGTTATTTATTATTATTATTATTATTTATAAATTGTGTAATGTATTGATAAATTTTACAACTTATTTAGACTATTGGTCAATCAAGCAATATCACAAATGTTCAAAATTCATCTTTAAGCCAACCATAGGTTGGCTCTTGTTTTATGTTATTTGTTTATTTTTTAGACTACGTTGTACTAGTGTATTTATTTTTCATGGTGTTTTATGGAGTAGGATGTTGACAGTCTCTATTGGCCACAATTGATAAATTATGGGTATAATCTTCTCACACGTGATACTAATTCATACTCAACAAGGTATCCACAATCACAACCTTTGTCTCTCCAAACATCATATAGTCCACAAAGTTCTCAAGTAAGTAATATATATATGTTTGTAATGTAATTTAATTCATAAAATTTATTCTAATAAATTTTCTTTTCTTTTCTTTTTTTATAGGGAATATCACTTAATCCAGCGGGGCACAATCCAATAGAGACTGAATTTAGAAATGAAAGTTTTTGATTTTTCTATTTATTCGCAACCGCCTCCACAAAATTGACATGGAGATTCACTTTGTAATTTTTGTTTTGAGAATTGAAATTGAAGATTTTTAGAATTTTGTTTGGATGATTTAGAATGGTTGAGACAGATTTTGGGATATTTGGCAGGAGATTTTGAAGTTTGAATGCCTCAGAATTTTGTTTTATTTTTTTTTATACAGATGTTGGATGTGAATTGTGTAGCACTTGTGCCTTTTTAAAACTTTTGAGAAGTGTATTTGAATCATTTATTATGTTTTGGGAATCTTTGGTGTTTTTGGCCTTAAGTTGGTTTTTTTTTTTTTTTTTTTATAATTTTTTTAATACAACTATTTTTTTTTTGGAAGTTACATTTTTTTGGCTTATGGTTTGATAATTTGATTTGTTCAATTACAATTTTTTTCCATTCAATTTCACTTTTGATGCATTTAAGCTAGTTTTGAAAAAGTCAAAACATGTATGGTTTGTTTGATTTTAATTTTAAAATTAATACAATTTAGTTTGATAAAATGATTTGTTCGATGAATTATTTTTATTTGATTATATTTTCTATTTATAAAATAAATTTTTTTAGCACAAACTCACCCCTTCACCTTACAGGACTGCAGGGACCAGAAAGTGGCATCCAACTAGGTTGATTATTTTGTTATAATAGAAGAAGAATTAATGAAACCCTTAAATATAAAAACAATCAATAAAAAATCACGACACATATCAAATGAGTTAGTTTCTATTTATTAACTATCTAACAAAAGTAGATTAACATGTTTCACTCGCAAGACTTTTACTTTTCGTTCAATGATGAAGAGTGATACATATTATTATCTGCATATTTGAGCGTCTAATCTAACTAGTGGAAATTTCATAAGTTATAATCTAACTTGAAATGATTAAAAGGAAACATATATATGTATAAAAAAAAAAAAAAGCAAAAATGAAAAACTAGTTTGCATTATGTGTGTATGACATCCCATACATTAATGGAGGAATTGTTTAATGTATTTCAATTCATGATGAAGAAGAATGTTGAAAGAGGAGGTAGATTAGGTTTGCATGATGATAATGATGTTTAAATTATATATAATATATATACATACATTTATATTCATTGAACATGGCTTTTGAATCATGATAGTGGTAAACTATATTCCTTTATTATTATGTTTGAAACACTTTACGTCGAGACTTGAATTTTTGACCTCATTTTAATAACCCTAAATTTCATGATTAATTTAGTGAAATTTCAGAAATATGCTCTTCATTTAATCTTCTATCCAAGATGTTAAACGAAAAAAGAAAATTGGAAATGGCCAAACCTGCCAAACTTTCTAATGGAAATTTCATTCATATATAAATTTATACAAAAAATTTAATAAGAATGATGTAACATTGTCATTATTATAATTCATAAATAAATCTATAATATTTTGTTTTGGAATGAAAGGTCCACAATGAGCTACATTATTATGTATAAATTTTTTATTTGTATAGTATTACTCCTTCCCAATTCCAAAAATAACATATTCATTTTGATTGTTTTTTTGGTATCCATGATGTTGACCTGACTAATTCCCAATACATGTAGTACCATAAATATCAAATACTTATCGAGCTTAAATCCTCAAGAGATACTCAATACAATTTGGGCATATCCATTCCAAATTCGATTCGACTAACTTCACCATAATGAGAAGAAATTCAAATCTATATACAAAATGAACAAAGCAATGAAGTCATTGCCTAAAGAAGACACAAATATGACACAATTACGTATGTTTGAACTCCTGTAGCAACAAAATCAGATGAACATATATACAGTTAGGGCTGCAAATGAACCGAGCTGTTCATGAACAAGCTCGGCTCGGCTCGGCTCGTTAAGGGCTCGGCTCGACTCGTTAAGCTCGGCTCGTTTATCTTTATTTAAATTATATAATAAATATATTATTTATATATTAAAAACAGGCGAACTAAAACTAATCAATTGAATATGTCATCGAATATGACGGTTGGAATAATACATCAAATTTATGTATTGATTGATTATGTATATGATGTGTGTTTATATACATTGTGTTGTGTGGGAGAAGCTAGGGGATGTACTACACGGTTTAGGGGAAGATGGGGGATGGACTCCTATACCGGATATTATTTGGGAGGAGATAGGGGATGGACTCCATCGATACAACAAATATGTGTATCTATTGAAGTATTGATACAGCAAATCTGTGTATCATATATGAAGTACGGGAGTGTTTTATTCGAGATTGATACAGCAATTATGTGTATCTAATGTGACTTATGAAGTGTTTAATTTGAGTTGTTATCTCAATTGAGATGGAAACATTATTGATATGAGATATAATCTCACTTAAAGTATATGGCCAAGTTCTTAATGGTTACCTTATTTGTCATGTAATTGAAATGAGTCATGAGTTGATTTATGTAACGACCCTCACTCTACCCTAGTCATGCTTGCATATATTATATGATCTTGTCTTGATATATTACATCTTTGCAAACCTTGATTTGTCTTGCTTACGTGTTTCTCGCATGTTTTGTACCTTGCTTGGTGTGAGTTTAGCTGAGGTCATCTTCAGTCTAGAATTATCTTGGAACCACTTTGTTTGACCTCCACCTTCGCCTTGACATATTGGCCGAGATGTCATTATCTAGGCCGAGGTGTTCATCACCAAGGTCGAGATGCATATTATCCAGGCCGAGATGTCACCTTTGCACCTAAGTGATCTTGTCTTGGAGTGGTATGACCTAAACCGATGTGTGGCACATCTAGGCCAAGGTGTGGCACAGCTTAGTCAAGTGTTGTCCTTCCTAACCGTTATATATTAAATAATATAAATAATATTTTTTATTTAAATATTTATATTTAAATAATATAAATAATATTAAAAAAAAATTATCGAGCCGAGCCGAGCTCGAGCTCAAGCTCAATAAACGAGCTCGATAAGTAAACGAGCCAAGTTCGAACTCAGCAAACCTCGGCTTGGTTCGGCTCAGTTCGTTTGCAGCCCTATATACAGTCAATTTATTAACCCAAAACAAGAAACTTGCTCGCAAGTTTCTCCCCCATGCACGCCGAAGTTCATTGCACAGATGAACCTCATGTTCAGCGCCACGTGAAACAATTTGAACTATGTGTGGAAATCAGAGCTCCATTAACAGAGGATTTCAGATTTCTCTGGAAGTCCAAGAAAATGGCAGAACAGCTGATTGTTGGCTCAATCTGACCTCCAATGCTGGCTATGTAGCTGGCACGTGTCTGTCGATCCCGAGTAAATGCCTAAAGGTAGGGAGCTTTAGTGTGTCATTGGCCCGGCCATGACACGCGTCGTCGTCGATTGTCCATACCTGTGAGTGTGCAGAGTGGGTAAAATAAGAGCAAACAGAGCACAACAATACCTGAAGCATGATGAACCAAATGATGTAGAATTGAGATACACAGGAGTTCTAATTCAACAAACACCACTTTAAAAAATAATAATAATAATAATAATAATAATAATAATAATAATAATAAAAATCAACACACGTAGCCACACAATCTGCCTACCCTTTTTATTTATAGCTTCTGCAATCATTGAACAATAAACAAAACACAAGCACAATGAGCACACACTCATCGAGTGGAAAATAGTAATGCTAAGTAGAAAATAGTAAGACGCTAGCACTACAATTGTTTGGTAAGAGTGTGGGCCCATTGAGAAGGAATGGGTTAGTATCAACACTGCATTTTGTGGACTTTTTTGGAAATTTTTCATGTCCATTGTTTTCCATCTCAATGTGCATAATGAATCAAGCTATTCAAGCTCGACTCCTGTTTGACTTATTAGAAGCTTATTTAAAATCTGTTTGTTATGTGAGTAAGTCAAGTTTGAACACATTTTAAAGCTCATTAATTTTTCAAGCCAAGTTTGAACAATTTACTACTTGGCTTGGCTCAATAAGCATCTATGCACTATAAAAATAAAAATAAAAAGCTGTCTGTTTGGTAATTTTTACGTTTTCAGTTTATATTTACAAAAATTTTATAAACTGATTTTTGTTTATTTTTAAATAAACATAAATTACAAACGCGTTTGGTTTAGACAAAATGTTTAAAACAATTTAAAAATATAAAAAAGAGTGAGAAATGGCAAGTGGTGGCGGGTGGTGGCAGCGGAAGACGGTGGTGGAAAATGATGGCGGGTGGTGGTGGCGGAAGACGATGGTGGAAAATTTTTCTTCAAAACTTTTTAACTACCAGTGAGAGAGAGAGAGAGTCACTCAAAATATTCAATACTACTCTGTTTCTTTGCTTCTTCTCTACATCAGATCTTGTTCTTCCCCAAGAATTCAATGAAATCTGAGATGGGTTCTTTAGTTCTCCAATAAAACTCGTAACTCACTTGAATTTTCTCATCAGATTTCACTATTTCAGCTTTCAATTCTAGTTTTCTGATCTGGGTTTTTCGTGTTTGATCAGCATTTTGGATCGGAACAGAGTAATTCAAGTTCCTGTGATTAGATTTGAATTCTCTGAGTCTGTTTTCTGATCTGTGTTCTCTCTTTCGAAGTTTATTGTAATTCTCATCAATGGAAGAAGATCAAGAGTTCAAGCATTCTTGCAAATTCTGCAACAAGAGCTTCCCTTGTGGAAGATCATTGGGAGGTCACATGAGGTCTCATGTCATAAATTCCTCTGTTGAAACCGACGAAAAGCTCACCAAAAAGAAGCTCTCATCGATCAACAATGGCGAAAACAATGCTAGTTATGGACTCAGAGAGAATCCCAAAAAGACTTGTGACGGTGGCGGATGGTGGGTCGAGTGGGTGGCAGGTGGGTGGTGGTGTGTGGTGGGTGGTGGTGGCAGGTGGTGGTGGGGAGTGGGTGGTGGTGACGGAAGACGGTAGTGGAAAATGATGGTAGGTGGTGGCTAGTGTTGGGTGGTAAAAAAAACCTCAAAACGTAAACTCATTTTTTGTGTTTTCATTTTTTGGCCAAATTTATAAATTGAGACCATTGATTTATAAATCAAAAATTTACCAAACAAGTTTTTATTTGAGTTTTTAAAATTTTTGTAAATATAAACTGAAAATTAAAAACGTAAGTGTTACCAAACGACACCTAAACTATTGGAATTCGACTCGAGTTCAGCTCGTTAAAAGCTCGTTTAAAATTGACTCGTTATGTAGACAAATCAAACTTGAACACATTTTGAAGTTTGTTAAGTTTTAAAGTCAAGCTTGAATAACCTACTGCTTAACTTAACTCGGCTCATTTGCAATCTTGTATGCATGCTCATTTAAGGATCAAAAGATTCAATTTTCCTTATCCCAACGAATTCTCCTCATATTGCATGCAATCTCTAGTGTTTTTTTTTTTTTTTCCTTTCCCCATGTGGTTGTGCTATGAACCTTTTTAAATTGTACCTCTTTTTCTTTCTTGGTTTTTGTGTGTGGATGTGCTATGCCTGAGGTTTTATAAACCTATTTGCATTGCAACTAGAAATTTGCTTGCTAATATACAAGGAAGTCACTTTTGCAATTGGGTTTTACTCTGAACTCCATATAAGTTCTAGTCCAATATGGGAAGATTAAGCAGATACTAATCACATCTGCTATTTTAATGAGAACTATGAATCAGAACACACTGAACATGCTCTTTCTTCTACTAAATGCAAGATTTAATGTAAAAATAAAACTACATATGAGACTTCGAGTCTGGATTCTCGGTCTAGATCTCCCGTATCCCCTTGGTCCCAAACACCTCTCTACCACAAGATGAGCCTCTCTAACCTGATCGTGTGATGGATACATGCTCTAGGGCAAAAGAACAGGAGAGCTCCGGACAGAGAATCCACTGTCAGGCACTTAAATGTACTTCCTAATTGCTGGGATTTGGTCTATAAAAAAGACAATTGGAGAATCTGAGCACCAAACATGCATCAACACAAAAATATATCAACAACTAATTAGTAATGTTTGACTCATACATATAACAAATATACATACAAGGCGGGCTCAGAAAGGCCCCAAAATTTCAGCTAAATTACACCCACAACCAGAATCCCAGAGAACATGGAAATATTCAACAACTGTCTTTTAAGATTTGTTACAACCACATCTTTTTCAGCCAATGTTTTATGTAAATCAGAGACTATTCTCATTTAACAACCTCTTTAGATGAAACAAGCTTAGCCTTTTGAGATCCGGGAGGGGTTGTGCAAAGATTTGCGGATATCTTGGTGACACGGGTTCAAATCAAGAAAACAACCTCAACATAAATGGGGAAGGAGATCCCGCTGAAGAGGGACCCTCATCCACTAGGTCACCTTGACTACTCTTAAAGTTTGATACTACCACTTCATTTTCTACCCCCAAGCATATTTCCTTTGCTTTGCAAATAGTGAAAGATGGTGGATAAAAATAAAGTTCAACCAGTTTAGGACCTTATCAAGATTTGGCAATTTATGGGAACATGGACACGAGGCAGAAAGTAACAGACATAACTTAATCAGGTGGAGGTGTTGAGTGGCTTGAGCAACCATCTTTCTGAGAGTGATACCAGAAACAAGATATTCGTTCTTTGCCTCTCATACCCACAAATTACAGATTCTAAAATGGTCCCCAAAATACAAATATTCTTTGACCCTCAAAATGGTTGAAAGAAAAGATAACGTGAGTTGGACTGAAAGAAAAGATAACGTGAGTTGGACTGAAAGGGGCAAAGTTGATCAAAATGAAACTACATGACAACCAAAACTTTTCAAAACTGCTGGACGAGAATAATGGAATAAACCATGAAGGCAATGTGTCAAGAAGAGACAAAGAGGTCCCCATGAACCAATTGTCACATGGAATGGAATAAACAACTAGGGACGTTTTGGGTACCTTTCAGAGGGTTGCTATGTGTCATGCTCCTATTGATCGATTCACATCCATATCTACCAATAGGATCAACCCTGCCATAGAACTGACATCATCCCATGCCTCATCTGCCAAATTCACAATCCAAAAACAAATTGAAGAAACGAAAAGAAAAAAAGAAGGAAGAAAATGAATTTTTTACATCATCAGCCCTGCAGATAAAATAACAGAAGAGGTTGCAAGTAAACAAAAATGTGCTTATTGTGCCTCCATGTCTTGTTTCTTCCAGGGTTAAAATAAAATAAAAAATTAAAAAAAAAAAGCACATCTATGTATGTATCTATATGGTCAATCATATGACCAGGCTAAGTAGGTAATATAAAGGATTTATTTATCGAACTCCAGCTTTTTAAAAAAATATTTCCCATAATTACAAGTACTTTCAAACTTATTTTATAAAATCGAGGTTGTTTAATGAAGTTAAGTTTTAAAAATATGACTTCAAGTTTAAAGTGGAGTTTTAAAAACACAGCATCCAATTTGAAGCCATGTTTTAAAAATGACGACGTCAATGCGAAGACGTGTTTTCAAAACAAACACTAATGGGTTAGAAAGACATGAGTTTGTTAAAAAAAAACGTTAATATGAAGCTTCCATGTGGCATCTCAAACACTAGATACAAGTATGCTGTCATGTAAGTTATATGAAGTAAGACAATAATAATCCAAAAAATAAAAAACTAACAATAATGCAAGGCAGATGTTATAATAAGGATAAAGAAAGAGAATTCTGCCGCTTATTTTGCACCTTATAAAAGTTAAAACCTAGAGCCTAACATGGCAGATATCACATCTAGAAGTATCACCTGCCAGCCATGCACAATGAGAAACAAATTTAGATTACATGTATCCCAAATGAGAAGATTTAAAGACCAACTCAACATAGATTCAAAAACTAACCATGCTTTAAAGAATTTCCTACCTGCGTTCAGAGAGAGAAAAGAAGAGCGCTTATCAAAATGAATGCTTGTCATCTAGCATGCATTTCTGTGTTAGTGTGTACATAAAGACTTACTTATCTCCATGATCTGCTTGTGAAGAACCAGCCTAATGTCCAGCTAAGCCCCTGCAACAACTGAGCAAAAACATTTTCATTTATTAACACAATATGCCCAAAGCAAGAGACGGTATAAGAAAAAATGATTGCCATGTCCTTAACAAAAAATACTCCAATGAGTAGGAAAAATTAAAGGATTTAAGGCACCATCCATATCATAAAGCCTGCACACCAATATCCACTCTATGTCTTGCCAAAAAGAGTCAACTAACCTACTAAAGAGTGTCTGGCTGGGGCAAATAGCCAGTTCATCCCTCATGGAGCATTTGAACAATTGAGGATCATGTCTACTCATGAAATTTGCATAACCAAAAAAAATGGTGTAAAACCAATGATGAGAGTGACAACCACCCCAATAAAATAAAATAAATTAAAATAAAAGCGTGAGATATATCAATTATCAACTATGTCACTGAAAAGATCTCGATGCCAAAAGTTAAATAACATTTATCAAAGTCCGACTTAGAATCATTAAAAAACATACCAGCACTCACTTGGTGCATGTTAATGTTACTTGGTACTTACAACACCTCAAACAAGAACTTAAGAGGTTCCATTACAAGATAAATCATTTAAAACTCTTTTGCACTGGAATGACTATTTTACTCAATGCCCATACAAAATGAAACATCTCACCTAATGGATGCATAATAAGCCTCATAATGAATTTTCTTATATATCCCTACAACAAAATCAAACCCTTTAGGTAAAGTCCACATAGAATCCTTTCAGCTTCCAAGGATGCTGGAAACATGCCATGGGCAAAACCAATTTCACACTGACACAGTTCTCATTTCATAGGTGAATATTGATCAACAATCTATGTCAGAATGGTTATGAATGCATAAGATTAACTAACCAATATACAACAATACTTATTCATATGAAACACATATAGCACGCAATTTGCAATATTACAAGTGGATTACACATGTGAGATGCCAAAAAGCAAAACAAGATGAAATTGCCCCAGTTTTCTGCCACCCATCTGTACTCAATTGTAATTCCTCGTGAAGATGAGGCAAATGCAGGGACCAAGATAAACCAAATGTAAGCAAACACTCAAATTCTCCCATATAAAGAAAAGGCATAACTGAAAGTAGTGTTGCACAATAATCTTTATGGTTGTGTTTGGATGCTTGAATTTGTGGAGGTACCAAACTAAACCAAGCCTTAAGTTCCATTAAATGGTGTTGGCTACATGAATATTCTTCTCCATTTAGCTCTATGAAGGGCTAGTTGGTTAGTCATATTAAAAAGGTTCATATCTCTATTCACTACACTAATCTAGGTCTACCCATTCCCCTAGCATTTTCATCTCCCGTAACTATGTCGCATCTCCTCACTATTGCCTTTGTTGGTTTCCGTTATATATGACTAAACCATCTCAATCTATTCTCTCTCAACTTAGCTTCTATCGGTGTTACTCCTACCCATTCACGAATATATCCATTCATAACTTTGTCTTTCCTAGTCTTGCCACACATCTACCTTCACATCCTCATCTTGGGAACACTCTTCTTATTTTTATATTATTTCTTAGTTACCCAACATTCTGTCTGATATAACATTGCTGGTCTAATAGTCGTTCTATAGAACTTTTCTTTTAGTCTAGTTGATATCCGTTTATCATATAGTATCCCAGACGTACTCTTCCACTTAAGCAAACCCGCCTTAATTCTATGGACCACATCTTTTCCAATCTCCCCATCCATTGTGATAATCAAGCCTAAATGATAAAAATGTTCACTCTTAAGTAGTTCTTGATTTTCAATCTTCACTTCTCTATTTCCATTTCTGTTGTTACTAAAATTACACTTCATATATTCGGTCTTAGTCCTGCTTGTTCTAAATCCTTTAGATTCAAATGCTTCTCTCCAAAACTCCAACTCAGTGTTAACTCCTTCTCTTGTCTCATCTACTAACACAATATCATCTGCAAAAAGCATACACCATGACACATCATCTTGAATATTTCTCGTCAATTCATCCATAGCTAAAACAAAAAGACAAGGACTTAAAATTAATCCTTGATGTAATCCTACATTAATTGAAGGGGCAAAATAAAGTAAAAATTATATGTTTGGTTGTCTTCTAATTTTCTGAAAAATATATAGTAAACTTGTTTGGCGAATTGTTTCTGAAAATTATCGTGGGATTTTTTTTTTTTTTTTGAAAACAAACACAAACCCCTAGGTTCCCACTCTTGAACACTGGCTTGCAAAGGGAGGGAGCCCAAGAGGCTTTATATTCACAAGGCCAAGCCTCGTTTGTTCCAATGTGGGATCGTAACATTCCACCACACCCCACAGGTGATGTCCACTGTGGTCCACTCTATCAACACTAATCCAATGGTAACCCTTTTCCTTCTAGTGGTTTCACTTATCAGTATTCAACACCTCGATAGGTATCTTAATCCAGCCCTATGAAGCGCGGACACCTCTCCGGAAGTCACATACAATCGGACACGGACACGTGTCAGACACGTTGGGACACTTTAGACATGCTGAGGATACGTTGGGACATGCTGAGGACACACAAGGGACACGTTGAGGACAAGCTGCGTATTATTTTTTTCAAAAAAAATTATAATTTTTAATTTTTTTTACTAAAATAGCATATCTAAGGTTGATAAATTTGGTAAAATTAAATATTTGACATAGAATACATATTAAATATTTAAAAACATACATATAATAAAAATATATGTTTTGAATGTGTCCCCCCAATGTGTCATGTCCTGCATTTTTTTAAAAATTTGCATGTTCGTGTGTCCATGCTTCTTAGATCCAGCCTATAGGTCACCCCTCCATAGCTTGAACTGCAAAGTCACACCCATCCAATACTCACAATTGTGTCTAATCCCCATACTTGACATGATAGTTGGCTCTAATACCAAATGAAATGAACCCTTGGGTAGAACTCACCCTTGAAAACTGGCTTGCAAGGAGAGAGAGCCTAAGAGGCTTATATTCACAAGGTCAAGCCTCTTTTGTTCTAATGTGAGATCATAATAAATAAATATATTTAAAAAAAGTACTTATTAGGAAACACCAAAAAAGTTTTATTCAAATTTTTGGAAACTATTTTTGCACAAAAATGGGAACGCTATGAACACAACAGGTGTTTTTTAACTTGTTTTTGCCTTAGAAAACATGGAAGAAAAAACAAAAGCGCATTAAATAATAATATACGTATCAGTATTGGTGACATGGTCATATATTGGTAATATCATACAATATATTTTAGAATAATGATATCAGAAGGAAAATAATTTCCAATGCCTTATTTCTGGTATATGAAAGACACATATCCCGTCGAATCACTATTTGTTTTATTATTAGTTGTCAATTTTATATGACCATTCATACCATGCAGTCTTCCAATGTGACTAATCCTTGTTGATGAAGATGAAACATAAGGGTTATTTTTTGTCAAGGCACATAGTTCTCCTATATGATTTGCAATTTGCAAGAATTACTTTCGGTTAATACACTCCCCCTATTCTGAGGGATACTCTTCACAAATTCTTTGCGAAAAATATACCAGCCAAGAATGTCATCAATAGAAAACCTCCCAATGGTGCGGAGCTAACTGCATTCTATAGAATCACTTAACTATGTTTGGCTGAAAACTTAAGAAGCACGGGCAACACTACAATTTAAAAAAATTCAGGCACGACACGTAAGGGACACGTGCAAAATATATGATTTTATGTATCTACTATATCATATAGGGGAAACGTGAAGAAGAGAAAAAAAATTACTGACACATGGGGTGTGGGGGTGCAAGTGTCACTTGCAGCCCCATGGGCTAGTAATTCTTTTCCCCTTATGAACTAGCATTATTAACAGTAACTGCTTTTTTAACAAATCTTCAAGTTCTACAAGTCGAATCCAAAATCAATTTTGGAATTCAGAAAACAAAACAAAACAAAACAAAAAACTTGTATTCAATCAAGTTAATTGAAATTAAATTGAGAGAGTTAGTTCAACAGAATCACAGATTTGGGTTCTTTCAATTTTGTTCGTTTTCTCAGGAAACAAACGGAGGGTAAGAAAATAGTAAAAGCAAATATGCAAGAAAAGGAAATGCAGACCTGGTATGATATCAGTGTGGTTTAGAATCACGAATGAGATGAGAAAATGGAAGTCAGGCGATTTAAAGTGAAAGAAAGTTAGTTTAGTGCTCCGTTTGGATTGAGTGATTTCAAAAAGGGGAAAAAAAAACACAACTGATGTTGATTATTTTTATTTTTATTTTTTTTTCAGTAAAAATTATAAAATGTGGTTTAGAAATCTATCAGGATATAAAATATGGGGTGGAGATTTGATTATGTATTGTGAATTTTCACTGGGTAAATTATATTTTTGTTTCAATTCTTAAATTTTTTTTTTTCTTTAAATTTTGGCTCTTCATGTTTTAATTTTTTTCAAAAAATTTACTTTTAAAGTTAATTTTTGTTTAAATTAAATATAAAATGTTACGTTAACGGTCATATAATATAAAAAACATATTATTATATTGAGATTTAGATTTATGTGAGATGTATGAGTTATATATAATAAAATATTTTTATACCAAGCGACTGTCAATGTGATATTTTCTATCTAATTTTGAATAAAAATTCGTTTTGGGATAAACTAAAAAAAAAAAAAAACTTCAAAACATTAAAACATGAAGAGTCAAAGTAAAAAAAATAAAAAATAAAAAATTAAGGACCAATGTGAGAAAATTGTCAAACATAAAGAGGCAAACTATAACTTATCCAATTTCATTTGTTGAATGAATTTAATTCATAGATTAATAATTTTGAGTAAAATTCTGAAAATATAGCATATCCTAATCACTTGTTTAGATTGTTAAAGACACTTTGAGAATTTCAAAATAATACAACATTTCTTGGAAATTTTGTCCGGAGGAAACCGTAAACCGAGACCATGTAAATGTAGGCTATAGAAGCACTACTATTGCCATTTCACAGAAATTTCGTCCGCGAGATCGGCACCTATGTACACGTGTGGTTTTTAAGACTTTCACCATGAACACTCAGGTGAACTTATTTTAACATTACAATACATGTTTCCCAAATTCACCAATTTTTCTCAAAATGATAAACATTTTCAATGTATAAGCATGAGATAATGCTCAATACAAATGAATAAGAAAATAGTTTCAATTCTCCTAATTCACATGCAATTTCTACAACACTCATAACTATCATTTACCGATAGCCCAAAACAGATATTTCTAAACAGATAAACAATTATCAATTAAGATAAGCTCTCTAAATTTTCAAGAGGTGAGTGATAATACATATCTAACTCCACCATCCTCATCAACATCAATCCAATTTCACAATTTCAATATCAATCTCATAATTTATATAAAATCAACATTTGAGGCATTAGAACAAAATCCCTTTCCTTTCCAAAATCAATCCCAATATTCTAAATTAACAATTTACTCCCAATTGAACATTTTTTTCCATATCAAAATCATTTTCAAGGATCCATTTGAAAAACCCCTCTTTAGATTTTTACCCAAAACCCTAGATTGTTCTAAATCTTCCAAAAATCTCAATATTGTTTAGAAATAACAAATAACTATGTTAAAACTCATAAAAATGGTGAAGATATCTCTACCACAAGCTTAGAAGATAATTGAAGGAGGGATGGAAACTCAAAGATGCCAAAAATCAACTTTGCTCCGATTAGAACGAAACCCTCGCCAAGCTCTACCTTTTTAACAAAGGGACATTGGTGAAAAGATCGACAGATCTATGTGTATTCAAGGGAAACAGTGAGTTTGAGAGAGAGAGTAAGAGAAATTAGGGTTTTGAAATGTTTAGGGAGAGAGGTGAAAAAGTGAATCAAAAGTGGCTGTTTACAAACTGATATACGCACCAATCGCTTGAGCGCAAGAAGTGTCGTTTGAGTAACCAAACACAATAAGTTATTTCGCTCAAGCGTAAAAATTTTCGCTCGAGCATATAATACAATCTCCCAGTAGTTTTATAGACAGAAGACCATCACTCGAGTGAAGAATACAAACTCTTAGTATTTTTGCAGACCTGCAAAAGTACTGGAGGTTCATAAAGACCGCTCAAGCGCAAGAAGTGTAGCTCGAGCGTAGGAACAAAATTCTAGGCATCAATAACTTAAAAAACAAGCTACCAACCTATTTCAAAAGCCACCAACACGTCCCAAAAGCCAAACTCAAAGAGAGATAAGGGGAACCAAGACATAGCCAACTGTATAAGACAATGAAACCCAGATCCAAAACATACAATAGGTCGGGTCTTAAACCAAAAACGCTATAACCTCCTTGCTTAAGGAATTTCATCCCCGAAATTTAAACCAAACATTAAAACCAAGTTTAAACCAATTACAACAATAATAGTCATTCAAATTCATCACCATGACCTATCCACCGGTCATCCATTCTCATCAATATGATAAATGAGTTTTCAATACTGAATATACAATTCACATTTCCAAAACATATGCAATGTTTATATTTCATTAACATAACAAAGTTTTCAATACATGTTCAAACATCAATAAATAGGTCCGGATACTTCTCACGGACTTCCGCCTCACGCTTCCAAGTGGCCTCCTCAACCCCGTGGTGTCGCTACAACACCTTCACTATATGGATCATCTTGCCTCGCAAGACTTGGTCTCGAGTATCCAACACTCTAATGGGTCTCTCCTCATACGAGGCATCCTTATCCACCTCTAACTCAGTCCAATCCAACACATGTGAAGGATCCGGCTGATACTTCCAGAGCATACAAATATGAAACACATCATGAATCCTGGAAACTTGTGATGGCAAGGACAAACGATAAGCTACTTCCCAAATTCGCTCTAGGATCTCAAAAGGCCCAATAAACTTAGGAGACAATTTCTCACTCCTTCTAAATCTTATCAAACCGTCTAGGTGATATCTTTAAGAAGACGTGATCTCCTACCTTAAAGGATAACGGTCTCCTTCTATAGTCGGCATAGCTCTTCTGATGACTCTGAGCCATGACCAACCTCTTACGGATAAATGTAACTTTCTCTGTCGTTTGCCGAACCAACTCTGGACCCAACATAGATGCATCACCCACCTCAGCCTAACACACAAGCGATCTACACTGTCGGCCATACAAGGCCTCGAATGATGCCATGCCAATACTCGAATGGAAGCTATTATTATAGGCAAACTCCACTAAAGGCAAGTGTCTTTCCTACGACTCCTTAAAGTCAAGGACACAACCTTGAACCATATCCTTAAGGATCTGAATAGTACACTCGAACTGTCCGTCAGTTTAAGGATGATAGGCGGTACTAAAAGTCAGTCTAGTGCCCGAGGCATTCTGTAAGCTCTGCCATAACCGAGTCGTAAAGCACGGATCTCTATCCGAAACCATAGCCACAGGGACCCCATGAAGTCAAACAATGTCCCTAATGTAAAGGTTGGCTAGATAATCTACTGAGTCACTCATGCGCGTAGGTACAAAGTGCGCCAACTTGGTTAATCGGTCAACCACTGCCCAAATGGCGTCATTACCTCGTTGTGTCCTCGGAAGACCCACGACAAAATCCATTGTGACATGTTTCCACTTCCATTCTGCTATAGGCAAGGATTGCAACAAACCCACTGGCCTCTAATGTTCGGCCTTTACTTGTTGACAAGTAAGGCACCTCGACACAAACACAGCTACATCTTTCTTCATTCCGTTCCACCAAAATTGGCGGCTAAGGTCATGATACATCTTTGTGCCTCCCGGATGCATCGCAAGGTGTGAATGGTAAAACTCTCGAAGTACCTCCTCTCGATAAGACTCAGGCACAAAAAGACGGTCAAGATATCCAACATTCGAGTCAAAATACACGTTCAAGCCTCTTTCTACCTTTCTGCTAAAGATCTTCTGTTGGAGGGTTTTTACCTCATGATCGCCCCTCTAGGCTTCTATAGCTCGGCTCACAAGTGTAGGTTGGGTAATTACAGTAAACAAGGTAGCTAACTCAACGGACTGGCCAAAGTGCAAGTTGAACTCACCAATAGCGTCCAACATCTCCCATTTCCAGATGGCAATATTAGCAACACTGCTAAAGGATTTCCTACTCAAAGCATTGACCACTACGTTGGCCTTCCCCGAATGATAGTGCAACTCAAAGTCAAAGTTTTTCATAAACTCCGTCCACCTCATTTGTTCCAAATTCAGATCTTTCTAAGAGAATAGATACTTCAAACTCTTATGATTAGAAAACACCTCAAACTTCTCACTACAAAGGTAATGCCTCCAAATTTTCAAAACAAAGATCACAACTGCTAGTTCTAAGTGTGGACTCGCCTTTTTCGTGCCCCATCTTTTGGAAAGGTTTAAAAGAAAGGCCTCACAGTTCGGACTCTCACGGTTCTGAATCTAGTGTCACAAGTGCAATGTGAAACTAATAAACACCAAAGAGTCAAAATTCGGCTAATCGTTTTGAAAAATCAATTTTAAATCAAATAATGCCAAAATTGGACTGATTTGCTAGATACAGAGTTGCCACTTAAATATTTTTTATTTTGAAAAAATTTAGGAAACCCTAACTCGTGCCAAAGGCCACGTGTCCGTCATCACCAAAGTTGCCTCGGCTCGAGAACTTAGGTACGAGGGGGGAAGGTCATGAATTGAGTACCCCCGCTCGCCTGATCAAAGATCGGCCTGTACTAATCATGATATAATTTTTTATAAACATTATGTGCTTTTGTTCCGATTATTAAGCTAGCTTTACTATGTGATGCGCACAAGCAAATATAGACTAGTTTGCTCAATTTGGAACAATTCAACTCATGTTTGTTTTGCAAAAATGGTTTGAATTTGCCACATTCAGTGGGCTTAAAGTTTGCGAATTTTCCACCAAACATAGTGGGCTTAAAACATGATTTGCCACTCAACAAAGTGGGCTTAAAACTTACATTCGTTGAATCATTCCAATTCAAACAACAAGCCTTCATCCACAGGTATTCAAGCAGCTTAGCATTTAAGCACATAGCCTCATGGTGAGCATGCTAATCATGGCAACATTCACACTTATGCAAGCATGCTAAAGCGTAAAAACTCACCTAGTACTCTAAGCTAGGAGTTAGAAAGATATGCATGATTCCTAACTATACAAAATGCCTAATGCAACACATGCGAAGAATGCAATTAATAGGCTCGGCTACTAATTTGGCATGTGAAGCAATTTAAACAACATGCGGTTAAACACGTATTCAAATAAGTATTGAAATGACAATGTAGTTTGTATGATGTGCTGAGCCTCTGTGCATGCAAGACAAATGAATGGATGCAAGCATAAAGTATGCTAATTAAAACATGTCCCTAATCTAACCATCGAAAACGATTAAATAAAAAGGAGAAAGATGTGGGGTTGAAAGACACACATGCACACACACTTATTACAACATTACGCTCTCACGAAGGAGGGCCCGAATGAATAAGCTAACCAACTAGCTACGCTAATTAAGCTAACTAATTATTACAAAACACAAAACGAATTAACTAACTTATTCTAAGCTGATTAATCATTACAAAATAAATTAATTAGCTAAACACTTAACTATCTAATTACAAAACAATTAACCTAATTAATTACAACATGAATTAATTAACTAATCTACTTAAATAATTACATCACTTGCAAGAATTAGCTACAACTAATTAACTAAGCAAAGAAACTAAATGGCCTCGGTAACTGAGGGATGCATGCATGCTCGGTTTTCCACCCGAAAGGCCACTGTTTGGCTGCTGCAAGTCTCTGTTGCACAGAAGCACTTACACTTTCCTTTTCTCTAGATCAAATCTGTTTTGGCTCAGGAGCATTCTGCTGAATTTTTAATTGTGGCCGATAGGAGGGCCAGTCGGCCACTGCTGATGGACGGTCGACCACTGGTGGTGGCTATCAACTACTACTGATTTGGACTTTCCTTTTGCAACAGAGAGCAAAATAATGTACTTTTGCAGGTTTGTCTGTACTGTTTACACTCCTCATCATCAAGCAAGCTCAAATGAGTGAAACTCTTGGCCCTCAAACCATCAATCAAGCAATTTCCATGCGTGATGACCAAACAACCAAGTTTGTACAAGTTTAATAAATGCACAAATAAGACCAAAATAACCACCACCCTATCATGCATGATCAAGGGCAATGGTGACCAAGGAAAATGACACATTACATCACTTTTGAGTATGAAATGTCTCATTTTCCTTGTGTTCAAATTAACGTCCGATTTGAACACATGCAATGTAACACAAAAGATGCTTATCTTGCTTCTTTTACTTGTTCATTTTGTTTACTCATTTTAAATTACCAATTCATTCCCTAATCGATTTGTCCATTGGTGAGTGTCCTCTAATGGAAAGATGGCACAAACCAAAGATTGTTTTAGGCATGAAAGAGACCTTGTGCCGTTTGGTAATGAACCCCCAAAGGGATTAAACCATTAAACACAAACATGTTTTTTTTTTTTAATGTTGTGAACAAGCAAATGGTTTAAACCACTTCCAGAAAAAAACAAAAGAGTGAAGAAATGAGGGAGATGGTAGAGATTATAGTGCTAAAATGAGGTGCAAAATAACACTAAAACATGCTATCAACTCAAACCAATGGTGTTTAGAGCCTTAAAACACTAAGCTAGTGAAGGAACTAACACTGCAACCATGCCATACAAGGCTCAAATGAAACAACCAGCCCAAAATAGAGGCAAAGCAGGTTATTTTAGAGGCTAAAACATGCTGGACTTAAGCTAAGTTAAGCTAAGAAAACATGCTAACATATGAAACTAACTAGGCATGCAAACAAGGCACAAGAAGGGGAGGCTAAACCCTCCAATTTTGGACTTCAAAATAAGATTTTTGCCACTGAAGAACCTCTGAAATTCAGTGGTTAAAAGGCCCAAAAAGTTTGATTTGAAAGTGATAAAAAATGGTACAAAAACTTAACAAGCAAAGAAGCAAGAATGGTGAACCACCCCTTAACTGTAGATGGCCTCAAACCACCATTTTTAGACCACAAAAACAAAGTTTTTTGTAGTTTAAAACCAGGCCAAAAATAGTTGAAAAAGATGGCAAAACAAGTGTTCAGAGCAAGCTTAAATAGCAAGTGTTATACCTCTTGAAGCTAAGGTACAAATTGAGCAACAATCTAAGCTCAAACCTCCTTTTAGAGCTCAAACAAGACTCCGAGTGACCTTAGCTCAAAGGTGATCAAGTTTGGTTAAGGGTTGATAGGAAAACTAGAAGTATATCTCTACTTGTATGCACAAAAGTTTAAGAAAGAGAGAAATCTAGAGAGAGAGAATTGTAGAGAGAGAGGCTCCCAAAATTTTTCCAACCTTGAAAACAATAGAGAAGGTCCTCTATATATAGAAATATAAGAGCTCAGGTCGAAAATATCTCAAAATGGGACAGCTGGAGCAGTGTAGAACAGTTGGAGGGAAAATATATGCACAAAAACTGCCTTCTTTGCACCAATGGCTGGTCGGCCATCATTGGTGGCTAACAAGAGTCACCCCTAGCCGACACATGGCTGTCAAGCCTCACTAGTGGCCGGAAAGCAAAAACTGGTTTCTGGCCCCGACTTCAAACAAGTATATCTCCTTCATCCGGACTTCTTTATAGGTCATTCTTGAGTCTAAATTTAAGCCCCGGAAGTCTTCTTTCCAATGATGGTAGCCTAACATCGAAATTCCAAGTGTGAAAAAGGATATCCTTATTTTAGTGAAGATTGCTCAGTTTCGGTCCTAACCGGATTGATGCCCAACTTCAACTAGCCATATCTCCCTTATCCGGACTCGGCTTTAGGAGATTTTTGAGTGTAAATTGAATCCCCGAAATTCCAATGGTGCTGGCCTCATAATTAAAGTCCAAGTATACAAACGGATAGGCCTGATTTAGTGAGGCTGCTTGGTTCTCTCTTAACAGTTCAAGCCCAACTTCTTCCCCAACTAGGTTTCTTCCCTCCCCTCCAATTTTTTTCAACTACAAACCTTTAAACAAGATGTTTTAAAGATTTTTCCAAAGAGTTCACCTCTCTTTCATTTATTTCCACTTTGTCCTTGCTCGGTTTATAGAAAAGTACAATTTTTAACGAAATGCGAGCCTCGAAAAATCATAGAAACTTTTTGGGAAAAATATTTTGAAAAAGAGGGTTTTGAGGTCTAAAATAATTTTGGTCAAAATAATTTTGGTCCAAAAGGGGGTGTAAGGTTAGGATTTGGAGCTCTTCTTGCTGAAGAAATTGGACCTTTGAATAACACAGCTTTCACCATCGGGTAATCAACCTAAAATGCCCAAGTCTTAAGGGCGGTCAAAAATGGGGTGCCTACAGTTGCCCCTCTTTGACAGAGCTTGAAGTCATGAAATGACGTGAGTGAATGTCAAAGCCTGAAGACGACCCATCTTGACAAGGCCGTAAGACTTGGGCAAACAAATAAAATGAAGATGCAGAAATAATTCGTTGCGCCCGCAGGCTGCCTACGTATCCAATTGAAAGGAATCAAACCAACGTAGTTCATAGGGCAGGATGCAAAATGATACACAATGCAACAAAACAATGTAAATGATATGCAATGCAATGAAACAATGCAAATGATATACAATGTAATTGAATCATCAAACCACAAGCTGTGCAAAATCAGACAAATACCATAAAGGGATGAAGATGCAACATCAAACTACATTTAACACAGAAAAGGTGCCAGAACCCTCAAACCACAATTCTCTTAGTGGAATAAGCGTGTGCACATGCAGAACTATGTGTTTCGCAAAAAGAATACAAGTAATTAGGTTGTATGATATAAGTGAGGAATGATCTGCTGAGGAAAGATCGTGATCCTAAATGCTGAATGCAACAAAACAATGTACAATGTAGTGAATAAGGCACGCGACCAAACCACATTTTACCTAGAAAAGGTATGGACACAAAACAGACCACGTCTAACACAGAAAAGGTGCCGAAACCCTCAAACCACAATTCTTGTAGTGGAATAGGTGCGTACACATGCAGAGCTATGCTTCAACAAAGGAAATGTATGAGCACATGCCAAACTAAGCTTAACATGAAAAGGATGCAGGCAATAAAATGGCATGATGTAATGGATGTAACAGATAGTGTAGTAGATGCAAAGGGTGACATACTCCAACAACACTGGAAATGTGAGAGGGGGAAGAATAAATTCCAATCATGTCGAAATCGTGTGAGGAAAGGAACACTCTAACCACGCTAAAATCATGAGAAGAGGTTCGAAAGCAACTACTCAGGGACGCGTTCCACGCAACCTAAGATAAATTCCAAACACGCTGATATCATGTGAGGAAAAGAACACTCTAACCATGCTGAAACCATGAGAAGAGGTCCGAAAACAACTACTCAGGGGCGCATCCCACGCAACCTGAGATAAACTCCAAACACATTGAAATTATATGAGGAAAGGAACATTCTAACCACGCTGAAATCGTGAGAAGAGGTCCGAAAACAACGACTTAGCGACGCGTTCCACGCAACCTGAGATAAACACCAAACATGGTGAAATCGTGTGAGGAAAATAACACTCTAACCACGCTAAAATCATGAGAAGAGGTCCAAAAATAGCCACTTAGGGGCGCATTCCATGCGTCCTGAGATAAACTCTAAACACGCTGAAGTCGTGTGAGGAAATGAACACTCTCTAACCTCGCTGAAATTGTGAGAAGGGGTTCGAAAACAACGACTCAGGGGCGCGTTCCACGCAACATGAGATAAATTCCAAACACGCTGAAATCATGTGAGGAAAGGAACACTCTAACCACGCTGAAATCGTGAGAAGAGGTCCGAAAACAACCACTCAAGGGCGCGTTCCACGCAACCTGAGATAAATTCCAAACACGCTAAAATCGTGTGAGGAAAGGAACACTCTAACCATGCTGAAATCGTGAGAAGAGGTCCTAAGAAAAGCCGTTAGGAGCACGTTCCACGTATCCTGAGATAGCCCCGGGGGACAACAATCCTAAACGAGGCTTAGCGTAAAAGGATAAATGATACAAGATAACATAAGATGCAAATAAATGCAATAAGTGTGATGATATGATACGTGTTATAAGCAATGTAGTGCATGATGTTTAGAGAAATGCAATAAACAAATAAAGCGGCGCTTTAGCAAGCACCTCATGGGGTGAGTGGCGATGAATCGCTCTAATCTGACAGGGATCTCCCCTTTGTGTTCTTCGAACTCTTACCTTGTGTTCTTCGAACTCTTACCTTTAACTCACAGTACAAAGGTCCTGACATGTTGACATGGGGTAATATCTGCACGTAGAAGTGACGGATGCCGCTGATCATATTCGCAACTTTCCCTATTCTCCAACGGGGTGACAGACTAGGTTGGTTCAGTATCCAGAATTGAGGCGCACACATGCTATCTCAATCTATGGGGCTGCCATACATATTTCAAGCTGAGGAGACACCCCTAGGTATTTAAACCAGACTTTAGTCTCAGAAATTCTAAACCTTTGTGTTCGAGGCATTGCCATTCGAACTCTAGTTTCCACCATCGTAATTGGTCTCCTAGGAACTCATTGCAAACACAACCAAAATGCCTCCAGAAGGGACTGGTTTTCGGGAATAGCACTTTGATCGCCATTCTGGCTTGAAGCAGGCTTGATCTTGAGCTTGAGGTAGAGGTACACTCATACTTCGGAGCATTCACAAGGCTTGAGGAGGTACATCTGGAATACAATCTCGAAATTTTCTGAAGGTGAGACAAACTCAGATGCTCCAATTTTCTCTCTTTTCTTTTGTTTTGCAGCCCGGAACCTATATACCTTCAGATAGGTCCTTGTTCTGTTGTTCTTACATGACCTGTGTGACACCCCGATTGTACACCATTGGTTGCAGTCAAGGAAGAGTCACTAATGAGTCCTATGGTCAATAACCAGTAAGATCCCAGATCACCGGAGGAGTCAGATTAGCCTCCCTTCTAAGTCCAGCTTTCTTAGGCAACGCACTACCCTTTTGACAGATCTTAAAAGGTATTGACACAAGGTCTCATAAGCAACGATAAGGTTTATACATGTAAATATTAAAGTATAAGTACATAACAACCACGAATATCCTTAATTTCAAAAGCTTGTTCTATTACATTACACCCCAAAAGAAGCTTAAATCTTCACATGAGTCTTACAAAATAACAAAAGGAAATTTTTAGCCTTCCTAAGATAGCCAAAAGTCTTCGAAGGTTTCTGGCTCATCGTCTCCCGCTATAAGTTCCGCTTCGTCACCTGGCATGATATGCCGTGAGCTTTGAATGCCCAGTAAACACACACACACCCCACCATTTTTTCCCAGTCCAATACACAATCACAAATATAACCTCAAGTAATAAAGCATGATACTCAAATAAATAAATAAATGGTTGATTGTTAGCAACTAGAAATCCCCCAAAGAGATTTCATCCTCCCAACCACAAGAATCGGACGCGGATTATTCGGTATGCCCCCTCTTTTGCTGCTTTGTTGCAGACCTAACCTCGGATGCCTACCAACGGTTATGTACCGTGTAGCGCCAACCGCAGGGCCTCAAAAGAGACGGTAAAATAGGGCCTTGCCCGAAATCCCTCCTTACACCAAACCACCTAGGGTCCGAATACAACCGCTCCGTTCAAGGGTTCCGAAAACCACTTGCGCAAGACTTTAACTTTCAAATAGGGAACGCATCCCATGATCCATATATCACATTTCTCATCTTTTTATTATCCAAGTGCTCGAAAACCCAATACCCTCCCCATTAGGTTTCCCGTTGAATTAAATATTTTACAACAAGGTTAGTCCAACTTATAAGTCAACAATATCCATATAAGCATGCATTCTTAAGATGAGAAAGGTAAATAACATAACCACAATACATATAATATGATGCCAAGATATGATCATAAGCTAATAAGAAATCTCATGAACTCAAGGGTATAAAACATCCACACATAATAAAATTTCCAGATTTAGCGTCGCATAAAGATTAAAATGAAAGGTCTATTTTAGATCCTTTACTGGACTTGACCTTCCTATGGTTCATAGGGAATTTGATCTAGTTTCTAGAAAATTTTTTGGAAATGGGATTGCTTTTTCAGATTTTAAGTTATTTAGAAAATATTCCAGCGCTGTCCAGATTCTGTCTAGATCCGTCGACCGTTACGAAAATTTTATTTTCTTGCAAATCGCTTAATGCTTTTCGATGAAACCAATTTTAGTTGAAATCTAACTCCTCAAGGAAGATTTTGACATGAAGTAGAGGTCCAGAATAATTTTCTACATTTTTCTAGAATTTCTGGAAGTGGGCTGCAAAAATAGATTTTAAGGTACTATGCCCAAAACAAGAAGTTTTATGAGGAAAGGGTTCCACCAAGGGAAAGTTTTCATTTCTTTGGTGAAGAAAACATGCTAACTAACATATATTTAACTCAAAAAATTTTCTTGAAAGAGTGCCCTTGGAAAGTTGAGAGATTGGTATAAAAAAAGATGGTTTTGTGCCAAAATGGAGAAAATACAAGAGAGATGGAATCAATACACAACCCTTAGCATTTTTAACATAAGAAATCATTGATGACAGATCTGAAAACATTATTTAGAACCCTTAGAAACATGTATTGAAAAAAAAGTGAAAATGAAAGAGAAGGTTGTGTTGTGGCTTACCTACTAAGCTTTGTACAAGAAAGCTCTCTTCTTTCTTCCTCTTCTTCTTCTAGACTTCTCTCTCTTGCTCTCGTCCCTCTCTCTAGCTGAATGTGTGTGTATAGGTGTGGTGTTTGTGCTTTGCCAAGCTAGGGGAGGTTGGTATATATAGGCAAATTTTGATGTAAAATGTCCTAAAAGCCTGAAAGAGAAGGTTGTGTTTGTGGCTTACCTACTAAGCTTTGTACAAGAAAGCTCTCTTCTTTCTTCCTCTTCTTCTTCTAGACTTCTCTCTCTTGCTCTCATCCCTCTCTCTAGCTGAATGTGTGTGTGTGGGTGTGGTGTTTGTGCTTTGCCAAGCTAGGGGAGGTTGGTATATATAGGCAAATTTTGATGTAAAATGTCCTAAAAGCCCACTAGTTGGAAATGGACGGAAATGTTGGGATTTGTTTGGAATTTTAAATGAAATAGGGATGGTGTGGGAGGCTTACTCAAGGATTAGGCCATATTTAGTTAAAATGGAACTAGTTTGGGAGTTAGCTTCCTAGGTCTAGGGTACTAGGTTGTGTTTTTCTAGAATTTCATAATCATAGTTCTTGAAAATTGGCTCCTCTGTCTTCTTCCTAGGGTGGCTAGCCTTGGGGAGTGTGATGGAGTTATTATTTTATTTATTTTGGTCCTAGGCACAACCCTCAAGGTGTGTATATATATATATATATATATCTTACAAGATTGATGGTACTTTAAGGTACAAGGTACAAGTACTAGTTTTGGGTAAGTTTTGAATTTTAAAGAAAAGTGAGGGCTTGGAGTTAAATACATGTAACTTAGGTAGAATTAAATTAGGTTAGGGAACCTAATCTGGCTAGGAAAATTCCTGTTTCGATAAAAATAAAATAGTAATGCTAACCGACAAGATTCGAATTAATTCAAGTAACCGAGGGGCTTTAAGAAAATAATTCAACATTAGGGTTTTTAAAGAGAATACATTTTTCAGGGGCCTCACAACCTGGGTTAAACCCTGCAGTTTATAAAAGAAAGAATCTTGTTTTGCACAAATGTGGAGAATGACACAGCACTCTAAGCGCAAAACGATTTAAAATTGAAATTGAGAAATGAGTTGTTAACCGGGTATTGAGCCTACGACTGAACACAGTACACCATGACTCAACAAAGAGAAAACGAAGGTAAAACAACCTAAACACATCTATTAACATTTGAAACGACTCAAAACAAGAATCAAAACAAACAAAATGACAAACACAACACTGGAAATTTACTTTCCATCGGCGGGAGACCTCTCAGTTCACGAAGAGCCTACTGCTTCTCCAGGTAATGTTTCCCACCCTTTCTCATTTGTGATTCTCACATCACTTTGGCACTCAATCTCTTTTTCTCTGAAAAATCCTTTTCGCACTTTTTCTCTCAGCACACATCTCTCTATTATTTAATCTCTCTTATTTTTTTATCTCTCCCCTGGGTGGTTGATAGATAAGTAGGAAGTTGTGGGCTCTTGCCCCTAGTATTCTACTAGATTCTTCTTCTTGACATCGGTTGATGATGCGGTTGGCCAGTTTGGATGTGATCAGACCTGTCTTGATGAGGGAGTGGAATATCCTGCTCCATTTCATTTCGTGCTTCGCACTTGGCTTGACACCTCATTGCTTGGAGGATGAGAGAGCTTTCAGCCCTTTATTGTTAGCTTCAGTTGTGCTCTTTCTGGTGAGTGCATTGATAATGGGAAAAAGACAGAAAACCTGACTCAACTGTGCCCCTAGTTCATCATTTTGATCATTTTTTGTTTTGGCTTTCTACTAAAACAATTTTGACCAATATAAGAGTTAGATTAACATGCTTATTTGACTTCCTGATTTGAAATCATGCAAGTCAGGTTGTGCGCACTGAAATTTTTCCCTTTTTTGGGTCCAAGATATGGTCAAGTCAGGTTGTGCGCACTGAAATTTTTCCCTTTTTTGGGTCCAAGATATGGTCTAGTTTTGGAAAAATAGAATAATTTTCGAGAAAATTAGTCAACTTCATTAAAAATCCTCAAAACTGTTTGCAAATGGCCACTACCCGACCAATGAGAAATTAACTCCGGAGATGCACAACCTCAGATCTGAACTTGAATTCTCTTACAGCTGTATCTTCCAACAGAATAGGACAACTGAATTTGAACAAAGACAAGCCAATTTGCACATGGATAAGATAGACGAGTTTGAACAAGGATAAGCTAATCAACATGGATGAGACTAGCAAGCTGAAAATAGTAGGGGCCGAACTTCAAGATAAAGTTGCCTACGTATCCCAAAGATGGGAATCAGGCCGTACGTAGTTCCGGGTTAAGGTGCACTCGGGTATTAACACTCTCCTTTTACGCTCTAACTTTTGCCAAGGTCGCTCTTCCAGGTTTTTAATCTCATGAGCTATTTTTTCTTTTCATTTCATTATTTTTCTTTTTTCTCTTTCTTTTTTTCTTTTTCTTCATTTTTCTTTCTTCCTCTAACTTTTGCCTGGGTCGCCCTTCTGGGTTTTCGACCTAACAAGCCTCTCAAGGATGGAAACGTTTAACTTGTCCATGTTAATCGATTTTGAGATCTCGAAGCCACCTGAATCTAGAAGAATGGCTACTGTTCACTAATGATGTAGGAGTCCATCCAATTGGGTCTGAATTTGCCCCTAATGTTGTAGATAGGAACTCGATTGTCCTTTAGCAAAATTTTTCTTCTCTCAGATTCTGGAATTTGGCTTTCTTTCCAGTCTTCATTGGTTTGAGAGATGACGCAATTTTGAATCTTTGAGCATATCTGACCTTTTTTGCCCCTAGTTCAAGGGATGCTTCTTATCTAGCTTTGCAAGCTTCCTTTGATGACATCTGACCTTCTTGATTTGACCTTCTTGCCCCTAGTTCAAGGGTTGCTTCTGATCCGGCCATACAATCCTCATATTGTGATTGATCATTTGAACATTCTGAGTCAAGGTTCAAGATTTGAAAGCAAAAGGGGTTGAGTCTTGAGGTTGAGAAGGATCCTATGCTGTACAATCCCGAGAACGATTCCACGCATGTCCTCATAGGACCACGCAAAATATTTTTTGAAATCTTTTAAGAAAGCGACTAGTTGCTCACGTCGAAGATAATGTAGAACCAATCTAGATCAAGCCAAGATCCTTCTCAGTACTCACATTAACAAACATGATCTCATTCATTAAGGGCTTAGCATGCCTCTATTTCTTTCAGTTGATCAAATTTTTACAAATCCCGAGAAATTCTTCCCTCTTTGTTTTCATCATAGTGTTAGAAAAGTTAAAAAAGAAAACTTAGGTCAATGCAATGATTTCAAGGCATAAGAAAAGTAGGTGAAACTCTCTGTCATTTCATTCAGATCCTCTGGCTCAACTGGCTCAATGGTAGAAACAGACTCGAAAAAAAAAGTGTAAAAGACAAACACAAAACAAAATAGTGATGTCCGAGGTAACGCCCCCACAATCACCCGACTCTAACACAGCATGACTGACTCGATATAACAAGACAGACTCGATACAGCACAACAGAACTGACTCAATACCCAAGTTAGAAAGTACAATAAATAGCATTTGCAAATCACTCAAAATAGTGCGTACCATCCGCCATATCTGGAGTAAAATGAGCGCCATCAGCAGGTGGTTCCTCCCCGATCACATAGGCACATTATCCCCCCAGTTTATTGATCCAGTGCCGATAGACTTTGCAGGACCTGGTGCAATAATGACCTCGCTGTCAATTAGATCTTGAACTTTATGGTGAAGACAAAAACAACCGTTAGTGTCATGACCAGTTTGTTGATAGAAGGCACAGTACTTGGCAATGTTATGCCTGGCTGGGAGAGGATCCGGGAGAGGCCGAGGGTCAAGGGGTTTGAGGTGGCCTTGTCCTACGAGGATTTGAAGAGCTTTGGATAAGGTCATGTAAAGCAGGGTGAAGACCCTCTAGCCTTGGGCCTGATGGCTTGAGGTTTGTGAAGTTGTATTGGATGTATCGACAAAGGGGTTGGCAGGTGCTGACTAGGTTTGATGATCTCTTCTGAGTGTAGGATTGGAGCTGAAAGGGATGTTTCTAGTACAACAGCCTTTTTCATGGCTTACCCCTTGATTCGAAATGCCCTGAACCTGAGTGGCAAAAGTGTCATCCACAGTCTTTGCAACAACTGCGAGCACTTGCTGTTTGTTCAGCCCTTCGGCTTTCAAAGCCTCAACAGCCCACTGAAGATGTTCATAGGGACCAATGCCTGCCCCTACCATGTGCTTGCCATTTGCCTCCACTTTGCTAAAGGATTGGTCTTCTTCAAATGCAGCCCGTGCCAAGATTGGGGAGCCTTTTGGTGTGAAATTTCTGGCATGTGATGTGGTCGATGATGGAGCCAATATCCCAAAGGCTAGATCTTTCATTGTTCTATGAAGATCTTCAATCATGCTCATTAGCTCAGAAGTAGTGGGTTCATGGGTTTGAGATGATTGGGGTTCGAGTGCATCCATCATGCACAAGTCTGTGCTTTTTGGAATGAACACCTTAGGCTTGGGTAAATGAGCTGGGGTGATGTATATGCTAGGGTTATAGGTGGAAGGTAGTGTATGGATTAGATTGAGATGTGGAGGTAATAGGTTAGTGGTGGCCTGAGGTCTTTTTGATGGAGCCATGATCTTTTCGTTAATAAGATCTTGAATCTTATGACGGAGGTGGATGCAATGGTTTGTATCATGACCGTGCTGTTGATGATAAGCACATTATTTAGCTAGGTCATATCTTGGTGGAAGAGGATTTGGAAGGGGTCGGGGTTTTCGGAGTTCTAGGTACCCTTTTTCTCGCAGTATTTTCAAAGCTTGAGAGAGACTCATGTAAAGAGGATGGAAATTTCGGGCTTGGGGCCGATTTGAAATGGTTGGTTTTTGGCCATTGAGGGAAGTGGTGATAGTGTCTACTTCTAAGCATTTCACAACTGTGCTACCATTAGTAGTAGCATTGGAACTGCGAACAATGTTCTTCTTCAAAGGCTCATTATCTTCCATAAAGATCCCTTGTCTGATGGCATCCTCGATTTGAACCCCCATTTCATGATGGTCTGGAAAGGTAAATAGAGGTAGAACGATCATCTTCTGCCGTAACTTGCCATACAGATTCCGAACAATCATCCTAATCTGATATTTTTCAGAAGGCCTTGTAGTCATCATCGAGGCCTTCGCTCTCTATCTTGTCATGAAACGCTGAGAAATCATGATAAGCACATTATTTAGCTAGGTCATATCTTGGTGGAAGAGGATTTGGAAGGGGTCGGGGTTTTCGGAGTTCTAGGTACCCTTTTTCTCGCAGTATTTTCAAAGCTTGAGAGAGACTCATGTAAAGAGGATGGAAATTTCGGGCTTGGGGCCGATTTGAAATGGTTGGTTTTTGGCCATTGAGGGAAGTGGTGATAGTGTCTACTTCTAAGCATTTCACAACTGTGCTACCATTAGTAGTAGCATTGGAATTGCGAACAATGTTCTTCTTCAAAGGCTCATTATCTTCCATAAAGATCCCTTGTCTGATGGCATCCTCGATTTGAACCCCCATTTCATGAAGGTCTGGAAAGGTAAATAGAGGTAGAACGATCATCTTCTGCCGCAACTTGCCATACAGATTCCGAACAATCATCCTAATTTGATCTTTTTCAGAAGGCCTTGTAGTCATCATCGAGGCCTTCGCTCTCTATCTCGTCATGAAACGCTGAGAAATCCCTTTTTAGCTCTTGGCAGGTGGCTTCGGGATCACGAGTTGTGACCTCAATCTGTGTGTTGTAGGAGTATTGAGCAATAAAGGCCTCAGCCATCTTTTCCCAGTTTTGTTTCACAAAGTCCTCCAATTTAGCATACCAGATTGTGGCTATCCCAGACATGGTTCGGCTAAAAAGAGACAACTTCTGGGCTGGGGTCAAACCCATTGGCCTCAAGATATCGAAAAACAGGCAGAGGTGCACCATTGGGTCTCTAGAGCTATCGAAGCGGTCGATATGCGGCATTTTAAACCGCTTCGGTAAGGTAACTACAGATTCAGTATACTCACCCTCTAAATCCGAGATGGTGTCCACTCCTTGTGCTTGTTTGAATAACTTCTCCAGTTTATTGACCTTTAGTGCAGTTGGGTCAACCTCAAATTCAAATGGAGCTTTGGTTTGATAAACAAGAGTTTTAGAGGCCTGTGCTGGGATTGGCTCTGCCGGATTGCCCTGAGTCTCAGTAGTATGGGCAGTGGCTCTAGGTGTTGGGTTACCCGTGGAAGGTGCATGAGATGCAGAAGCTGGAGCCGGCTGTGGCTTTTGTTGTTGTAGCTGGGTTATAACTTCAGCTTGACGAGCCGTGACTTCAGCCTGACGGACTGCGGCTTGTTACAATGCCTCGACTGTCTGTTGCAGGTGTTGTGTTAGTTCTTCTACACTGGATGGGAGATACTGAGCCATGTGAATGGGTGATTGAACTTTTGTTGAGCGAGAAGCAGATGACCATTCCCGAACTTGACTGGATACTAGTGAACCGAAGGGTGACTGCTGTAGACACTGCATCAGTGAATCCTGCCTGACAAAGTCTATCGATACGAGTCCAGAGTACTTAGGAGACATCGGAGCCTTTTGAAGCTGTGGTTCCAAGACTACCTTGCAAAAGAGAAAACAGGCAGTATCTCAGCCCAATTTCACTGGAACAGATATGATCACAGTTGAGTGACTATACTCTTTGCTAAATTTTGCCCCAAAATCAGATGCCAAACTCACAACTGATATGCACATTCCTGTAAAGTTTCACTGTAAAGCACATACCAGTTAATTGAGAGCCAAAACACCCTTATGATGGGTAGGGTTACCCTGCCCTAATTTTGTCAGGAGCTAAGGTTTCACTACGCAAAACAAGTGGTTCCATGCAATTCCTGCATTCAGGTAAGCAACATGTCCTAGTTTGGAACAGTCTCTATGGTTTCCGATATGCAACTAGGCCGATTGGTCAAAAAGAGTACCTCAGCAAGACTACCTAATAAACCTCTCGCACCTAACACTGAGAAGTGAAAGGAGGATCAAATGGTATAGCGGTAGCCCAGATCCAAGGGTTATGTTCCCATTGTGGTAGAGCCTGCAACCGGTCAGCCTTTTGGCAAGCTTTTCCCAGCAAGCCTCCGGCAAACCGCTCAAGAATAACAGATGGCAAACACTGTGACTTAGGCGCACCGATGCAAATGTATCATGACTCGAACCCGCTCCTATGGGTTAAGGCCATAACCAGCTAGTAATCACGAGATTACCTACGACCTCAAACCAAATAAGACAAAATTCATCAGAGTAAAGGGGCCAAACAGAAGCAAATTTAAAACTTTGTCCATAGAGCCGTGCTTATATGCACATCATAACATTCCAAACATACATATGTTAATAACTCACAATAGAAAGTATAGTAACAAAAAGTTCTATATAGACATGATCATTAAAATCTAAGTCAGCCAAAACAAAGCTATATACAGACGTACACCAAAGTCCTCGCCAACATGACAAAATAACATAGAATAGCAGAAGGGGAAGACGTGTCTCGTGCATGAGACACAAGGGTTGACTCTTTAAAACCTTAGCTGTTCCATACAGATTTCACTGAAGCTGGGTCTAGACCTCTCTTGGCTCACCTACAAACACATGAATGAGCGTGAGCGAAAGCCCAGTGAATAATATCAAATAAAGAAAATACATTGGAACAATATACGTCAGACGGCCTTAGGCCCAATTCATATTTCTATCTAGAATATAAATAGATATAGATCACACTGGCCTCTGGCCCATTCGTTCTATCATGTCAGATTGGCCTTTGGCCCATTCACACTTTCATGTCAAATTGGCCTTCAGCCCATTTATACTTTCGTATCAAACTGGCCTTTGGCCCATTTATACTTTCGTATCAAAACGGCCTTTGGCCCATTCATTGATGTCAAGATGGCCTCTGGCCCATTCGCTCTATCATTCAAATCAAACTGGCCTCTGGCCCATTCGTTTATGTCAAAACGACCTCTGGCCCATTCATGCATGTCAAAACGGCCTCTGGCCCATTCACTCTATCATTCAGATCAAACTGGCCTCTGGCCCATTCGTTTATGTCAAAACGGCCTCTGGCCTATTCACTCTATCATTCAGATCAAACTGGCCTTCGGCCCATTTATACTTTCGTATCAAACTAGCCTTTGGCCCATTTATACTTTCGTATCAAAACGGCCTTTGGCCCATTTATACTTTTGTATCAAAACGGCCTTTGGCCCATTTATTCTTTCATGTCAAACGGCCTCTGGCCCATTCATTCATGTCAAGCTTTCAATATAGCAAACATTTGTCCACAATTCAAATCAACAGACTTATAGGAAGATATGCAATTGGACAACTAGCACATTTCAAATATCTTTATTAAGATACTACTCACAGTGATCGGCTTGTGGATTTGCCCTGGAGCTTGACCCTACACATCACATAGCACATATGGGTCACAAACGATTCAATCCGTTCTTTAATTCACATATTCTTATCTCTTTAACTCAATTACAATGCTTAATGCATGCCTAAGAGTGCTTGCAAGTGAAAGAGAACGGAAAACGAAACACAAAATACACTTTCAAAATTTCAAAAAACAGGGTCCCCGCTCGAGCGCGAAAGTACTGGTTACCTTATTTTCACGCTCGAGCGCGAACTCGGACGCTCGAGCTGAAGATCTGCCTACATAGCTCCCCGCTCGAGAGGACACCATGTCTGCAAAAAGTGCTGGGAGCACGAAATTCACGCTCGAGCGGTAGTTTCCCCGCTCGAGCGGACATCAAACTTTTTGGAAATTCCAGAACTGTTCTTGGAGTTCAATTTTGATATTCAAACGCTCTAATTGCATGCTTTAGGCTCAATCTTCACATATACATATACTAACATGGTATAAACACCCAATTACAACATTTTGAAGCTCAATTTCATAATATAATCACATGCATGTCCCAATCAACACCAAACTCATTTTCAACATAACAATTCCATGTATTTCAACTCATATTTCCATAAATTGTACATGCATGTGGAATATAACTCCCATTTCAACTTACATGGTGCAAATGGTGATTACAAACATGAGCTTTAACCAAAATCCTACATGGATTACACACATTGTGCTCAATTATGGAAATTCATAGCAATTTCCTACATGCATGCATCAATTGACTTCAAATTCATCAAATACTACACAATTCCTTCACTTATGGCACAATTCTTGCTCTTGATCATTAATCAACTTTAATTTTACACAATTACAAACTAGAATCCATGAAATACTCACCTAGGAGCTTTAATTCTCACAATCTATAGCAAATTCTTGAGTAATCTTCCAGACTTCCAAGATTCAAGAGCAAAACTTAGATGATCTCCCTTTCTCTCTCTAATTTTGGGTCTCTCTCTCTCTCTAGAGAGTTAAATCAGCCAAAATGGACAAAAAGAGGAATTGAGTGTGTATAATGGCCCTTTTTAAAAGCTCCCTCAAATACATTCTTTTAATATAAAATAATTGGGCACCATAACATTAATCTAATCCATTTAATCTGGTCCAAATCAATTTTCACCGTAGGCTTTAAAAATTACGCCAATCACAATGGCGCAGTCAATTTCGGTTTTTACGGCCGATAAGACCTTCAATTTAATTTCCAAAGCGGATAATCAAACAGATATTCCTACAGTGAACAGATAGAAATTCAAAACCACATATTTTCACACAAATAACATACGAAATCATATCAAACACATAATCACATTCAAAATAAGGACCAATTAACATAATACAGAACAGGGTCATTGCAAAATGCAAATGCAAATGCAAATGCAAATGCAAAGAGACATATGAGTGTAGATAAAATAACATATCATGAGTTCGAGTCAAGTTCTCTAAATCCCCAGCAGAGTCGCCAGAAACTGTAGGTTTGCCTTTTTCTTGCCCCGTCTTTCGGAAAGGTTTGAAAAGAAAGGCCTCACAGTTCGGACTCCTACGGTTCTAAATCTAGTCTCACTAGTGCAATGTAAAACTGATAAATACCAAAGAGTCCAAATCCGGCAAATCGTTTTGGAAAATCGATTTTAAATCAAATAATGCCAAAATTGGACTACTTTGCCAGATTTAGAGTCGCCACCTAAATATTTTTTATTTTGGAGAAATTTAGGAAACTCTAACTCATGCCAAAGGCCACGTGTCCATCATCACCAAAGTTGCCTCGGCTTGGGAACTTAGGTACGAGAGGGGAAGGTCATGAATTGAGCACCCCCACTCGCCCGATCAAAGATCGGCCTCTACTAATCATGATATAATTTTTTATAAACATTATGTGCTCTTGTTCCGATTAGTAAGCTAGCTTTACTATGTGATGCGCACAAGCAAATATAAACTAGTTTGCTCAATTTGGAACAATTCAACTCATGTTTGTTTTGCGAAAATGGTTTGAATTTGCCACCTCAAGTGGGCTTAAAGTTTGCGAATTTTCCACCAAACATAGTAGGCTTAAAACATGATTTGCCACTCAACAAAGTGGGCTTAAAACTTACATTCGTTGAATCGTTCCAATTCAAACAATAGGCCTTCATCCACAGGCATTCAAGCAGTTTAGCATTTAAGCACATAGCCTCATGGTGAGCATGCTAATCATAGCAACATTCACACTCATGCAAGCATGCTAAAGCATAAAAACTCACCTAGTACTCTAAGCTAAGAAAACATGAGTTAGAAAGATATGCATGATTCCTAACTATACAAAATGCCTAATGCAACACATGCGAAGAATGTAATTAATAGGCTCGGCTACTAATATGGCATGCGAAGCAATTTAAACAACATGCGGTTAAACACGTACTCAAATAAGTGTTGAAATGACAATGCAGTTTGTATGATGCGCCGAGCCTCTGTGCATGCAAGACAAATGGAGTTAGAAAGATATGCATGATTCCTAACTATACAAAATGCCTAATGCAACACATGCGAAGAATGTAATTAATAGGCTCGGCTACTAATATGGCACGCGAAGCAATTTAAATAACATGCGGTTAAATACGTACTCAAATAAGTGTTGAAATGACAATGCAGTTTGTATGATGCGCCGAGCCTCTGTGCATGCAAGACAAATGAATGGATGCAAGCATAAAGTATGCTAATTGAAACATGTCCCTAATCTAACCATCGAAAGCGATTAAATAAAAGGGAGAAAGACGTGGGGTTGGAAGACACACACACACGCACACTTATCACAACATTACGCCCTCGCGAAAGAGGGTCCGAATGAATAAGCTAACCAACTAGCTACGCTAATTAAGCTAACTAATTATTACAAAACAAAAAACGAATTAACTAACTTATTCTACGCTAATTAATCATTACAAAATAAATTAATTAGCTAAACACTTAACTAACTAATTACAAAGCAATTAAGCTAATTAATTACAACATGAATTAATTAACAAATCCACTAAAATAATTACATCACTTGCAAGAATTAGCTACAACTAATTAACTAAGCAAAGCAACTAAATGGCCTCGGTAACTGAGAGATGCATGCATGCTCGGTTTTCCACCCGAAAGGCCACTGTTTTGCTGCTGCAAGCCTCTGTTGCACAGAAACACTTACACTTTCCTCTTCTTTAGATCAAATCTGTTTTGGCTCAGGAGCATTCTGCTGAATTTTCATTTGTGGCCAACAGGGCAACCGGTTGGCCACTGCTGATGGACAGTCGGCCACTGGTGGTGGTCAGTCGGCTACTGATGGTAGCTGGTCGGCCACCGGTGGTGGTTGGTCGGCTACTGATGGTAGCTGGTCGGCCACTAGTGGTGGCTATCAACCACCACTGATTTGGACTTTCTTGCTGCAACAGAGAGCGAAACATTGTACTTTTACAGGTTTGTTTGTACTGTTTACACTCCTCATTGTAGACACCCCATTTTTGACCGACCTTAAGACTCAGACGTCATCGATTGAGGGCTCGGTGATTGCGTATGTTGTGCTCGTTCTGAGGTTTTGGAGTCTCGGCTAAGAGCCTTGCCTCCGGACTTTGGGACTCTTTTGTGCTTTGCCTCGATTTGCGAACCAGGTTCTGTTTTCTCTTCCTGAAGAGAGGGAGAGGCCTCATAGACCATCTCTCAGTGGCCGTAGGCTACTTTTTGTGGCCGTAGACCACTGTTCCTGTTTGGAGACCAGTTTTTGATTTTCAGAGCCGTCGGCCGTGCACCTCGGTTTGGGACCGCTTAACTTTCTCTGTTTGCTCCAGTTTTTGGCACACACCTTGTTTCCTCTCTCTAGAGGGACACTATGGCCCGGGAGACCACCTTCGTGGTCGCACGCCACTTTCGATGCTTAATAGTCAGTTTTCGGGGCACCCGGCTGCGCGTTTTGGCCCCTGAACCCTCGTTTTGCATCCATCTTGGTTCATTTTTGGCATGGACCCTATTTTATTTTTTTGGAAGGTGGTACAAGGGTGGGAGACCACCTTTTCTCCTTGGAGACCACTTTTCCCCTATCGGCCGATTTCCTTGACAGGTAGCTGGTCTCTCTCACTTTTGGGCCACAATTGCTGGTCTCCCACCACACCACTAGCTTGCATTCACTTGGGAGACTACCAACCAGGGCCACCGACCACCTTTCACCAACTTGACCCTTTTGAATTGGTCGGCGAACCAGGGGAAGTGGTCGGCCGACCCCCTGAACTGGTCGGCCAACTTCCCCATTTTCTGTCTCTGTGAGTGTGTGCCAGCTGGAAGGCACAGACTGCATCCTCCATACACATGTATGGAGGATTGGCAACCTTGTTTTGGCTTCTTAAAGAAGCTTGACCCTTTGTTCTAAGCTTCCAAGAGAAGCTTGAACCCTTTTTAGCTTCTTGAAGAAGTTTGACCCTTTGGCTCTAGTTTCCTCAAGAAGCTTGACCCTTTTTGCTCTAGCTTCCTCATGAAACTTGGACCTTTGCACTAGCTTCTTGAGGAAGCTTTGACCTTTGTTCCTCTATAAGAGAGACCCTCTCCCTCATTAGCAAAGGTTCAAAAAAAATTTGGTTAAGGCATATACATACACCCCTCTCTATCTCTTTATTTCAAGCTCCAAAGTCCCTTGTTCTTGGCCCATTGCATACCACCTCCTATCCTAACCCCTCTACCATCACTCTAAGAATCTTGGAGGCCATTTTCAGAGGTTGAAGGTTTGCATTTTTGGTCCAGAAGCTGCTGGAGTTCTTGGCTTCAAGGGTAACACTTCATTTCCTCTTTTAAGCATTGTTTTGCTTCATCTTTTAGCTATATTTGCAAGCATATTTGGGATTTTTCATAAATTGAAAAAAGTCTTATTTTGAGGTCCTTAACATGTTTGTTTAAGATCATTTTTCTGTTGGGGGTCATCTACCCCCTTGCATGCTTCATTTCACCTTGTTTTGAGCCATGCATTAGGGCCTTTGTGTTGAGCTTTGTTGGCCCTTTTGACCAATGAAATCCAATGGATTTTCAGTGGTTATTATGTGTTTTTGAGGGCCAAAATCAGAGATGGGTGACCCTCTCACCCCTTGTCTCTTGTTTTTTAGTATGTTTGGCCTAACAAGGAAGCCCATGTGTGCATGCTTCCAAGCCATGTTTCAGGCCATTTTTGGTGAGTTTTAGGACCTGAATGAGCTATGTCCAGAGCTGTTTTTTCCATATTAGGTGTCCCTCTTGCATGTGTAGAATAATCCTCTTCATAGCATATCAAAGGAGCCTATACTTGCATGCTTCCAAGCCTTATTTCAGGCCCTTTTCAGTGAGTTTTAGGGCCTTCATAACCTCTTTCCAGAGGTGGTTTTATCATATTGGGTGTCCATCTTGTATGTGTAGAACAACCCTCTTCATGACCTAACAAAGGAGCACCTCATTCTTGCATGCATAGACCATGTTTCAGTGAGTTTTTGGGCTTTATTTGGCATTTCATACCTCTGAGTTTTGCTGGTTTAGTGGCCTCTTGAATGCTTTATATACTTGTAGTGTAAACCCTCTTCACTAGCTTGTATTGCATATTGTTTTGGCCCTTGATTCTAGTACTTTTTGGCCATGCATTAACATGATTTTGTGCATGTTTTGGACTGCCTTAGTTCTGTTTTTGTGCCTCATGGTCGAATGATGCGTGCTATGCATGGTTGTAGTTCAATATCCATACCTGGCCTTGAGTTTTGTAGCCTCTTGCATGCTTGAATAGAGGTGTTTGCATGTCTTGGCATCATTGTGCATGTTATTTCAGACCTCATACTCGTGCCATGTTCCCATATTTTCCACTCCTTAAGTGCATTTGAGAGTTGTGCTTGTTTGCCTCATTTTCGGACCATTGCATGAGCTTCATTTCCATGCCTTTTGAGCCACCATTTTAGTCCATATTTGCTACTGTTTTGGTCTACATAGGGACTGTTTGGGGGTGGTTTGGTCATTTGAGCATCGCTTTGCATACCTCTAGTGTAATACACTTCACTAGTTTTGATATTTGGGCCACCTAGCATGCATTATGTGAGGTGTTTGCATGATTCGGGACCCTTTCGTATGTCATTTCAGAGCTGAAAAATGTGTTGTTGTATGCTGTATTACATGCTTGCCATGCCTTGGTAGAGTTGCACTTGGTGCCTTAGTTTTGGTCCCTTGCATTTGGGCATGTTTGTATGAGTGTTGTTGCTTCATTTCATCATGTATGGCCACTAATTTGAGTGTGGCTGAGGCCCATTCATTTTAGTTTAAGTCCATCTTGCATTGTGTATGCCATATAGTCCATGTTGTTGCATGATTGACCATTGCATTGTGTATGCCTTGATCATCTCATTGATAGTCGTCATATGTGCGTTGTGTATGCCATATAGCGTCATGTGCATTGAGTATGCCATACGTAGTTCATAGCATTGCGTATGCTAGTTGCACCTTTGCATGTCATTCCTTGCATGTTTGCATGTCTTAGTTGCATTTCGTTTAGGATTGCATGCTAGTTGTTGCATTGTGTTTGCATGCCATGCCATTCTAGTTATTTCATAGTGTTTGGAGTAGGGTTTAGTCCAAGCATGGGAAACGAGGGACGTTTCGTACTCAAAGTGACGAAACGTGCTTCGATTCCCGGTCGCTGACACTCTTGATTGCCCATGATGGAGTTTAGGCCTTATTGTGTTCGTTTGTGCATCCATTTCACATTGAGTCATGCAATTCGACTCCTCGGCCATCACGCATCGAGATGCGTGATTGGTGGCACGAGGATCGAGGACTACACTCCCTAGAGCTTATGCAATAACGGGGAGAGTGGTCATGCACACATATGTTGAAAGTACTTCGCCATGCCCCTTTTTTGCTCTCTGTTGTAGCAAACCGGAAGCCAGCGACAAAATTGGTCGGTAGTATCCCTACAGCATGGTGGAATTTCAGCCTTTTGGAGTTTTGTACAGTGTTCTGGGACCGATTGCAAACAAAGGCAAATTGGGGCATCGCGATGGATTTTCCGGCAAGACGACTCGAGCATGCATGCATTCCTTATCATTCAAGATCGAGCTGAGGCAGTCCATTTCATATGTTTTGCATGCTAGCTTATTTATTTTAGTTAATTTGTTAATTAATTAGGGTTGTGTAATAATTAACTGTAATTCGTTATTCATTCGGTTGTATATTATTTATTCGGACCCTCCGAGAGAGGGCAATGTTGTAATAAGAGTGTGTGTGTGTGTGTGATGTATGTCTTCCAACCGCACGTCTTTCTCCCTTTTATTTACTAGCTTATGATGGTTAGATTAGGGCATGTTTCAATTAGCATACTTATGTTCGCATGTTTGCATTCATTCATCTGTTTTGCATGCACCGGGCTCGCACATCATGCTAACTACATTGTATTTTAATTCCGAGTTGAATGCATGTTATCTGTATCATTTCATATGCCATTTTAAAATAGCCGAGCCTATCGTAGTTGCATTTTTGCATGTGTTACATTAGGCATTCCAGTATAGTTAGGATTCATGCATGATTTCTAATTAGCTTCTTTCTTTGGCTTGGAGTACTCGGTAAGTATTTAAGCTTTAGCATTCTTGCATGCGTGTGAGTGACTGCCATGATAGCATGCTTACCATGAGGCTATGTGCTTATGTGATATAACTGCCTGAATGCCTGTGGGTGAAGGCTAGGTTGCTTGAGTTAGAATAATTCGTCGAAACCCGTGTTTTAGCCTACTTGCAAGTAGCGAACTTCAATCCATTTTCAAAACAAACGGATACGCAATGCTTTGTTCTAACTTAGGCAATCCAGTCTATACTTGTATGCTGTGCGCATCACATAGTAATTCTAGGCTAATAACTGGAATAAGAGCTCATAATGTTTTCAAAACTCGATATCATGGTTAGTAGAGGCCGATCTTTGATCGGGCGAGCGGGGGTGCTCACGAAGTGACCTTCCCCAATCGTACCCAAGTTCCCGAGCCAAGGCAACTTTGGTGATGACAAACACGTGGCCTTAGGCAACGAGTCAGGGTTTCCTAAATTTCCTCCCCAAAATAAAATATTTAGGTGGCGACTCTGCATCTAGCAAAGCAATCCATGTTTGGCACTTCTTTCAAAAAATTTGTTTTCAAAAACGAATTGCCGGATTTGGACTCTTTGATGATTCATCGGTCTTGCATTGCGCTCTGCGAGATTAGATACAGGACCGCGACAGTGAGTCCTAAACTGTAGTGAGCCCAATGAACAAAACAGGATTCCCTCCCGGGATGTTCGGGGACGTCTACTGTGTTTCTGGCGACTCCGCTGGGGAGTTAGAGAACTTGACTCGAACTCATGATATCTTGTTTTGACTACACTTATGTGTTTCTTTGCATTGCATGTGCATTGGTGCGCCTAGGACACCGTGTTTGCCATCTGCTATTCCTGAACGGTTTGTCGGAGGCTCGCTTTGAGAAACGTGCCATAAGGCTGACCGATTACGAGCTCTGCCACGATGGGAACACAAATCCCGATTTTTACCGAGGCACCCTTTTGACCATTCGACCTAGTGCATATTCGGAATCCATAGTGACCATTCCAAGCTAGGACAGGTTGCTTACCCGATTATAGGTTGTTTGAAACCGCTGCATGTGTAGTGAAACCCTAGCTCCTGACAAAATAGGACAGGGAAACCCTACCCCTCCATAGGGGTGTTTCGGCTCTCACTTGCTTGTTATGTGCTTTTAGAGTGTGTCTCTACAAGAATGCATGTATCAGTTTGCAAGTCTGGGTATTAGGCCTGCAGGCACCAGTTCAGTATGTTGGGAATCAGTTATCTGCGGGTATCAGATTCAGTTTTGGGAGCCGTAATTTGGGAACAATGATTAGTGTTTGAGAATAGTGTATTCAGCTTATCAACTGCGTGTTGTTATACCCAACTGTGTGTTGTGTTTATTTAAGCCGTTATGCTATCCATTTTCTGGTTGTTTATTTCCTTATTATTGCTTTATTTATCTTTTTGCTAGGGTAGTTTAGCACAATTGCTTCAGACCAAGCAGATATTCCCCAAGCACTCTGAATTAGAGGTCGCCGACTCAATCGATCAGAGGATCTGGTCAACGAACAACCAGTGTTTTGTTCCTTATCCCCGGTTATCAGACGGAGGTCGAGAAAACGCAGTGTATCCGAGTAGAGGTTGCCAGAACAGTGGTCTACCCTGTCAGTGGACAGTCAGGTTAAGGCTTCAGTTTTTGTCACAGAGATAGATATACCAGTCAGTCAGCTGGAACAACAGAACATGGCAGGGATGGAGGAAATGATGCGTCAACTCCAAGATAGTATGAGAGCCATGCAGCAGGAGTCATGCAGCAGGACGCCGTTCGTCGAGATGAATTTGCCAAACAACAGGCCGAGGTCATGGCTCAACAGGTAGAGTTGATCGCCAGGTTGCAACAACAAATTGGAGCATCTGCTTCACACGAGGTCCCTCGCCTACCAGGAGTTCCAGCACCCGGGGAGGCACCAAATGTCTAGGGAGATACAGACATCCCAACAGGGCCAGCTCCGCCCCCGATTCTACCTCAATTATCCAAGGCACCTACGCCTATCAATCAACCGGACTCTCCCTTTGAGTTCGAGGTGGACCCTATAGCGTTGAAGTTGAGTAAGCTTGAAAAGTTGTTCAAGAAATCCCAAGGGGTAAAGTCCATCCCAGACATTGAGGACGGGTATACCGACGCAACTGTGATGCTGCCAGATCGGTTTAAGATGCCACAAATTGACCGCTTTGACGGGTTCGGGGATCCCATGGTGCATCTATGTCTGTTTTCAGACATACTAAGGCTGATGGGCCTTACCAGACTACAGAAGCTTTCATTATTTGGCTGGACCCTGTCGGGTGTGGCGGCCATCTGGTACGCAAAATTGAAAGACGATGTCAAGCGAAACTGGGATGAGATGGCCGAGGCTTTCATTGCACAGTACTCCTATAACACGCAAATCAAGATTATAACCCGTGATCTCGAGACAACAAGGTAAGAGCCTAAGGAGAGTTTCTCTGAATTCGTAACCCGCTGGAGGGCCAAGGCCTCAATGATGACCGTAAGGCCGACGGATAAGGATCAAATACGGATGGTTGTGCGCAACCTCCAACCCAAACTGATGCAGAAAATGATCGTGCTCCCATTCCCTACCTTTTCAGATCTGCATGAGATGGGAGTATAGATCGAGGATACCTTGAAGCAAGGCTTGATTGACAATGACAGAGAGCAACCCAGGAGAACCTTCAACCGAAATAACAATGCAGGCCTGAGCGGCGCTGCAACTGCAAGAGCCTCAGAAGTAAGCGTGGTCACCACCACTCCCCCTCCAAGAACCATGGCAGCTACGCCATTCTCCGGTGCGTTCGGAAGCAATACACAAACAACCAAGTTCCTACCTTGAGGCCAAAGAACCTTCACTCCATTATATATGCCCCTGTCCAAGGCTCTGGGGGTTTTAATCAAGAAAGGGCACTTGAAGCCCCTGGAGCCGAGGCCATTGCCAAATCCACTTCCTCCCTCCCACAACCCAGCCAAGTACTGCGCATATCACCAACAACATGGTCACGACACCGACCAGTGTTTTAGATTGCGTCATGAGATTCAAGACCTTATTGACAAACAGGTGATTATACCTCCAGAGAAACCCAATGTCACAACCAACCCTCTCCCTCCACACAACCAAGCTCCGCCTCCCAAACGCATCAACTTTATCCAGATTGGGGTCGTGTCTTACGATCCTAGCATCTATATCACTCCTTCTCACCTACCTAAGCTGGAGGTGTTCATTCCTGACAACATTGACTTGTGCATGTTGGACATCTCCTGAACCCAACCTAAGCCAATGGTGGTGACTATCGAAGACAAAACAGGGGAGATTTCAGAGGAGAATGGGATTGTTGAGTTAGAGTCTGAGGAATTTGAGAGCTTTGTTGAGGGGGTATACAATCCAAGTGGCTACATCGCATCAGTGGGCCAGGCTAGGCCAAACTTTGAATTGCCAGCAGGGGCAGAGCTTTGTGTCATACAGGGGGATGGATTTGAGCAGAGGATAGATAACTTGGCGGTTGTGGAAGAGGACTTTTCTAACCTCCAGTTTTTCAACGAACAAGATCCAGGGGATATGGCAGTCAACTGGTTTGATTTTGAGGAATCAGCATAGGTTATCAGGTGGCTTGATGATCAACAAGACGTTGTTGAAGAATCTCAACCGGAACAGGGCTCGTTAGGGGCAAGTACACCAGTTGTGGCCGGAAGGGCCGGGGATCAGAACGCATCGCTGGAGAGCGTCGGTGTCAAGAATTTCGCTCGGGATTTGGGCATTTTGAATACAGGGAATTGTGAACAGCAAACTACACTGATGCAGTCATAATGGAAAGAGATTGAAGATTTTGAAAGACCTAGGAAAGCCAAGGCTCCTGTGGGGGTTGAACGTGCTGTGTACATAAGGACAGAAAGTGCTGCGGGCACAGAGATTTTTGTAAGGGAGCTGAACAGGTGTCTGTCGGCTGCCAATGGAATGTGCTGGGAAGACGATGATCTATGTCTTGCCCACACGGATGAGGATTGAGGGAGCAATCAACCTGATAATACCTGGTACATTGGCGAAGTTGACCATATGACTAGGAACGGACGGTACTTCAAGCCCCCGCACCTAGATCAGCTAGAGGTGTTTGGAAAAGACAAGGAGGCGGAGAAGTAGAAGGAGAAGCTACTCGAAGAGGAGGCCGTGCTAAAACAGTTGAAAAAGATACAAGCAGACATCTCCATCTGGGGACTGCTTATGGCTTCGCGTGTTCACAGACAAGCTGTCTTAACAGCAATGGATAAGGCCAAGCTCTCCATAGACACCACGCCAGAATAGCTGGTGGGAATGGTTTTTTTGGGTGGGGCTTCCCCGATGTTGACCTTTTCAGACAAGGAACTGCCACCTGAGGGTGTGAATCATAACAAGTCGCTCTACATCTCTGTGGAGTGTAGAAACAAATGGATACCGGTGGTTCTGGTTGACTTGGGTCCGCCATTAATGTGTGCCCGTCGAGGACGGCCTATGCAATCGGGTTAAAGCCCGTGGACTTTGTGCCCACAGCCCAGGTGATTCAGGCATATGATAACACAAGCAGGGAGGTGATGGGGACCGTCAAAATTCAAACCCAGGTTGGTCCAGGACAACACGAGATTGATTTCCATGTCTTGGACATTCCTGCAACCTTTAACCTACTTTTGGGGCGACCTTGGTTGCACCAGGTAAAGGCAGTTTCTTCCACCTTGCACCAGATGTTGAAATACCCTCACGGGAAGGGGGTAGCTATAGTTTTTGAAAATTCATAAATCCATCCGCCGCCGGAGGTGTCTACACCAGTCTTGGAAATCGAACACGGCACGGAGGATGTGTTCTTATCGGGGTTTACTCTGGCTGAGGCTCGAGTCGTGCAAAGCATCTTGGCTATTGATGAGGGGGTGTATGTCAGCGCACAATCAATATACCTCATGAACAAGCTTCAACATATCCTTGGGATGGGATTGGGAAAAGGAGTGGCCGGAAAGGCATCGCAGTATCGGCCGAAGTGCCACATAACCTGCATACCTTTGGCTTGGGTTATCTGCCCACCAAAGAGGATTGGGTAAGGAAAGGCAAGGAGATGGCCGGGAGAGCCAGAGCAAAGCAAGCAGGGAAGCCTTACGAGTTAATGCACCGACCCATCCAAGGTACCCTAAACGGACGCTTCGTCTGGGAGGGGGAGGACTTTCCATTTTGTGGCTTCCCAGAGCCATGGTTGAATGCAGAGAGGAAGCGCGTGCCAGGTTTTAAGATCTTCTTTGACCTGCAGTTATCCGGGGATGATGGTGCCGAGGAGCAGACAGACCCATCAACTGAGGTTGAGCAATGTAAAAATGTGGATTCCAAGGACACCGAAGTTGAAATAGGAGTAGCGCTGGCTTGTCTACTTTCAGATCCTTCGATCGACCAGAAGTGCTTGGGGGATAACTTCTCGGTGTCCATGATTGGGAATGAAACGGCTGCGAGCCCACCTTCAAATATTTTGGATGCATCCATTGCACCCTCCCTTATCTGGCAGTACAAAGAGGGATTTTTATCAAGCAGCATCGGGTCAGGTAGTGAGCCGGAATCAGGTTCCAGCTCGACTGAGTCTGAGTCTGGTATTCCTGGGGGTGATAGCCCGGATGCCATAGTCTTGTCTAGGTCGTCTTTTTCTTTCTCTTTTGAGTCTATTGTAACAGAAGAATCGGACGATTTGGAAATGCTTAATGAGAATGGAATGGATGTGGTTTCTGAGTACTTTTCTGTGCCCTTGATTTATTGTATTAATCAGGACTTTCAAAATTTTGATGAAAACGACGAGGAAGAAATTCCTCCGGTTTTGCAATGCCTAATTGATCAAGAGCAGGAAATATTTATTAAACCTTTAGTTGATGAAATCATTACTGTTAATGTTGGTATTAGGGAGGACCCGAGGCTGGTCCAGATCGGGTCCATGTTGTCTTCGGAGGAATGCGAGCGCTTAGTCACTTTATTAAAAGATTTCAAAGATGTTTTCGCGTGGTCCTATGAAGACATGCTTGGAATCGATCCTGAGATTGTACAGCACCAGATCCCTCTTGACCCCGAGGCCCGACCCGTTAAACAGAAACTCAGAAGGATCCGCCCGGACTGAGCCCCCAAGATTAAAGAAGAGGTCACCAAGCAAATTGACGTAGGGTTCCTGCAGGTATCCGAATACCCAACTTGGTTGGCCAACATTGTTCCGGTGCCGAAGAAGGATGGCAGGATCTGGGTATGCGTGGATTTCAGGGATTTGAACAGAGCCATTCTGAAGGATGACTTTCCCTTGCCTCATATTGATGAGTTAGTGGCCTTCACAGCGGGGCATGCTTTGCTTTCATTCATGGATGGATTCTCGGGCGCCTGAAGACCGGGACAAGACTGCTTTCACCACCCCGTGGGAGACTTACTGTTATAGGGTGATGCCATTTGGGTTGAAGAACACTGGAGCTACATATCAACGGACCGCGACCACAAGATTGCACGACATGATCCACAAAGAAGTTGTGGTGTATGTGGACGACATGATTGTCAAGTCCAAAGAAATAGAGGGCCACTACACTGCCTTTTAAAAGTTGTTCCAAAAGATCAGAGAATTTTGGTTGCGGCTGACTCCTCAGAAGTGTACGTTCGGTGTCACAGCAGGGAAAATGCTAGGGTTTCTGATTACACAGAGAGGTATTGAAGTTGACCCTTCCAAAATCAAGGCCACCTTAGAAATGCCACCACCAAGGACTGAAATGGAGATGCGAGGCTTTCTAGGTAAAGTGCAATTCATAAGACCGTTATCTCAAAATTAACCTTGACTTGTGAACCACTTTTTGGTCTCCTGAAGAAAGGAAAGAAGTTCCAATGCGATGGCCGATGGCAAGCTACTTTTGAACAGATCAAGGAATACTTACAGAACCCACCCGTGTTGTCACCACCTGAGCCGGGGAAACCGTTGATTTTGTATCTTTTAGTGACTGAGACTACAATGGGCTGCATGCTCGCACAAGAGTCTGAGGACAAGGTGGAGAGGGCTATCTACTATCTGAGCAAGAAGATGCTGGAGTATAAAACCCGCTACACACCGTTGGAAAAGGCTTGCTTAGCCCTGGTATGGGCTACCAGGAAGCTGCGGCACTACCTGTTAGCTCACTCTGTAATGTTGGTTTCAAGATTAGATCCCATCGAGTGTCCATGCGAAAAACCAGCACTTACGGGTAGGCTAGCTCGTTAGTTGCTTCTTCTCACCGTATTCGATCTGAAGTACATGACGCGCAAGTCAGTAAAAGGGAGAGCGGTAGCAGAGTTCCTAGTCGATCACCCAGTAGAAGGGGATGAAGCAGTAGAGTATCTGTTCGCAGATGAGGCCATTCTGCAGGTTGA
>NW_021026826.1:275368-336223 GCF_004153795.1 Camellia sinensis | reverse complement strand
GTCAGGTGGAGCTGTCGTTCTGATGGACTTAGATGGTCTTGAGTTCTCCCAGCCGATCAACATGGACAAGTTGAAGAAATATTTTCCCTGAGAGGCTCCCATTGGAAAAGGCTTGCTTAGCCTTGGTATGGGCTACCAGGAAGCTGCGGCACTACCTGTTAGCTCACTCTGTAATGTTGGTTTCAAGATTAGATCCCATCAAATATCTCTTTGAGAAACCGGCACTTACGGGTAGGCTAGCTCGTTGGTTGCTTTTGCATTCCGAATTTGATCTAAAATATGTGACACGCAAGTAGTCAAGGAAAGAGCGGTAGCGGAGTTCTTAGCTGATCATCTAGTGGAAGGAGGTGAAGCAGTTGAGTACTTATTCCCAGATGAGTCCATTTTGCATATCGAAGATGAAACTTGGACGATGTACTTTGACGAAGCGTCAAACCAGTACGAATATGGGATAGGGGTGTTGCTAATAGCACCCGACAATTCTCGTATCCCTCTAGCCTTCAAACTCTGGTTCAAAGTCTCGAACAACGAAGCAGAATATGAAGCATGCATTGCTGGTTTAGAAGTAGCCCTGGAACTAGGAGCAAAACGGTTGGACGTCATTGGGGACTCGAACCTTGTTGTATCTCAAGCGAAAGGAGATTGAAAAGTCAAAGAAGAAAAGATGATAATGTATCACCAGACCTTGGACTTGTTAATTCCTCAGTTTGAGAAGCTAAACTTCGCTCATCTACTAAGAGAAAACAACAGGTTCGCAGATTCACTAGCAACTCTATCTTTCATGATAGACATCCCTTTCGGAGTTCGGATGAGTCCGATCATCATCAACCAGAAATTTGCTCCGGCCTACGAGTCAATTGCTGCTATAGAGGAAGTTCAAGATGAGAACCCCTGGTATTACGATGTCTGGAACTTCTTGGAAAAAGAGGCGTATCCACCAGGGGCAAATGCCAAGGATAAGAGGGCAATCAGAAGAATGGTTGTTCAGTTGATCATCTGTGGGGGTAAATTATACAAGAGAGGTCATTTGGGAATGCATAAGTTGTGTGTTGATGCCGAAGAATCAAAGCGCCTGACGGAGGCCATCCATGGAGGAGAGTGCGGAGCGCATATGAACGGGGTAATGTTAGCTCGGAAGATCCTCAGACAGGGTTACTACTGGTCCACCATGGAGAAGGATTGTATCGGCTTTGTATGGCGATGCCACAAATGTCAGATCCATGCAAACCGCATGAACATCCCGCCGTCGAAGCTATACAATATGACTTCGCCATGGCCATTTTCAGTTTAGGGAATCGATGTGATCGGGGCCGTCACTCCGAAGGGGTCTAATGGGCATGAGTTCATTCTGGTTGCGATAGATTATTTCACGAAGTGGGTTGAGGCCCAATCTTATGCAGTGTTGAAGGCTTCGCACATTGCAAAGTTCATCCGGAACAACATCATCTGTCGCTACGGGGTCCCAAACGAGATTGTTTCAGATAACGGTTCCCACTTCAAGAAGGAAGTGATTGATTTGTTGGAAAAATACAATGTGGCTTTTCATAAGTCATCCACCTATTGGCTGTAGACTAACGGAGCAGTTGAGGCCGCCAACAAGAACATCAAGCATATTCTGTAGAAAATGGTGGAAACCTACCGGGACTGGCCAGATAAGCTGCCATTTGCTCTATGGGGCTACCGAACTTCAATTAGAACTTCTACTAGGGCCACTCCGTATTTATTGGTTTATGGAATGGAGGTCGTTCTACCTATCGAGATTGAAGTTTTGTCTTTGAGAGTGCTGGCTGAGTGTCAGATAGCCGAAGCAGATTGGCAGTAGAGTAGATTTGAAGAACTCATGCTCGTTGATGAAAGAAGACTGAAAGCACTGTACCATGTTCAGGGTTATCAGCGCAGAATTGCCAGGGCTTTCAACAAGAAGGCTAAGTCCCGGAATCTGAAAGAAGGAGATTTGGTGCTCAAAGACAACCGAGCTCCCATCCATGACCCTAGGGGCAAGTTCAGACCCAATTGGACAGGTCCCTACATCATTAAGTCTATCTGGTCAGGTGGAGCTGTCGTTCTGATGGACCTAGATGGCCTAGAGTTCTCACAACCGATCAACATGGACAAGTTGAAGAAATATTACCCCTGAGAGGCTCGCTAGGCCGAAAACCTGAGAGGGCGACCTAGGCAAAAGTTAGACCACAAAAAATTTGAAATTACAAAAACTGAGCTCGCAAGGTTGAAAACCCGCAAAGGGCGGCCTTGGCAAAAGTTAGAGCATAAAAGGAGAGTGAAAATACTCGAGTGAACTTGAGCCGGAACTACGTAAGGCTTGATTCCCATATTTGGGATACGTAGGCAACTTCACCTTGAAGTTTATCCATAAACTTTTCCCCGAACAACTTTGTCCATTTGATCATCTCTGTCATCTTTGTCTATTCAGCATTCAAGAGCTTGGTTGTGATCTCTAGTGCAGTGCTACTCAGACTAGGGGCAACTTTTCAGTTGCTGGAATCCGGGGTTGTGCATCTTAGTGACAGATCTCAGGCGTGTCCAGTTCTGATCCATGTCGAAAATGGTTTTGAAAAGTTTTAATAAAAGTTGATTTTGTTCAAATTAATCTTTTTACAACTTAGACCATTTTTGGACCAAAGCGAAAAATTTTCAGTACCCACAACCTTCAATTTTATTGATTTCAATACAGAGTCTTCCTGCTCTTGCATATAAATTGAAGTTGCTTTTGGTTACATTCATAAAGAAAACTTGAAAGTCCTAATAAAGCAATAAATCCGGGACATAGATAAGTCAGGTGTTCCTGCGCCCCCTCCCAGAGCTGGTCGAAGCTTCTGATGCCAAGCTGGGCCCAATCTGTGCCTCTTCATTGAGCCAATCTATGCATTCATCAGACAAAGTGCAACTGAAAGTGGGAGCGGGGGCCAGGAGTTCTTTTGTCCTCCATGTTGTGGCATACTGAGCCAGCTGTGTGCCTCGGACTGGGAATGCAGCAGGGTACTCTATCCCCTCTGGTGGGCAAGTCTGATCATGGCCGAACTGGCGCTGGAACCGGAAAGGAAAGTAAAACACGTAGTGTGTAAGACCAATCAACTGAACCCCAGTCTGCTGGGATGTGCTGTAGCTCATTGCCGGTAGATTGAGCCAAGGACAACGCCAAGCAATGCGGTCTGTGGACAAACCGCACATCCAATCGAACCACCATCCCTCATCCAGGGCATCGACTAGACATTGTCAAAAAAAGTAGCCACGAGCTGAGTATGCTGGGCAAGAGTCCACCACCTGCAACTTATCCATCAACCACACCTAGGGAGGGATGGAAAATGAGAGATTAAAGAATAGAGAGATGTACGTTGAGAGAAAAGTAAGAAAAGGATTTCGTGAGAAAAAAATCGAGCCTGAGGGTCAAGTGATGTGAGCAATATATATGTGAGATAGGGCGGGAAACATTACCTGCAGCAGTAGTGGACTCCCTACAAATCTGGTCGTCTCTCGACGATAAAAAGCATCCAAGCCCATCAATGTCTCAGCCAATGACATGGCAATGTAGCTTTTGCCCTCCCTTAAGCCTCGGGCAACCTCGATCAGCCGGACAATAGATCGTCCGGAGCCTGAGGCAAGCAAGAAATAAGATAGCATGCATAAACAAAGGGCAAGTCATCGAAAGCCTTGCCAATGATGGTTGCCGCGGTCATCGGTGTCAGAAAATCGATGAATCAAACTCGGAATATCCAGCATTCCGTCACAAATCAAAGCTCGAGCGTTGTGCATAGTGAGCCCACACATTCGTTCCAAGGCTTGGGCATGACCGAAGCAGAGCTGGGGCAAGATCTCTTCATTACGCTCGGACTCCATCAGAGCTTGGAAATCTTCGAAGATTGGACACATCTCTTGCCTGCAAAAACTAAAGACATGTGTTACTGGATTCCAAAACCTCGCTGCGGCATGGAGAAAGGGAAGATGCAGCGGAGTGCAGCTCAACGTGAATAGTGCATTCAAGCCGAAGCCCCGGAAGTTCAACTTTTCCAAGCAGTCTAAAGTAGCAATCCAAGCGGCGAGATTTTCGATGAGGAATGCCTCCATTTTGATGCAAAACTGAGATGAAATGAAAGAACCACGAAGCTGGAACGCTTATAGAGGATAAGGCATTGTTTGGGGACACGTGTCAAGAATCTGGTGGTCGCCAAACTAGGTGGTCGGCCGACCACGTTTTCTGGTAGGCCGACCACCCCTTTGGTCTCCAAGGAAGAAAGCTGGTCGGCCAGCTCTCTCTGGTGGTCGGCCATGGAGGAAATTTGGTATTTGGTCTTTTCCCAGTCTCTAAAAGAGGGCTCCTAGCTTTTCCATGTGTTGGGAGTATCGAAGGTCTGCGTTTCCCTCTATTTCGGACACATTCCATCGTCCGTTTTGTCCGAATTGCATTTGTTTATCGAGTTGTCATTGAGTTTTGTTTATCGAGTTGTTGTCGAGCTTTGTTTATTAAGTTGCTGTTGAGTTTTGCTTATCGAGTCGAGTTGTTAAGTTTATCGAGTTGTTAAGTTTTATCGAGTTGTCGAGTTTTGTACATCGAGTTGTTACTCTCTGTTTATTAACATGGTCGTGTTTTGCTTATCGAGTTGTAAACTTGCTGAGATTTTGTTGTTTCTTAGTGAGTTAATTTGTTTATTTTGTTGCGTCGGTTCACTACCTGACTTGGTGATACACAATGCCCAATTTTCATTCAATCTCATTTTTGTGCAAAATGATGCAATGCGATGCTAAGAATACAAAATACAACACTTTTTCCAAAAGCTGTTTCATTCCATCATGTTCATTTTTACAAATCCTCCTAGTTCTCAAGCAATTTCTATAACAATCATAGCTATCCTCTACCGATAGCCCAAAACAGATATCTCTAAACAAATAAATAAATTTCCAATAAGGTTATACTTTCCAAAATCTCAAGATGAGAGTGATAATACATATCCAACTCCGTCATCCTCATCAACGTCAATCCAATTTCACAAATCCAACACCAATTCCATTTACCTATACAAAATCAACATTCGATAAATTTAGGGCAAAATCTCATTTTTCTTTATAAATCAATCCCAAGGATAAAAATCCATCGTTTCATCACAACTCATCCTCATTTACAATCCCATAACTATTTTCAAGAATCCATTTGAAAATCCCTTTTCGATTTTTAATCCAAAGTCCTAGATTTGTCCAAAAATTTTCAAATCACAATATTGTTGTAGAAATAGAAAATAACTAAGTTAAAAATCATAAAAAAGTGCAGAGAATCCCCTACCTTGAAGCTAGAAGGCCAGAGAAAGAGTGAAGAAACTTCAACAATAGCAAAACCCAACTTTGTTCCAATCAAAAGAGAGCTCCCAGAGTGCTCTACCGTTTTATCAAAGGGACTAAGGTGGAGAAACCAATGGATCTAGGTATATCTGTAGAGAGAAAATGAGTTCTAGAGAGAGAGAAAGAGTCAAGATCTAGGGTTTTTAGAATGTTTAAAGAGAGAGAGAGAAATGCAAAAGTGACTCAAAATTGACTTTTTACGAACTGATATACATGCAGACCGTTTAAGCGCAAGAAGTGTCGCTCCAGAGACCAGACACAATAAGTGGGACCACTCGAGCGCACAAAGTTACCACTCGAGCGAAGAATACCAACTCTCAGAAGTTTAATAGATAGAGAACCATCGCTTGAATGCAAAAAAGACCGCTCGAGCGAAGAATGCCATCTCTCAGTACTTCTGTAGACCTGCAAAAGTACTGAAAGTTCACAAAGACCACTTGAGCACAGGAATCATCGCTCGAGCGAAGATGCAAAATTTTGGACAACAACAACTTTGAAAAAAACAAGCTACCAACCTGTTCTAAATACAACCGAGACACTCCAATAACCAAACTTAATGAGGAATAAGGAAAAACAAAATGTGAACAACCATAAAAGACGATGAAACCCAGATCTAGAATATCAAATGGTTTGGGTCTAAACCAGAATCGCTATACTTGAAGAATTAATTAAACCTGTATTCTTCTCTTGGATATAGGACTCTCTTGTTTGTCTTGTCAATTTTATCAATCGATGAGTTTAATTTCATTACAATCACAATTTCTTATTTTATTTATTTATTTTTCCATTAGGTATACACATTACACAGATATGTATATGCTTATTTTTATACAATACATGTTTTGCAATTGAGAAGTCGGTCTGCCCCGCTGTCGTGGTTCTTCTGTTGAAATTAATATGATCTTATCTGTTTGTCAGAACAATATCTGACCTGATTTGATTAGTTCATTTTTTTTTCGAATCTATTTTTTTTGTTTTTGTTTTTTGTATCTATCTACATTTGCCCAAGGTAGCTTTGAATCCCCCCCCCCCTTTTTTTGATGTTGTTGTTGATGATGGAGAAGATAATGATGAACATGTAGGATTTGGTGATGTTATTGTTAATGAACAACAAATAGGATTTGAACAGATAGGAAAACTTATAAATTTGGATAGATGGAAAATTCTTCGGACAAATATTTAATCAGATAAGGGAAATTTGAATTGAAAAGATTAAAAAATTGAATAGATAGGTAAAAAAATTGAATAGATAGGGTAAAAATTTGAGCAAATAGGAAAAAAATTGAATAGATAGAAAAAATTTGAACTGATAGGGAAACAATTTTGAACAAATTGGAGAAATATTTGAACAGATGGTCAACTAAAGTTAACAAATTAAAAAATGTCAATAGATAAATTAAGAGGCAAAATTAGAAATAAAAAATCCCTCAAAACAAATAAAAGGATTTATCACTAACAAAAATTATTGGGACTCCCAAAGTTGGGGATCCTCATGACCCCTAAAATGATGTGGACCAATCAAATCTTTTTGTTTTTTTATTTTTTTTTTCCTTCCTGGACTAATCACAGGTGAGTAGGGCTGTGTTTTTTGGGGGTCTGTAGCATTGTTGTTATCACTAAACTATTTCATAAAAGGTGAATCTCCACTAAAAAAAAATATCCACTGGACCTAATGCCTTATACACTACTTAGATTGGATTTATCACCAACTCAAAAATAAAATATAAACTCATAAGTATTATAAATTAGTAAAAGATCCTATCTAATTAAAAATTTATTTTAAATACACTTTAAATTTTATTTTATCATTGAAAAATGGGAGTCAATTCTTATGGTGATTTTTTTTTTTTTTTAAGGATAAGGATAATTATCTATAGTATTTTCTTACTTATCTTTTATAATGACTTCGTACTTACCCTTATTTAGTATTATATATCAACTTTCATTATAATTTTTAATTGATTGTTTTTAAATTTTTCGTTTATCCTCCATCAAATTTTGTGTACACACATGGTGTTGAGTTTTTAGACCTCTGTTAATGGAGTCCTAGCTCTCTCAACATTTCTCTATTCACCATTATAGCGAAAGATCATCAATATGGTTGATTGAATATGATGTAACATGGTTGTGATTTAATGTGTTTTCATACGAACACATAGGATGCCCCTATAATAGAATTTTGACACACAAGTTACTACAGCTGATCCAGTAGAAAAATGAGAATTAACAATTAAGATGTAAAACAATTTCTAATCAAGTGGAAAATTTTATATTATAAATTAGAGCAAAAAAGAAAAAGAAAAAAAAAGGGGACAAAATCATGATTTTGAAAACTGGACTGGACTGACCGGTCCAATCTATTGACCTATCGACCAGCCCAATTTCTTGTCCAAATTATCCTACATAACCGTTTGTATTAAAGATCCGATTCGGACCAATTGAATCGACGGTTAAACCGACAATCCGCTTAAAATCCCCTCCATTAAATGGCTGGGTTGATAGTAATAGACAAAATAAAAATTCTATTGATCTTGTGTTTTTATTGGAAATAACTGTTCTTTTACTTAAAGCGAGACCTCAAATCCCAAATATTGTCTACTCTGAAGATTTTGCCCAATCACCCATTTTAAAAAAATCTGTCCAGAAGTTAGTCTATTAAACAACTAAAAATATTTAATACCCAAAAAAAAAAAAAAAAAAAAATCGAATGTATAATAAATGTTAATATTTGATTTGTCACTCATTTAATTGTATAGTGTCTATCTTTCTTACCATATCATTGTGAATAAATTTAAAAATCTAAATTGTAAGCTTATAACCAAATTATTTTGTATGAATTTCATATATAAAAATTGTGTAAGTCTTTTTGGGTGAATAAAAATTTGTGTATGTTTAACATTGAATCATAAGCAACATCATTTTATAGGCATGATCGGAATTCATTTTGGTGACAAGTCATCATAATAGATTTGCAACTCATATAATTTTGACACGTAATCAAACACTACAATTTATCTTTATAAATGGATTATGATAGGTGAAAGATTATGATACACATTTTTCAAAGGTGTATATCATATATATTTTACAATTAAAAAAATGAAATAATTGAAGTCACTGATACGATTCTTTAGTGCGGAATTTATTAATAAAATGACCTATTTGTTATGAAATTATAAATTTTAAGGGGTATAATGTAATTTCTAAAACCACGGAGAATAATTTGTAATTTAAATAAATCTCAAAGGGTGTGCTTGTAATTTATCCTAAAAAAATCAGTGTATTTGTATTATGACCATCCTAAATCGTGGAGGCTTATAATTTTCTTACAAATTCATCCTCGGTACTTTTGTCAACCTCATAATTTCTCTAATGACATCGCCCAGTTAAGAGTCGTGGCCATAAATCTACTTTTCCGGCGCACTTAATTTAAGGAAAATGGATTTGAATTTGTAAAATTATTTATATATTTTGGAACTTAGTATCTATGCTATTATATAAAACAAAGACTATATTTGATGCCCTAAAATCTTTAATTTTAATTTTTTTTTAAAAAAAAATTTCACTTTGAATAGTACAGCACTCATATTGTGATAGCAATTTTTCTAATTATTTATTTTTATATTTTTATTTAAATTATATACTCATTATATGTGTCACCCAGTAATATATAGATTGGGGGTGGGGGATATTCATTCATCATTTTTGGTCCCATTTTGTCTTCAATTATGTCTCTCATTGTCCTTTCAATGCCCTCCATTTTGGTCATTTTTTTAACAATCAATTATTTAAAACTGGTCTTTTTTTAGAATGAGAATTGCTATGAAGAATTATTAAAGTTTTCTTGGACAGGATGTTGTGGTGTTATTAATTTGATTTTTATTGATAAAATAGTTAATTATTTTTACAAAATTACTATAAATCATAGAATTTCATTGATTAAAAGAAATTCTGCTCTAAAAGAGGTACAAAAAAATGTGGCCTATCTATGGAGAAGTTTTGCAGAGAGGAAAAGAGGTTCTCAGGTGTGTTAATACAAAAAATTGCTATCTTTCAAGCCTGTACCACCCGTATCTTCTTCTTCGCCCTCTCAATTTGCTTGTACCTTTGTTGGAGTTTCCTCCTTGTGGCTTCCATCTTCAGTTCATAAGCTTCTGCATCACTGAAGCACGTAGACTTCTGTTCTTTCACTTTCGCAACCTTTTGGATGGAATTTAATTTTGATACTGTCTCTGAATAGCTTCCACTCAATTGGCAACCTTTAGTATGGTCCTTGCTAACTTCTTGAAGGCCCCTGGTAGCTGTTTATTTAAAAATCATTCTTAAATTACAGTTTCTTGTTAGAGTACAAATAATTGCTAGACCTTTTTTTTGAGAATATAATTGTTTGACACTTGAATTTAAAAGTAGCCCTTGATGTCATTTGTTCAAATCAAATTTTCATTGAAGGTCTAATGTGATGTGGTGGCTTGTTTTTGTTTGTTTTTTCAGTTGGCCCCAAGGATACTCCGATGGATCTGGCGTTAGAAAAGACACATGACATCAAAACTGGTAAGGGCATGGTTGATCTTATAAATCTTCTCTTCAATTTTATTGGAGACATTTAACATGGTGTAAAAATGTTGCAGATGAGTGCCCGTCGGGTGTTATTTTTTGGCACTTGTTATGAGAAATTCTCACGTAGTTTGTGTTATTGAATAATTCTTAAACACATTTATGTTATTTGAGTTTCAGTAAATGAAAAAAGGGATTGGTCTCTCTCTCCTTCTCCCTCTCTCCCTCTCTCTCTCTCTCAAACCATTTACATGTATTGATGAAGATTGCATACGTGAAAAAGCTTGACTACAAGCAAAGATCAATTTTGTTTTTATGATTCGAATTTTCCAATTCAACTTAAAACAGAAGGGATTGGGAATAGTTATATTCATTTTTTCATTAATGTTTAATAATTTTTTTTTTAAATTTACAATTGAACAGTAATTTCCCCCGTTTTTTTTTTTCCTTGGACTCACCATCCATAAAAAATTATCATATGAGTTAGAAATATCAAAGTGTTCACAACAACTAATGAAAATGCAACATAGTTGACAGAGAGTCACTACTCCAAATACACTATGTTTGGATTTATGGATTTTGAGATAGGGATTTAAAAAAGAAAAGAGAAATGGAGAAAAAATTTAGCTTATGTTTCATTTGCATCTCCCTCATCTTTTCCGTTTTCTTTTCAAAAACCTTACTCAAAACGATCATCCAAACACAGCCGTAGAGATTATTTTGTGAATTACTTTTGTTGTACATGAATTGAAGGGGGTTAGGAATTCAAAATTGTAAAATAGAGTTTTGGGGGTCTAGGGTGGGCATTAATATTGTCTCTGTGAGCATGAGAGTTGTTTCTAAGAGATTTTTCCGATTCCACCTTTATCCCTTTCTTAAATCTTTCACATCTCATAAAAAAAACAAAACAAAACAAAACAAAAAACAAAAACCAAAACCCTTTTAGTAAGAAGAAAATACCCAACAAACCACAGATTCAGAATGACATGTTTATCTAATTATTCATATTTGTATAAAATTGAGAATAGTGTATTTTTCATCCCTTAAAATTATCAAATTACGGCAGGACATTCATTTGGGTCTATATGGTCATGAGGACTATAATTCATTCTCCAACCACAAATTACTTGTAAAGAGTCTAAACTTTCGTAACTCCAAATTTATTTAATGGGAAAAACAAACACAAATGCACGCAAACTTCAAGGGCGGCAACCCTTTTTGTATGTGTGTTTGTTTTTACAGGTGATCTTGCTATGTTTTCTTATTTTCCCTATTGTTTTTGTTGATTGTAATGCATTTCATTGCTATCCATCAATAAAATTGCTCTTTTACATTGCTAATAATTTTTTTTTTAAAAAAAGAAGTACAAAATCTTTCTTGTTCTCAGACTCGGTGCTTCTCTTTCTCTTCGGTGATTTGGCCGCTTCACTGATTTTGCTGATCTCGGTGCTTTGCCTCGGACACTTTGCAATCGCCTGAGGGACAGAACATTGCTCATCTTTCTTGTTCTCAGACTCGGAGCTTCTCTTTCTCTTCGGTGATTGTAATAATACACTGATTTTGCTGATCTTAGTGCTTTGCCTCGGACACTTTGCAATCGCCTGAGGGACAGAACATTGCTCCTCTTTCTTGCTCTCAGACTCGGTGCTTCTCTTTCTCTTCGGTGATTTGGCCGCTTCACTGATTTTGCTGATCTCGGTGCTTTGCCTCGGACACTTTGCAATCGCCTGAGGGACGGAACATTGCTCCTCTTTCTTGTTCTCAGACTCGGTGCTTCTCTTTCTCTTCGGTGATTGTAATAATGCACTCTGAACGAGGGACAATTGCTTTCTTTTGCCGTGTGTGAGGATTGGGAGATCATGATCATGACGGTGATGATCATCATGATGATCAATCTCAGAATCAGAAAAATAATCTCCTAGCTCTTCTTCTGTATCCAAAGCAGAGTCTTTCACCAGCTCTGATACAATCCCATTCAACCAATCAACATCTCCATCATTCAAATCCATAGCCAAAGAATCATCATCATCATCAACATCATCATGGGTACCGTAGTAACCTCCTCTGATGGGCTGCCTTACATAGAGTTTCTCAGCGATTCTATCTCTTCGCTCAAAAAAATCATTGGGTCGATACCACGCTGCGACGTTGATGGCTGAATCAATCACCGTGAATATATCATCTACGGCTTCCAACTTCTTCTTCCAGGCCTCCATTGCTGCCATACTCATTCCCATCGATTGATTTACCCAAAAATAAAAAACCCTTTCGAGAACAAAGCAATGAGTTCCTTTCCTGGTAAGTATGTAGGTTGTTTCAATCCCCTCTCTCTCTCTCTCTCTCTCTCTCTCTCTCTCTCTCTATCTATCTACATATATATATATATATTATTAAAAGTAGAGTTTTTATGGATTTATATTTCTTTTACCAGAAATGAGTCTTAGCTCGACAGGGGAGGCTCGAATTGGTTCGAAAGAGAGAGAGGAGAAAGAGAAGGGAGAGGAGGGAGAGGAAGAACGGAGGGAGGAGATCGTCGCGCAGCACCACCGCCGTCGCCTCGCCGCCAATCGTCGCAGCTTCAGACCGTCGCCGCCGTCGTCGCAGCATCTTTGCTCTTCGCCGATCGTCGCAGGTGGAAGCTCCGCCACCGCCTCGCCCCACCTCCTCCTCCAGCAGATTTTTATGGCCCCCTGCACTCCCTCATCCTCCTCCTCTTCCTCCCTTCTCTTCTCCCTTCTTCTTCATCTCCTTCTTCGTTCTGCAACAAAAAGACGGAAAAAAGAAAAAAAAAATGGACACCAAAACGACGTCGTTTTGGTGTCGAGCCAGGTTTCGAGCTACGTAGCACTACCGTTCTTTTACTACCTATGGAGTTTTATTAAAACTCATTTTTTTTGTAAATTTTACTAAGGGTAAATTATTATTAAAAGTAGAGTTTTTATGGATTTATATTTCTTTTATTATCTATACAGTTTTATACAAACGCAAATTTCTTGTAAATTTTACAGAGGGTAAATTATATTGACACCCCCTCAGGTTTATGCTTATTACAGTTTCTTTTTCATCTTTTGAAAGTTACATCCCCTCCCTGAGATTTAAAATTTCATTACAGATTATTCCCTCTAGCAATTTAAATTTTTTAAATGCCACTTTTTCCCTCACTAGGTAAATTACATTGACACCGCTCACATTTTAGAAATTACAATCTCCTCCCCAAGGATTAAAATAGCATTACCAATTGCCCCATCGATTAGTATTAGTTAGAAAAAAAAAATTTAATTGAAAAAAAATTTTGTTATTCAAAATTTTAAATTTCTATTTAAAAACCAACGTAAACTCATTTTTTGAATTTACGTTGTTTTCTCAAATTTACAAACTGAGATAACCATTATAAACCAAAAAAAATTATCAAATAAGTTTTTATGACAGTTTTTAAAATTTTTGTAAATATAATTTGAAAACTGAAAACGAAATGGTTACCAAACAGGCTTCAGATGGTAAAAATGTCGTAAAATTAACAAATAATTAAATAAGATACCAACGTATGAAATGACTTATCAAAAAATTCTTAGGCTATATATGGTTTAATTTTTAGAATTTTTCTTTTAAAATTAAAAATTAATTTGGTTAAGAAATAAAAGCTAAAAAATAATTATCATTTTTATATAATTTTTATCTTTCAAGTGTAATAAACATAAACCTCATGGGGTGTCAGTGTAATTTTTATCTTACGTTGGAGTGCAACACTGTGTAGTTTTGATAATTTTTTTGGTTTATAAATTGTTGTCTTAGTTTGTAAATTTGAGAAAACAACGTAAATTCAAAAAATGAGTTTACGCTGGTTTTTAAATAGAAATTTAAAAATTTGACTGACAAAATTTTTTTCAATTAATTTTTTTTTTCAATTATTTTTTTTTGTAAATTTGAGGAAACAACGTAAATTCAAAAAATGAGTTTATGTTGATTTTTAAACATAAATTTAAAATTTTGACTAACAAAATTTTTTTTCAATTAATTTTTTTTTCAATTAATTTTTTTTCCAATTAATTTTTTTTTCGACTAATACTAATCGAGGGGCAATTGGTAATGCTACTTTAAACCTTAGGGAGGGGATTGTAATTTCTAAAATGTGAGAGGTGTCAATGTAATTTACCCAGTGAGGGAAAAATTGGTATTTAAAAAAATTAAACTCCTGGACGGAGCAATCTGTAATGAAACTTTAAACCTCAAGGAGGGAGAAGTAATTTCCAAAAGATGAGCGGGAACTGTAATAAACATAAATCTCAGGGGGTGTCAATGTAATTTACCGTTTTACTAATTAATGTTTTCATAGATTTATATTTCTTTTATTACATATAGAGTTTTATACAAACTTAAACATCATGTAAATTTTAGCAGCGGCAACAACGTGAGAGTGGGTTGAAAGAGGAGAAAAGAGAAAAGAGGTAGTTACAAAGAATTTTTTTGCTGTGTTCTCTAGCTTTCTTCCTCCTTTTGCTTTTGTTTTTTTTTATCCTTATTCTATTATTATTTAATTCATTGATGGAGAGGTTGTAGGTGTATATATATATATACACACATATACTATTAAAAAATCAAAGGAGCTAAATTCATGTATAAAGAATGGGAGTAATTCTTAGTTTAAAAATTTAGTACAGAACCGTAAATTGTAAAATTTTGAAACCATATTAAACGAATGAATTTCAAGCTAAGATTTTTATAGTAATGTAATTACATATTGAATTTCATACCAGAAGTTTCTAATCAGTGTGTTTGGTTTGAGTTTTCTGGATTATGTTTTTTGAAAACTGAGTTTTTTGGTTTTCGTATTTTTTTTGTTTTTAGTGAATATTTTTAAAATTTTAAACATTTTGTTTACTTTTTTAGATGCACCTTACTTAGATGTATCTAACAAGTAAAAAATTTGTGAAAACATATTTTAAAAAATTAATAAATACATAAAAATACAAAAATGTACTGAATTCTAGTATTTTTTTTTTTTGTATTTTTGGTATTTAGTGAATTTTTAAAAGATTTTTTTTTCAATTTTTTTACTTTTTAGGTGTATTTATGTTAGGTGTGTCTTAAAAGTAAAAAAAATGTTTAAAATATTAAAAAAAATTAGTAAAAACAAAAAAACACGAAAAATAAGAAAGTAGAATTTTCTGAAAAGTATTTTTTGAAAAATGGGAACAAGCAAGCTGTAATTTTTAGAAGTCAAAATCCATATAAACTGATGTGTTCAAATTTGTCCAGAAAACTAATATAAAATAGTAACTTTGGAAGTGTCGTTCTCTTTGGATATAAATATGAAAATTATCAATTCAGTGTCATTAGAACCAGTAATGAATCTAGTTTTTTAAATTTTTGGCCTGGCATTGATTTCCCTTATATACTAAGAGAACCTCTTTAAAGTGCTGCAGAAAATAACCCATTTGGATATAATTAATTGCAAATAATTATTTTGATAAGAAAATCAAGTAAAACCAATTGGGTTTGAAATTTAGGATATATTAGTTTATATCTGGAGGGTTTTGGAATTTTCGAATGGCGTAGAGTGGGTTTTTAATTTTCAAAGTTAGCAAATAGATTAGGAAAACTTGTTTAAAACTCTGTTTTATCTTAAAGTTACTTATAATTAAGTTTCGATCTGAACCCATGTCTTGGATAATTTTAGACCTTGAAGAACATGAACGTAGGTATTATTTAAGAGTAACGGTGAGTGAAGTTGAGCTGTGTTAGTGCGCTTTAGTGTGGGGTACTTAGTTTGTTATTCTTTTTAGTATTTTTGCATTTGTAGTGACGTGTAGTTTTTATACTTGGTTCAGGGCGCTAGTTGGACTTTTATACTCTATTTGGGGATTACATTATTCCGTTTTCAGGTGAGTAGTTTTAAGCTACACATTTTTATAAATGTTGCCTTACCCTAAACTGCTGGAAAATTTAATTGTTGTTTCAAGACTAAACTGTTTTGATAAATTATTATAGTATCAATGGAATTAAATTATTTCTAAAACATTTGTAAACTTGGCATACTGTAAACTATTTGTTATGGTCTCGTGTTTATAATGGTGAACTACCCTGTTTTGCGAAACTAAATTGTATTAATTATTGGGGTCATCTGTATATAAAAGTCCAGGAAAATTATTCCACTGTGTGTGGTGACTCTGGCCACTGGGGAACAGATCTCGGTTGGGTTGTCATGACTCTAGTGCTCAACGATTGTAAGGAAAAGACCTAGGCTAGGCTAGGCAACTTTCAATTGGATTGTCTTCGAGAAAATGCCTGGGTTGCCACCCCAATGATGACTCTTGATTCGATATTGGATCCAACGGGCTTATTGCCTTGAGAACTTTGTGGCATGTTACTTGTTATTCTTGGTACCCAGAAAATTATGATGATCATGTTGTAATCTGTTTTAAGTGGAGAATGTCATTTGTAATGTTCTTGAGAGACATAAGTATTTTAACTGTTGAATTGTGGAACCTTTTTTTTTTTGAAACAAATTGTCTTTATCAAAACTGTATGCCAATCTAGTTTCTGTGATATATATATCTTATTTTGGAATTGAACCCTGTTTTTCAAAACTGTATTTACTAGCCATACTTCTACTCACTAAGCTATCAGTTGACTTAGTTGTTTATCATTTCCATGTGATAGAAGGACTTAGAGTGGACTCATGGCGTAACTGGGATTCAATTGCATGGACCTCTAGGACATTCATTATTTTGTTTTAGCTTGTTATGTTACTTTTGTGCATACATTGTGTTTGGGTTTTATTTAAAATTATTTTATTTTGTAGGCGGTTTGTGTTCCATTTAGTATATATTTTTGGAAGTTAGTTATGGCTCGTTTTACCATTTATACTCGTAACATGTCACTGGATTGGGTTTTGATTGATTTATTTATAGACTATCGTTACATTTATTCTTTGTGATTTGAGTTCGTGTTTAGGCTTATGTGTGCCCTGGGCTAAGTCCCTGTGGGCCACGGCCGGTCATGCCTAGATTTGGGGTGTGACCGACTTTATTTGACAAATATTTCTTTTCTATATATTTTTCATAGTAAAGTGATATAATCCATAAACCCAATACCAAATTTTACATTTTATGTTTTTCTTCTTAATTCTTTCAAGGGTGTTTGGATTTTTTTTAACGCTAAATTGCCTTTTTTTTTTCCGTGCATTATTTTATATCTAATACCAATGACTTTATTTGACAAATATTTCTTTTCTATATATTTTTCATAGTAAAGTGATATAATCCATAAACCCAATACCAAATTTTACATTTTATGTTTTTCTTCTTAATTCTTTCAAGGGTGTTTGGATTTTTTTTAACGCTAAATTGCCTTCTTTTTTATTTTTTATTTTTCCGTGCATTATTTTATATCTAATACCAATTCTATATTATTCTATATTATGATTTTGTTGTTTAAATTTTATAGTGATTCTACATATTAAATTATGCTTCATTTCCTACATTATTTTATATAGAGAGGTACTATTAGTCCCTGCCAAAATACTTTGGATCCCTCATTTCTTTGAGCCGCACCCTAAATCCTAAATTTCAATAAAATTTCTTTGAACACCCCACTTAATACCAAATTTATCCCTATTCATAATATTATCACACCCAAGACACACCACTTAATTTTGTACACCCTCTCTCATTCTCTTTTTGATGACTGTCCATCTCCTATTGAAAAGAACGCCGACGATCATTGCATCAGTAAACACCATTGCCTTAGTAAAGTGCATTGCATCGGTGATCCATCATTGAAATTCTTGTCAAATCTCAACGAAAGGAATAATCGACTTGATGATGTCCAAAGAATGCCGTCGAAAACTCGTTAGGAATTTCTGTCCACATTGCCTCTCTTCTTCCTCACAGGTAAATACCGACTTCCCATCTTATCAATAGCGTTGCCTCTCTTCTTCCTATCAAATTTTTATTTTTTGGTTTATTTCGGCGTAAAAGAGAGTTTTAGAGGGAAAAAACCCTCACGAAAAACACAATTTGGTGTTGAAGATACAAAAATTGAACTGTTCGGCACACCAATGCCGAAAATAAAGGTCGTGTTCAATTCAACAGTACCGACTATCTATATTACTGTTTCGAACCCATATATTGAACTAAATGTTTGCGTTCAGTACTGTGGTACCGAACATAATCTTAATAGTTGGTAAACTAGTACCGAACAGCCCGAACAACAGCTTCATCAGAATTGTTATCATCGTCCTCCATTGCTCTACAAGGTGAAATAACTAATGAAGTGTAATACACTGGACTTGAAATGAGCTTTCTGGTTCAAGGTTTCTGGTTTAGGAGAGTTTCTGGTTTAAGATGGTTATGAAAAGTAACAGGTTTAGGGTTAGAAAGGTGGAATACATAGAGTTAGAGGTAGAAGTAGAGGTCAAGGTAGGGGTAGGGGTAGGAGTGGCGGTGGGTGTGGGTGTTCAATATTGTATAGTGTTAGTTCTTATTTAGTAGGTGGGTGTTCCATTAATTGAAGTCTTTTAATGTAATTTTACTTCAGAGTATAATTGTAATAAAGGAAAATTAGAAATTGAAGGGTCAAAAGAATTTAGGCAAGTTTAAATAGAAACACTCTTTATATAATCACAACTCGCAAGAGAAAAAACTTGCACAATAATGATACTCTCGAGGAACCTCTAAAGTTTGGATTTACTATTTGAGTTACTTTTTCAATTGTTGAACAGTAAGTTTTTTTTAAAAAAATATCTTTTGACATTATATTATAAATGAATAATCATTTCCCGCACTGAGATATATCTATCGTTTGGAAGTTTTTGTTATTTTTTTTCTTTTTAGGTTTAGATGTTGTTATATGATTCTTTCTTGGTTAGTCTGTATTATTACCATCCTAAATTATGGAAGCTTATAATTTTCCAACAAGTTCATCCTTGATACTTTTGCCGACCTCATAATTTCTCTGATAGCGTCGCCCAGTTAAGAGTCGTGGCCGTAAATCTACTTTTCCGGCGCACTTAATTTAAGGAAAATGGATTTGAATTTGTAAAATTATTTATATATTTTGGAACTTAGTATCTATCCTATTATATAAAACAAAGACTATATTTGATGCCCTAAAATCTTTAATTTTAATTTTTTTTATAAAAAAAATTACACTTTGAATAGTACAACACTCATATTGTGATAGTAATTTTTTAAATTATTTATTTTTATATTTTTATTTAAATTATATACTCATTATATGTGTCACCCAGTAATATATAGATTGGGGGTGGGGGATATTCATTCATCATTTTTGGTCCCATTTTGTCTTCAATTATGTCTCTCATTGTCCTTTCAATGCCCTCCATTGGTCATTTTTTTAACAACCAATTATTTAAAAATGGTCTTCTTTTAGAATGAGAATTGCTATGAAGAATTATTAAAGTTTTCTTGGACAGTATGTTGTGGTGTTGTTAATTTGATTTTTATTGATAAAATAGTTAATTATTTTTACAAAATTACTATAAATCATAGAATTTCATTGATTAAAAGAAATTCTACTCTTAAATAAATAACTCGACAACAAAACCTTAAAACCTAGCTGTAAAAGATTTATTTGTTGCGGATTATTGCCCATTACCCATTATGAGATTTCTCTTATTAGTTCAAATAAAAAAATAAAAATAAAAATAAAATTGAAAAGGAAGATAGAGGGCAGGTGACCATTTTTTAGTAAAACGGAAATTGTATTTTAGAAAAATAAAGATTAAGGTTATGCTTGTTTAGGGATTGGGGAGTTTGTTGGATTGTTAATATGTGAGATAACTCGATCTTAGGTTAGGAAAGTTACAGTTACTCTATTGACTCAAATTTTAAACTTCTGAATTTCTTGTAATCTCAAAAGATAGTCACATGAGAAATTGTATTTTAGAAAAATAAAGATTAAGGTTATGCTTGTTTAGGGATTGGGGAGTTTGTTGGATTGTTAATATGTGAGATAACTCGATCTTAGGTTAGGAAAGTTACAGTTACTCTATTGACTCAAATTTTAAACTTCAGTTACTCTATTGACTCAAAAGATAGTCACATGAATCACTGATCAACTATCCTATACAGATAATAAATTAATTTAGATAACAACATAACACCGTACTTGACTTTAGCGACAGATTATGAAAAAGGTCAATAAATGTCAATTTTTTTTTTACGATTTTCTTTTATCTATGCAAACACTTGTGAGATTTAATGGTATACATGTTAATAACTAACCCATCGATTGATTTCATTTTGTAAGGGGTTGTTTGGAGTAAACTAAATAAGTCAATTTTATTTTTTTGATTTTTTTTCTGTATTATTCTTTTTTTTTCAAAATTAAGTCAATTTTTTTTCCTAATCTGTCTTTTGTAGATGAATTTATAAAGTAAAAAAATTAGTTTACTATTTTTTATTTATCTTTTTCATTTTTAGAACTTTTATAATTTTTTTTTTATTTTTGATTCGTTTTGTCAAAGCTAAATCTAGAAATTTAAAATTTTTTGAATTTAAAAAAAAAAATCAGTAAAGACGAAAAAAAAAACCAAATAAGCAAACTCCAAACGCCCACAAATTTTTTTAATCCATTATCTATAAGGAAAATGTAATTGTTTTATTTTTGTATATTTTATTTGGGACAATAACAAAAAAAAATAATAAAAAATCCAGAATGTAAGTCTTGCAAGAAAATAAATTTTGATTTTTTAATTTTGTCAATTTAAATTCTAATCTTTTGATTTGTTTTCAATTTAAACCCTTAAACTATTTATGTTATGTAAAATTGAAGAAAAAAGAATTTTTTAGTCATTAAACTCAATGTAAATGTATATAAAATGTCTAAAACACATTTTTTTCATAAGTTTAACGATTAAAATTTTTGCTTTTTCATTAATTTTACTTAATAAAAATAGATAAATGATTTAAATGGAAAACAAATTCAAATATAAAGTTTAAATGGATCGATCGTAAGTAGGTTCACACTCGGGTCAGGTCGAATGGTCCAAATAGGATATGATCAAGAGGGATCGACCAACAAGTTTGGGCCTCCAATAATCTCTAGTGCTGTCCTCTGATCGCAAGTTTTTCTTTCATCCCGTTTATTTTCTCAGCAACCAAACACTTCAAATGGTAAAATCAACCTTCATTCAGGACTTTCAAGATATGTTTGCTTTTATTTTCTCTTTGTTTTTGGAAATGAGCCAAGTACTGTTTTGTTGTTGAGAAAATGTAGAAAAAAGGTATAAGTCTTGGTTTTTATGTCAGTAAATCTTAATTTTGCTTGTTTCCCAATTCAACCGCTAATTATTGCGGCTCACATTGATGTTCAAAGTAAATTACTAATTATTGTGTGGAATAAAGTTTGTGTGTATGGTTATGATAATGGTGTGTTCAGATGTTTTCAATTTATGCTTGAATTTTCCTTTATTGTTAAAGTATATATTCTTCAGTTGTTCTAGCTTCCACCACTGTAAAGAGAAATTGATTATCAGCTTTATGTTCCATGACATTTAGCATCACAATCACACAGCTATGGGAGATTTGGAATATAACCCAACAAAGTCTGAATTTTTATACCATTTTTAGCGCAGAATGTTACATAATGTGGGTTTTAAACTATGATCTTAAAAGCATTACCCGGAACGATCCCATTACACTAGGGTGTGCTGGGATGGGCAGTAGACTAGGTTTAGCTCTTACCTTTATATGATTTGCAAAGAGTGGCTTTCATTGGAATTAGACTTGCAATCTCATATGCTAGGTAAATTGACATGTTCTTTTCAATTTTATTATTTAATTTTGACCATCTACTAGTTAAAATAATTATTTGCCATGTCATGCTAATACTGCTAAATGCTAATACTACTTGGTTAATCCTTGATTATAGCTTTAATTTGAAATGGGTTGGAGAGCAGCTCAAAAACTCATACACCACTAGAAGATTCTTAGAGGAGATAACTAAGAAAAAGAGAGAGGATTATTTTCCTCTTTGTACTTGTATGGCTCTATTCTCCGCCTTGTTCTCATCTCAAATGAATGTTTCCTTCTCTTAATTTGCAGGTGATGGTAACCAGGGGAAAAGATAGAGGTGAGACTGGAGTTGTTAAGCATGTCATTCGCTCTCAAAATCGTTTGATTGTTGAGGGGAAAAATCTGGTGAGTGGCACGTTCCTAAGCTGCTCGATTATATTTAACTTTTGTCTTGTAGACATATGGATGAGGTTAATATACGCACAATAAAATTTTAAATTTCATCATATTCAAATAACATCTTGGACAAACTTGCTACCCAACCAAATGCATATTGAAAAGTTATTTCTCTCTTCATTTTCCTTTCATTGATTTTACTTTCTAGTACTTTCACGTTCCATAATTTTTTTGCCTTTCTAAGGCAATAACCTGTCAACATGGGTTTTTGTGTTGATTTTGCAGCCGTTGCGTATGTTGTGATTTCTTGACTGCATATTGCCAAGGCTCACGTGTATAGTTCAAACAGTTCTCTTAGTTATGAGAGCATTCAAAACATTCTCTATGTTTATCATATTTAGTTTAGTAGGAAAATGAAAAGGCCATAGTTTCTGTTAGGCATGTCTGAAACTTAAAAGAATATTTGGGAGATGAGTAACTTCTGGATGGAATTTAATTTTGATACTGTCTCTGAATAGCTGCCACTCAATTGGCAACCTTTAGTATGGTCCTTGCTAACTTCTTGAAGGCCCCTAGTAGCTGCTTATTTAAAAATCATTCTTAAATTACAGTTTCTTGTTAGAGCACAAATAATTGCTAGGCTTTTTTTTGAGAATATAATTGTTTGACACTTGAATTTAAAAGTACCCCTTGATGTCATTTGTTCAAATCAAATTTTCATTGAAGGTCTAATGTGATGTGGTGGCTTGTTTTTGTTTGTTTGTTCAGTTGGCCCCAAGGATACCCCGATGGATCTGGCGTTGGAAAAGACACGTGACACCAAAACTAGGAAGGGCATGCTTGATCTTATAAATCTTCTCTTCAATTTTATTGGAGACATTTAACATGGTGTAAAAATGTTGCAAATGAGTGCCCGTCGGATGTTATTTTTTGGCACTCGTTATGAGAAATTCTCACGTAGTTTGTGTTATTGAATAATTCTTAAACACATTTATGTTATTTTTAGTTTTAGTAAATGAAAAAAGGGATTGGTCTCTCTCTCCTTCTCCCTCTCTCTCTCAAACCATTTACATGTATTGATGAAGATTGCATACGTGAAAAAGCTTGACTACAAACAAAGATCAATTTTGTTTTTATGATTCGAATTTTCTAATTCAACTTAAAACAGAAGGGATTGGGAATAGTTATATTCATTTTTTCATTAATGTTTAATAATTTTTTTTTTTTAAATTTACAATTGAACAGTAATTTCCCCCGTTTTTTTTTTCCTTGGACTCACCATCCATAAGAAATTATCATATGAGTTAGAAATATCAAAGTGTTCACAACAACTAATGAAAATGCAACATAGTTGACAGAGAGTCACCACTCCAAATACACTATGTTTGGATTTATGGATTTTGAGATAGGGATTTAAAAAAGAAAAGAGAAATGGAGAAAAAATTTAACTTATGTTTCATTTGCATCTCCCTCATCTTTTCCGTTTTCTTTTCAAAAACCTTACTCAAAACGATCATCCAAACACAGCCGTAGAGATTATTTTGTGAATTACTTTTGTAATACATTAATTGAAGGGGGTTAGGAATTCAAAATTGTAAAATAGAGTTTTGGGGGTCTAGGGTGGGCATTAATATTGTCTCTGTTATACAAAAAATGCTTATCAAAAAATTCTTAGGCTATATATGGTTTGATTTTTAGAATTTTTCTTTTAAAATTAAAAATTAATTTGGTTAAGAAATAAAAAATAAAAAATAATTATCATTTTTATATAATTTTTATCTTTCAAGTGTAATAAACATAAACCTCAGGAGATGTCAGTATAATTTTTATCTTACGTTGGAGTGCAACACAATGTAATTTTGATAATTTTTTTGGTTTATAAATGGTTATCTCTGTTTGTAAATTTGAGGAAACAACGTAAATGCAAAAAATGAGTTTCCATTGATTTTTAAACATAAATTTAACAAATTTTTTTTCAATTAATTTTTTTTTCAAATAAATTTTTTTTTCCAATTAATTTTTTTTTTCAACTAATACTAACCGAGGGGTAATTGGTAATGCTACTTTAAACCTTGGGGAGGGGATTGTAATTTCTAAAATGTGAGAGGTGTCAATGTAATTTTTCCAGTGAGGGAAAAATTGGTATTTAAAAAAATTAAACTCCTAAATGGAGCAATCTGTAATGAAGCTTTAAACCTCAGGGAGGGAGATGTAATTTCAGACTCGGTGCTTCTCTTTCTCTTGGGTGATTGTAATAATGCGTTCTGAACGAAAGGCAATTGCTTTCCTTTGCCGTGTGTGGGGATTGGGAGATCATGATCATGACGGTGATGATCATCATGATGATCGATCTCAGAATCAGAAAAATAATCTCCTAGCTCTTCTTCTGTATCCAAAGCAGAGTCTTTCACCAGCTCTGATACAATCCCATTCAACCAATCAACATCTCCATCATTCATATCCATATCCAAAGAATCATCATCATCATCATGGGTACAGCAGTAACCTCCTCTGATGGGCTGCCTTACATAGAGTTTCTCAGCGATTCTATCTCTTCGCTCAAAAAAATCATTGGGTCGATACCACGCTGCGACGTTGATGGCTGAATCAATCACCGTGAATATATCATCTACGGCTTCCAACTTCTTCTTCCAGGCCTCCATTGCTGCCATACTCATTCCCATCGATTGATTTACCAAAAAATAAAAAACCCTTTCGAGAACAGAGCAGTGAGTTCCTTTCTTGGTAAGTATGTAGGTTGTTTCAATCCCTTCTCTCTCTCTCTATATCTATATATATATATATATATTATTAAAAGTAGAGTTTTTATAGATTTATATCTCTTTTACTACCTGTAGAGTTTTATTAAAACTTAAATTTCTTGTAAATTTTACTAAGGGTAAATTATTATTAAAATTAGAGTTTTTATGGATTTATATTTCTTTTATTACCTATACAGTTATATACAAACTCAAATTTCTTGTAAATTTTACTAAGGGTAAATTACATTGACACCCCCTCAGGTTTATGTTTATTACAGTTTCTTTTTCACCTTTTGAAAGTTATATAGTTTCATTATAGATTATTTCCTCCAGCAATTTATTTTTTTTAAATACCACTTTTTCCCTCACTAAGTAAATTACATTGACACCCCTCACATTTTAGAAATTACAATCCCCTCCCCAAGGATTAAAATAGCATTACCAATTGCCCTATCGATTAGTATTAGTTGGAAAAAAAAAATTTAATTGAAAAAAAATTTTGTTATTCAAATTTTTAAATTTCCATTTAAAAACCAACGCAAACTCATTTTTTGAATTTACGTTGTTTTCTCAAATTTACAAACTGAGATAACCATTTATAAACCAAAAAAATGATCAAACAAGTTTTTATGACAGTTTTTAAAATTTTTGTAAATATAAATTGAAAACTGAAAACGAAATGGTTACCAAACAGGCTTCAGATGGTAAAAATGTCGTAAAATTAACAAATAATTAAATAAGATACCAACGTATGAAATGACTTATCAAAAAATTCTTAGGCTATATATGGTTTGATTTTTAGAATTTTTCTTTTAAAATTAAAAATTAATTTGGTTAAGAAATAAAAAATAAAAAATAATTATCATTTTTATATAATTTTTATCTTTCAAGTGTAATAAACATAAACCTCATGGGGTGTCAGTGTAATTTTTATCTTACGTTGGAGTGCAACACTGTGTAGTTTTGATAATTTTTTTGGTTTGTAAATGGTTGTCTTAGTTTGTAAATATGAGAAAACAACGTAAATTCAAAAAATGAGTTTACGCTGGTTTTTAAATAGAAATTTAAAAATTTGACTGACAAATTTTTTTTCAATTAATTTTTTTTTTCAATTTTTTTTTGTAAATTTGAGGAAACAACGTAAATTCAAAAAATGAGTTTACGTTGATTTTTAAACATAAATTTAAAAATTTGACTAACAAAAATTTTTTTCAATTAATTTTTTTTTCAATTAATTTTTTTTCCAATTAATTTTTTTTTTCGACTAATACTAATCGAGGGGCAATTGGTAATGCTACTTTAAACCTTGAGGAGGAGATTGTAATTTCTAAAATGTGAGAGGTGTCAATGTAATTTACCCAGTGAGGGAAAAATTGGTATTTAAAAAAATTAAACTCCTGGAGGGAGCAATCTGTAATGAAACTTTAAACCTCAGGGAGGGAGAAGTAATTTCCAAAAGATGAGGGGGAATTGTAATAAACATAAACCTCAGGGGGTGTCAATGTAATTTATCGTTTTACTAATTAATGTTTTCATAGATTTATATTTCTTTTATTACATATAGAGTTTTATACAAACTTAAACATCATGTAAATTTTAGCAGCGGCAACAACGTGAGAGTGGGTTGAGAGAGGAGAAAAGAGAAAAGCGGTAGTTACAAAGAATTTTTTTGCTGTGTTCTCTAGCTTTCTTCCTCCTTTTGCTTTTGTTTTTTTTTACCCTTATTCTATTATTATTTAATTCATTGATGGAGAGGTTGTAGGTGTATATATATATATATATATACACACACATATACTATTAAAAAATCAAAGGAGCTAAATTCATGTATAAAGAATGAGAGTAATTCTTAGTTTAAAAATTCAGTACAGAACCGCAAATTGTAAAATTTTGAAACCATATTAAACGAATGAATTTTAAGCTAAGATTTTTATAGTAATGTAATTACATATTGAATTTCATACCAGAAGTTTCTAATCAGTGTGTTTGGTTTGAGTTTTCTGGATTATGTTTTTTGAAAACTGAGTTTTTTGGTTTTCGTATTTTTTTTTGTTTTTAGTGAATATTTTTAAAATGTTAAACATTTTGTTTACTTTTTTAGATGCACCTTACTTAGATATATCTAAAAAGTAAAAAATTTGTGAAACATACTTTAAAAAATTAATAAATACATAAAAATACAAAAATGTACTGAATTCTTTTATTTTATTTTATTTTTGTATTTTTGGTATTTAGTGAATTTTTAAAAGATTTTTTTTGCAATTTTTTTACTTTTTAGGTGTATTTATGTTAGGTGTTTCTAAAAAGTAAAAAAAATGTCTAAAATATTAAAAAAAATTAGTAAAAACAAAAAAACACGAAAAATAAGAAAGTAGAATATTCTGCAAAGTATTTTTTGAAAAATGAAAACAAGCAAGCTGTAATTTTTAGAAGTCAAAATCCATATAAACTGATGCGTTCAAATCTGTCCAGAAAGCTAATATAAAATAGTAACTTCGAAAGTGTCGTTCACTTTGGATATAAATATGAAAATTATCAAATTAGTGTCATTAGAACCGGTTATAAGTCTAGTTTTTTTAATTTTTGGCCTGGCATTGATTTCCCTTATATACTAAGAGAACCGTTAATTTCTTTAAAGTGCTGCAGAAATAACCAATTTGGATATAATTAATTGTAAATAATTATTTTGATAAGAAAATCAAGTAAAACCAATTGGATTTGAAATTTAGGATATATTAGTTTATATCTGCAGGTATGGGTGAAAGAATAACCGGAAGGACCGACCGAACCGATCGAACAGAACGGTTTTCGGTCGGTGTTTTAAGTTTTCAATCGTTCGGTTCGGTTCGGTTTATGTTTTTCTGTACATTCGGTTCGGTTTAAGATTTTTTTGTTTTTTGGACCGAACCGAACCAAACCGAACCGACTTATATAATATTAATAGGCCCAAAATGTGAGGGCCCAAACCTATGTAGGAATTACATGGCCTGAGCCCAAATTTTATGCAAAATGGATAGAAATATTGGCCCAAAATGTGAGACCCAACTAGGAAAAAAAAAAGGCCAAAAAATCAAAAAATCGAAAAAACCGCACCGCACCGTAATAAACCGAACCGTGTCGGTTTATGTCATTTTTCTGGGCGGTTCGGTTCACAAATATGAAAAACTGAAATGATCGGTTCGGTGCAAAACTAGTGAAAAAACCGACCGAACCGAACTGATTTCACCCCTATCTGTAGGGTTTTGGAATTTTAGAATGGCGTAGAGTGGGTTTTTAATTTTCAAAGTTAGCAAATAGATTAGGAAACTTGTTTAAAACTCTGTTTTATCTTAAAGTTACTTTTAATTAAGTTTCGATCTGAACCCATGTCTTGGATAATTTTAGACCTTGAAGAACATGAACTTAGGTATTATTTAAGAGTAACAGTGAGTGAGATTGAGCTGTGTTAGTGCACTTTAGTGTGGGGTACTTAGTTTGTTGTTCTTTTTAGTATTTTTGCATTTGTAGTGACGTGTAGTTTTTATACTTGGTTCAGGGCACTAGTTGGACTTTTATACTCTATTTGGGGATTACATTATTCCGTTTTCAGGTGAGTAGTTTTAAGCTACACATTTTTATAAATGTTGCCTTACCCTGAACTATTGGAAAATTTAATTGTTGTTTCAAGACTAAATTGTTTTGATAAATTATTATAGTATCAATGGAATTAAATTATTTCTAAAACATTTGTAAACTTGGCATACTGTAAACTATTTATTATGGTCTCGTGTTTGTAATGGTGAACTACCCTGTTTTGCGAAACTAAATTGTATTAATTATTGGGGTTATCTGTATATAAAAGTTCAGGAAAATTATTCCACTGTGTGTAGTGACTCTGGCCACTGGGGAACAGATCCCGGTTGGGTTGTCATGACTCTAGTGCTCAACGATTGTAAGGGAAAGACCTAGGCTAGGCTAGGCAACTTTCAATTAGATTGTCTTAGAGAAAATGCCTGGGTTGCCACCCCAATGATGACTCTTGATTCGATATTGGATCCAACGGGCTTATTGCCTTGAAAACTTTGTGGCATGTTACTTGTTATTCTTGATACCTAGAAAATTATGATGATCATGTTGTAATCTGTTTTAAGTGGAGAATGTCATTTGTAATGTTCTTGAGAGACATAAGTATTTTAACTGTTGAATTGTGGAACCTTCTTTTTTTTGAAACAGGATGTCTTTATTAAAACTGTATGCCAATCTAGTTTCTGTGGTATATATCTTATTTTGGAATTGAACCCTGTTTTTCAAAACTATATTTGCTATATCATACTTCTACTCACTGAGCTATCAGTTGACTTAGTTGTTTATCATTTCCATGTGATAGAAGGACTTAGAGTGGACTCATGGCGTAGCTGGGATTCAATTGCATGGACCTCTAGGACATTCATTATTTTGTTTTAGCTTGTTATGTTAGTTTTGTGCATACATTGTGTTTGGGTTTTATTTAGAATTATTTTATTTTGTAGGCGGTTTGTGTTCCATTTAATATATAGTTTTGGAAGTTGGTTATGGTTAGTTTTACCATTTATACTCGTGACATGTCACTGGATTGAGTTTTGATTTATTTATTTCTAGACTATCGTTACATTTATTCTTTGTGATTTTGAGTTCGTGTTTAGGCTTATGTGTGCCTTGGGCTAAGTCCCTGTGGGCCACGGTTGGTCATGCCTAGATTTGGGGTGTGACCGACTTTATTTGACAAATATTTCTTTTCTATATGTTTTTCATAGTAAATTGATATAATCCATAAACCCAATACCAAATTTTACGTTTTATGTTTTTCTTCTTAATTCTTTCAAGGGTGTTTGGATTTTTTTTAACGCTAAATTGCCTTCTTTTTTTTTAATTATTTTTCCGTGCATTATTTTATATCTAATACCAATTCTATATTATTCTATATTATGATTTTGTTGTTTAAATTTTATAGTGATTCTATATATTAAATTATGCTTCATTTCCTACATTATTTTATATAGAGAGGTACTATTAGTACCTGCCAAAATACTTTGGATCCCCCATTTCTTTGAGCCCCACCCTAAATCCTAAATTCCAATAAAATTTCTTTGAACACCCCACTTAATACCAAATTTATCCCTATTCATAATATTATCACACCCAAGACACACCACTTAATTTTGTACACCCTCTCTCATTCTCTTTTTGATGACTGTCCATCTCCTATTGAAAAGAACGCCGACGATCATTGCATCAGTAAACACCATTGCCTTAGTAAAGTGCATTGCATCGGTGATCCATCATTGAAATTCTTGTCAAATCTCAACGAAAGGAATAATCGACTTGACGATGTCCAAAGAATGCCGTCGAAAACTCGTTAGGAATTTCTGTCCACATCGCCTCTCTTCTTCCTCACAGGTAAATACCGACTTCCCATCTTATCAATAGCGTTGCCTCTCTTCTTCCTATCAAATTTTTATTTTTTGGTTTATTTCGGCATAAAAGAGAGTTTTAGAGGGAAAAAACCCTCACGAAAAACACAATCTGGTGTTGAAGATACAAAAATTGAACCATTCGACACACCAATGTCGAAAATAAAGGTCATGTTCGATTCAACAGTACCGACTATCTATATTACTGTTTCGAACCCATATATTGAACTAAATGTTTGCGTTCAGTACTATGGTACCGAACATAATCTTAATAGTTGGTAAACTAGTACCGAACAGCCCGAACAACAGCTTCATCAGAATTGTTATCATCGTCCTCCATTGCTCTACGAGGTGAAATAACTAATGAAGTGTAATACACTGGACTTGAAATGAGCTTTCTGGTTCAAGGTTTCTGGTTTAGGAGAGTTTCTGGTTTAAGATGGTTATGAAAAGTAACAGGTTTAGGGTTAGAAAGGTGGAATACATATAGCTAGAGGTAGAAGTAAAGGTCGGTGTAGGGGTGGGGGTGGGGATGGGTGTGGGTGTACAATATTGTATAGTGTTAGTTCTTATTTAGTAGGTGGGTGTTCCATTAATTGAAGTCTTTTAATGTAATTTTACTTCAGAGTATAATTGTAATAAAGGAAAATTAGAAATTGAAGGGTCAAAAGAATTTAGGCAGGTTCAAATAGCAACACTCTTTATATAATCACAACTCGCAAGAGAAAAAACTTGCACAATAATGATACTCTCGAGGAACCTCTAAAGTTTGGATTTACTATTTGAGTTACTTTTTCAATTATTGAAAAATAAGTCTTTGTTATTAATTCTTCTTCTAATTTAACTATTATTTTTAATATAGTTAATTATCCAAAAGTCTTATTTATAAATGTCATGGTAGATCAGGTCCTATTTAAGATTTTTTGAACCAATAAGTCCTATTTAGTAAAACTAATAATATTATCTTTTTTTTTTTAATTTTTAAAACTAAAAATATTATCAATTTTGTATAGTAATATTCTACATAATTGTTTCACTAATTGATGGAAAAAAAAAATCACAAACAAACAAACAAACATGAGATTAAACGTTTTTACCCTTTTAGTTATTGGTTTGATTCAACTATCCAATAAAACGAAGAACATTAAAAGTTTTTTCCATTTTAAAACTGAAAACATTGTAACGCCTCGAAATAATTACTATAACCCACACTCATCATCAATCAGGGACCACAATAACAAAGTAGTTATCTTTCATTGATTTACAATTTAACTTTACAAAAGAGTGAGATGGTAGACAGACAAGATGAAAGTTAGACAAATAAGAAATGCCTAAAGGCTTACATCTTTCCAAGACAATACATGGTTACAACAAAAGTGGATTTAAGTCCAATACAATTAAAGTCCTTAGCTTGTACAAAATAAATACAGTAAATACACAAAAGAAGCTCTCGCTCCAAGTCCTCCCAAGCTATTGTCTTGGCAGAGGCATATCATCAGCACCTGAAATGTTTTTCCCACATAGAGTGAGCCAAAGCTCAGTAGAAATAATCTAATACAGTATATGAATCTTAACAAAGTTATAAGGTAAATACATATGCAATGTTCGTGCCAAAACATTTTGATATCCCTTTCCAAAACAATACAATGTCATAATAGTATCATAATAATATCGAACACACTCTTTGAATCACTTTAAAATTGTAGAGATTGGGAGAGAAAGGAAAATGATTGATTATTAATTTGATATAATATCAAAATCGCCTATCTAAAAATATAAAAATATATTTTGATGATATAATTTATAAAAAAATTCTTTTTCTTTTATATAGGGGTGTTTTGGAAATACGGTAACAAGTTGATTTTTGACTTTTAATCAAACTTTTTGACTTTTTTAGAAAGTAAGGTAGGAAGTTGGTAAAAAGATGCTTTGGGCTTTTTTGAATTAATATTTGTTTATGATGTCACATCACAATAAAATGACTAAAATACCTCACCCAAATTAAAAAATTTACTTTTTGACCAATGTGGCTCATTTACAACATAGAGGGTAATCATGTAATTTCATTCCTTGCTTTTTTACAAACTTGCCAAATGATGTTTAGCTTTTTATAACTGCTTATAGCTGCATTTTTTGAAGCTGCAAACGCAGCTTTTAATTGGTTCCTAAAAGACCACATAGTCTATCTAGACAAAATTGGATAGAAATCATTATCTTTTATTTTCTTTTTTCTCCAACCTCTCTCTCTCTCTCTCTCTCTCTCTCTCTCTGTGTTAATTTAACAAATTATTTCTTCTCTCTCCTAGATATCCAAAGAATGCTCAACTTGAGAGCCCAACCTCAAGAGATCAAAAATGAAAAATTCAAGCACGCCTTGGCTATTAAATTTTGATAAGAAAATTCCTTCATTGGCTGGCAATGAATAGAATTAGGGGGGGAAAAAACAAAGCAATTTTTGTGATCCTGTTTATCATATAATGTGATTCTACATGAGCAATATTACTTCACAAAAATAAATCATAAAAAAATTTAGAGAAAAGAGAAAGAGATGAGATCTACTCCTTTGTGGTTCATACTTACCACTAGATAGTTTTGGTCAGGGATGACCAGTTGCCCTTGGTTTCTTACCCTAATTATCATGCAATATGACAAAAAAAAATTATAAAAATTGAAATTAAATACAATAATGTGATTTTTAAAAAAATGGTAAAAACATGTTAAGCTTATGATTTTCATAAAAGTAGTTTAAAAATTGACTAATTCATTTGAATGATGATATTTTCACATATTACTTGAGAATAAATATGTAATTTCATATACATAATCACCATCAAGTTTTATCTCAATTCAATTCTCTATTAGAGTCGACGTTATAGATGAGGTGTTCCCTTACCAAGTGTAACAAAGTGTGATGTCCCGACACTTCACAATCTATCACAACACCAATTGGGTTCCTCAAAGCTGTGAAGTAGGATGCCGTGTTCCCTTACCAAGTGTCATTGGGCTATGTTCGAGAACCAAACATTTTAGAGAAAAAGTCACTACAAAGTATTAATTCATTCTTTACGTTTTGCATATTTTTCATAAAAAGTTAAAAAATAATTTAAAAAAGTCAATTACCAAATGAGTCTTGATGTCCGGTCACTTTCACAATCAATTACAAACACCAAAGCAGTGAAGTTGTGGAACTGTTAAAATGAACAATATTGAATACAAAATTCCCTAGCCCTTTCATAATTCAGTAGTACTTTTTGGCAGCTTCCCTTCATCAACAATAATCAGTTCCATACAACATTTAATTTTCTCTATATTTAAACCAAAAAAAAAAAATCCTCAAATAATGTAGTTCCCTTTGAATACATGGAAATAGGGTAAGCAGAGCCTACCCAATGTTAACCGTGCCAGCTTGGGAAGAATTAAACCTGGAATTGCAGATGCTACCAACTTTCAGTTATGAAACAGACCCGAATCCATTTCAGCTGAAAACAGAAATCAAGCGAATCTCCCAATAACCTGTAAATTTTGAAGTGCAATATTTTCAAGTTAGGTAGTCCAACTAGGGTAGCTCGAATCAAAACATAAGCCATATCAAACATCAGGAGACATCAAAATTGTTTCATGAAAGAACATACATGACACCTACAAGTCTATAGCCCTAGTTAGAGAAGATTGGACTTGCCTCGGATATTAACGGCTTGGCATTCTTTTCCCACTCTGTTGCCCACCTGGCGGAAGACCCCATCTCCAATGCACCATCCCTTAAGGACTTTAAAGCATTACATTCATCTGGAAAACCCTTGAAAAGCATCTGCATTGGTTTGCCAACTTAAAACTTAAAAATCCCTAGTCATATGTAATGACTATAAGATTTTTAACAACTGCTCAATATCAAAATACATTTGCTATCCATAGAAGGATTAAATATATTCCATCTACAAGCAAAAAGAGGCAAACAAAACAGTAATTTTTCTATACAGATTTGGCAGATGTCCTTGCTTTGGAAGTGTGAACTCCAGAAATATAAATTGCTTATTGCATGTTGCCATGAAACAAATTCCACCAAAATGGAAATTCCTTGGGGTTCTTTTGCTTAGCAAGATAGTGATGGAAAATGCCTGTAGGAAAAAAAAGTGTAGGAAACTGAAATTTCCCGTGCAACCCTCTTCAGCTTCTAAACTTTGATTTTGGTTTCCAACAAAATATGCATGGAAGTTTTTTTTCCCATAAAAGGAACAATTATCACGCTTTCCAGATTTGCCCATGGATCCACCCACTTGTTTAAAATGGACAGGGACAAATATGTAAAATACAAAAAATCCCTTTAAACTTTCATGCTTTTCAAATTGCCAAGCTAAAATTTTCAATCATTTTCTTGCAAAATTTTCATTCTAATGCATGTAAGAAAATAAATTTTCTTTTCTTTTTCCGTTTTATCACTTCACTTTCAACCATTTTCATTTTCCATCATTATTTTATTATGGAATGGACCCATGAGAAAATCATTCAGTTTCAACAAGCCATTTCCTATGTGCCTATCCCACGCTTCTTTACCTGTTCGGTTTTGAGAACCAAGCTGAAAACTACAACCCAATAATCCAGAACTCGGCCCATTCTGTTTTGTGCTTATTGAGTAGCTGTGTTTTGAATAATCATTCACAATTTGAAAATATACTACATCAAGTGAAATTGATTTTTATTTATTCAAAGCACTATCTGAAATGTAACAAAGGAATATTCTGTTTTTAACAAAGATGGTAAAATTTAATGATAAAAAATAAGAAGCACATTCCCAGATATCAGATACATCAGACAGTAGTGAAAAAGACTAGAAATAGATTTGCAATGATACATTACTTCAATTCAAACAACTTACCAAGAGTTCATCAGCTAGCTCTGAAGATGATGAGAAAAGCAGGCCATTTTTTTCAACTTTTACAAGTTCCTCTATGCTTCATAAAAGTCAATGAGAAAAGTTGGAATGTATGTCATGTCTCATCCATAAAAATCACAAGACAGGTACAATGAAAAAGATGTACCGATTTTTTTTACCAAGAGTATGAAACAGCACAAACAGGCAGTCCACAGCCAAACATATCAACAACCTAGTGAAAGAAAATTTCAATTATAATAGGGCAGTTATATTAGTTAAGTTTTTTCATCCAAAAAAAATGCCCAGCTTCTTCAGTAGGTACTAGAAACTTGACAACTGAAATACCTTCATTGGAAGATCCAAGCCAGATGACGAGGTATGCAGGCACACACCTAGGTCTGCTGATCCTGTAACCGTAGCATCGATCCAGTTACTGTAATAAAGTAAGTGCAAGCAGTTGTAATTAAAACAAAAGCAGAAACTATACATCGCCTACCAAGAAGTAAAGGGTAATCCTCAGCTGATAACCACATGGTACGAAATGATACACGTTTGAGGTTCAGTTTCTTTATTTTCTCTTCATATTTTTCCTTTTCAGGTCCTTTACCTTCATGTAAATTCAAAATCGTTCAAGTCAAAAGTGATAACATAGCTCTTCTCATTCAACTAAAACTGAATTAAAATGAATTTGATCTTGCATGTAAAGAAAGTGCATTACCTGTAATGATAAATAACAACATTGGGTACAAGAACTGCTTCCCATCATAAATTTCCTTCCATAGAACCTCTTCCCCAGTTGAGTCATCTTCATTTAATAATGCAGCAACACGTCTATCATACATAACTGCTGCTTCCAAAAGAATGCCAAAATCTTCATCTGGAGTCCTAAAAAGAAGCATCACTCATCATGATAAAACAGTTTTCTTAGGATTTGAAAATTCTGACAGAAAATATAATTAACAAAAGTTCATTTATGCGGTAAAGATCTTGATGCTAGTTAAAAATCAGTTAACAAGGTACACTAAAAAGGGAAATATTTCTCTTGTTGGTTACATCATTTTACTTATCAACCATAAACTTAAAGGAAACATGACATTCCATAAAACAAAACATTTTATACATGTCCAAAAATGAATTCAATAATGATAACACCTATATATTGAAACCAACTAAAGAATTCAGCATTCCCTCAGACTACCAACAAAGAGAGCACTAATTCAAGTCTGAGAGCAGCCACTTAGCACGAATGAACATTCAGTATATATGTAGTCCTAGCCTTCCCAATAAACAAAGCATGAAGAGCTCACCAGCTTGTACTGCTAACTATAACTGCTGGCCTGTTATGCTTCAAGAAAATGTCATTGTCAACCTGAGCTGTAAATAGAGTTTTATTCAAATCACGGCTCCCAATTTCTACCATTCCTGCAAGAAGCGGGTAAATTACCTAAATTAGTATGGACCCTACTCAACTTCAACTGAAACAAAAAAAGTACATATATTTTCAATCAGCTACATTACCATGGCTGATGCAATCTCGAAGACCATAAGGCTGACTAAGATGGCTGTGTATCCTACAAAACAACTACAACCCACAGTTCATTTTTTATTCTACAAGTCAATGTAATGCCTTTTTTTGCTTTCCTCCGAATGAGAACTTTCCAATAGAAAACTCAGTTCACCTTGTGCTTCTCCTCAAGGGAAGTGGGGCGAAAAAACTCAGGAGGCTGGTCATAAAGAACTGCAGCACTACAAATTTAAAACATGGAAGAAAACAAAAAAAAATGTACCATTAAATGGCTTAATAATAAATTTGAACAAGCAGAATGGAGGCTATTGCAAACTTTCAGGAGACCATCTTACTTAATTCCCCAGTTTTGTGCCAATTCATGTTGCATTGCCCTTGTCACGCATAAGGAACCATTTGCCATCTTCCCAAAATGCTTCTCAAACCTAGACATGCACCAAAAACTCACACTTCAGGTATGAAGACAAAGAAAGGCCTTCAAATCCAAAGGAAAGTTCAATTCAAATGTACCAATGGTATATTGCCACAAAAACACTACTTCTTCCGAGAGACAATGCTAGCAAAGTATATCCAAAATTATGCCAATCAACAATAAATGCAGAACGCCTCAACCAGCTTGCCCACTTTACAGCCACTAAAGTTGGGACAGAAGGTGGATTCTACAGAAGCCGAAACAAGGTAGTTTAGATCAAGATATCAATCCAAGCATGCAAGGCACAACACTCCAATTCAAAACTGACTAGAATCATGGCCAAGCAAACACAGCCATGCATGATTACAGGTTAGGCCCACTTTGGGCCACCTATATTTTTATAGGTTGAAGCTGCTACTACTTTGTTCAGTATGTAACCCGTAGTAAAAAAAGAAAGACAGAAATTGGACACTAACAATTTTCTTTCCCAGAACTTCAAGGCATTCAATAAAAAGAACCAATAAGATAATAATAATGCAAAAAAGATAACATATAATACTTCCTCTAATGAAATTGTTACCAGATATTCTACCTAAATCATGCTTATTTCAATGAACTTTTTCAATGCTAACACTTCAGCAGTTATATAAGGACATGGTTTTCCAATCAAGTTCGAAAGATTTACAGAAAAAAAAAAGGACATCAAAACACTGCCAAAACAATATAACTTAAAAAGTGTCAAACAATAATTTAGGTATTTTGACAATAATTCAGCCACATGCATCTTTCAGAGCTCACCTGCACTATAAAAACATCAGGAGCAGGTATTTTGACACAAAGAAACCAAAGAAGCATAAGAAACTGAATCAACGGCTTGAGCAAAAGCATCAAGGGACGAAGTATCTTTGGTAAATTCCGAGGGATTGTTGGCCACTGTGTCTGCAGAACCAGATTTAAAAAAAATAAAATAAAAAAATACATGTAATGAGTTTCAGAGTTTTGAAAAAACACTCAATCAACAGGACATGCTTAAAACCAGTACCATTTTATGAATATGAATAGATTGGTTCCCTAATACAGCTGAGTGGGGGTCAGAGCCTATCATCCACACATGCAAAGGCAAGAAATAAATTAGTGTACTCAGCAAAACACTCTGAGATTAAAAAAATAAGACAATAAAAAACAATGGATAATCTAGTACATATATTATTAAGAAAACAATATGTTATTTAATATGCAATTTATCCAGAGGTGCTAATTAAGCTGAATGAAAACATCACAACTTTATCCATATGAATTTCAGAATATATAGTTTCATGGGTGGCCTTTGAATGCAGAATTCTTTGTAGCAACAATTGATCATGCCTAAGAGATTGATGTACCAATAGATCAGGGAAAAAGTACAATTTTCTTTTAAAATACCAAAAATGGAGTCCATATTAAATGATCCAAAATCAACCATAAGTTTTTTGGTTTTCTTTCCTCTTCTGGCTGTGCTATAGACAATAGGCAACATTTTAAACAAAAGTAGACACCAGTAAATTGGTGTGATTCAAATCACCATACACATGGCAGGACTCCAATGTACTTGGAAGACTTGGAAGTACATTCCTCAAATAGCTCAAATACAAAAGCAAAGCTCACATGTAGTAGTCATACATGGTTATTGAAGATATCACTCTGTAAAACAAAAAGCTGAAAGAGAGTTCATACTGCCAAATGCAAATAGGGAAATAGGGAGCAAGACATGGATGTACTGAGCAGAGATGTAGTATATGATGGCAATATTGTACACACCTGATACTTTGTTTCATTCCCCACAAACTCAAAACATTACCGGATGCCAAAGGAAAGAAACAGGGGGCGCAGAGAGGGAGGGGTTATCTAATTGCAGAACCTAATAACAGGGTGTCTAGGTTTTTGACATTCAACGGAAAAATAAATAAGCCTAGTCATACATGTCATGCTGAATCCAACTGGAAAAGGCTAAAATACCATCTATGGTTCATGTTAATCTTGCCAAGAATTATGCATCCCAAGTAATGAGCTGCAAGAGAATCTTGAAGTTGGTCTTCAGTTCATATCCGTTACATGGTAACATGTAGGGATGACAATGGGGGTTAATGGGATGGATATTAATTCCCCATCCCCATTCCCCTATAATAAATTTTTCGCATTTCCCATTCCCCGTGGGTACCACCCTCCCCATTTCTTAATGGGTATGGATTTTTCCCAACCCACTTTAATCCTCATTTTTATTTTTTATATTTAATGTTAACAACCACTTTTTTTTTTTCTTTTTTTTTTAAGGTTCACAACAAAAGCTAAATATACCTTCAATCTTTTTTTTTTTCTTTTTTAATATATTTAATGCTAACAACCTTTTTCTTTTTCTTTTGTCTTTTTTTTATAAAGGTTTTAGCTAAATATACCTTCAATCTTTTTTCTTTCTTTTTTAATATATAATATCATATGCAAACAACATATACACCATGGGACATCATCATAAATGTGTCTAGTAAATTCATCTATGATTAAGGCATAGGTAAGGACTCAAAGCTAACCCTTAATGCAACCATTCAGCAATTGAAAATTCTCAAATTTCTCTTACAGTTGATCTAATCATAGTCACTCCATCAACATGTCTTTTATTGCATCAATATACCCTTTGGTCACACTAGTGTTATTAAAGGCGCACCTAGGCATGCAACTAGGCCCAAGGCTTATCAAGGCGCAATTAGTGCCCTTAGAAACATCTCAAACCATGCGATGTAAATAAGCCCCATAAAGACACATGAAGCTTGCGTTTTGCACTTAGGCTCAAGGCACACAATTTGTGCACTTATTCTAAATATTTGCTTATTACAATTACAACTTTTGATTTCACTTAATCTCATTATTTTTTTGTTTACAGCAACAGTAAGGGATTTACAATCTCATTCTCCTCCTCCCTCTCTATGTTTATCTTGTAAGACCCTTCAATTTCGTCGTTATTTACAAATGTTTATGGCTACGAGTTCGATGTTTGTATTTATGTGCAACCTTGAATTATTTGTCTATGATAAAATATTAGTGTCTGTTGGTATTTATATTTTAAAATATTTAATATGATAATTTATTTAAATTTAATTATTTTCTTATCATAAATTATCTATTTTTTATTGTCAACTTGAGCCTCACTTCAATGAAGTTCGCGCCTCGCTTTGTGCCTATGCCCTAGGAAATCTTGGCTTTTCAGTGCACCTGTCACCTTTAATAACACTGGGTCACACATTTTTTCTCCAATATCCACCATAATATCTCTAGGAATCCTATCGTAAGCTTTCTTCTAAACCTATATAAATCATATGTAGATCCCTCGTTTTCTCTATATTTTTTTCTACTAATCTTCAAAGTAAATTTATTGCTTCCATAGTTGATCTACTAGGTATAAAACCATATTGATTCTCTAACACTGTTGTTGTAATCCTTAAATCACTCATTCCTATAATTTTGTTATATGACTCATTAACTAAATACCTCTATATTTGTTGCAATTTTGATCATCTCCTTTATTTGTTATATAGGTAATAAAATACTTTTTCTTCATTTGTCTATGAGAGACTTAAAAAAAAAAAAAACCTTAAAAGATGAATACAATACTATCAAAGGCACACATCTCTGAGGCTCCCCCACAACCTGAGGGAATAGGTTACTTATTCCTCATAAGGCTTATTTTGTGCATCCTTCTTCTATATAGGTGTTGGCCCTTTTTCCCATTCTTCCTATAATTGGATAGGGGTTTTAAAAGTATTTTCTTGAAAGCGCTAGACGTACCCAACTTCACACCCAAGTCTTTCATTTGTTGCAACTTCTCTCCAAGTCTTTTCCTATTTTTCTCCCTTGATGAAGGTTCAGCCACACCCAAGGTTCTGAAAAGCGGTTGCGGTCGCCGTAACGGTGGCGGTGGCGCGGTTGCGGGGTGTAAAGGCCGTAGCGTAACGGTTGCGGTAACCAGAATCGTGAATTTTTTTATTTTTTGCACAATTTGAAAAAAACTTACCGATATGCATATTTTTTTTCTATGGTCATATTTATTGGGTTTTAAAATAAATATTGATCAATTTTTATAAATTTTTAAGTTTGATCCAATATATTTCATATTTTTAAATCACTATAAACTGAGTTTTTTACATTTTATTTTAATAATTAATGACTTTATATTATATAAAAAATTAATCACTACCTATTATATATAAGATAAACAATGACAAAAGTAAGAGAATAAATAAAAACCTAAATATATATATATATATTAATCAAGCCAAATAGATAATGACCACACTTATTATTATTATTATTTTCAAACAACATATAGATAGACACACACAAACAAAATGGTTGAGTGATAGCAACTGAATAGAATAGTATAGGTCTTACAGTTTTAACAAACCAATAACATGTTCTTCATCTTCCCTCTTCTCTCTCTCTATCTTTTGTTCCTACATCTTCCCTCTTCTCTCTCTCTCTTCCCTCATTTTCAACTTTTTTTTTTTTTGTGTTTTTTTTTTCCGTGTGTTTTTTTTTTTCCAAAAGAAGCAATTCGGAACCGTTACGTAACAGTGCATAACAGGTTGTTACGGTCGTTACGGCACCGTTACGACCGCTATAGCAGCCACTACAGCCAATACACCTGTGAATCTCAATCACACTGCAAAAGTAGCCGTAACGGGTGGCGGTAACTACCACAACCGTAACGTAACGGTTGCGGCCGCTTTTTGAAACCTTGATATTTAGCTTTGGTTGTGGATCTTAAAAATTGAAAAAAAAAATGGTTATGAACCTCAAAAATAAAAAAAATAATTAAAAAAAAAGATTGGATGTATATCTTTGATTGTGGATCTTAAAAATAAAAAAAAAAAAAAAAGAAAAAAGAAAAGAAGTTGGTTGTGAACCTGAAAAAATAAATAAATAAATAAAAGAAAAATGATTGAATGTATATTTAGTTTTGGTTGTGAATCTTTAAAAAAAAAAAAATATGGGAAAATTAGTGGGTACCCATCCCCTGTGGATATTTAAAGAATATCATTTACCCTACCCAATAGATAAGAAAAAAAGAGAAAAACCCATGTATTTGGGTTGAGTCTCCATGGATACGCACAGGGTAGGTTATCCATTGTCATCCCTAGTAACATGACAATTTTATCAACTAAAGCGGAAGCATCTCACAGCAATTTAACTGAAAAATAAATATATGAACAAATAACAGTCGGTTATAATATCAAACATCAACACATGTTGTGTACCTCCATAGGCAACAATATCCACCTCCAAACATGCCTGCAAGAGAATGGTCAAAATCTTAATATTACACATACAAAAAAGCGCATAAATCATTTACTGATGTGTGTGAGAAGCCAACACTTAAACTGAAACAAGTGTTTCAAGTTCCTTCATAATACGTGCCACTTGAACGTTTCTCATATTCTTCATGTGACATTGACTAATAAAATCATCCGAAATGTCAAAAATTAGTTCTCAAATCTTTGATTTCCTCTATAAGACAGGAACCCCCAGTTTCCACTTCTACTTCTTGCAGTCACTCCACAATACTCACCAATGCTAGTCAGTATGATTCTCACTTTATCCATTCTACTTTCTTATAACTTCAATAGAATTTGACATGTTTTCTTTGTTCTCAATTATTTTATTTTTTAAAAACAAAAGGTGAAAAGTAAAAAAAACTTGTTCAAGGATCTTAATAATTGTTGAAACAAATAATGTTTCAGTGCATTTTGCAGTATTTCCGTGAGCGTTCATTATGTTTCAATAGAAACATTGTAATTTCAACTTTCCATCAATGTTTCATGCTTTCCACTTCAATGGTGATGAAATGAAACTTAAATCCTTGATCAATATAACCAGCATATCTTAAACCCCAATTTTTAACATGTTTTTTTTTTTTTGGTTTTAAAAATGTTAAATTAATTGATTCCCAATCACAATCATCCTTTACCCTTTACTTTCACTAAATTGAATCTACTTTCAGTAGTTGGAAGCAAATAAATTCCATGATCAACATACATGAAAATTTAAAAAAAATTAAAATAAAAATCAGATCATATACACAATTGACTCGTATACAAGCACGAATCATGAATAAATGGAGTGTTTGGCGAAGTAGAAATTACCTGACGAGCAAGAGAAAGGGCATGGTATTGCATTCGAGGACTGCGGCCAAAATCGCCGAGAACCACCACCGCCGCCCTATTCCTCCGCCCAATCTTTGCCTCTTTTTGCCCTGAAATCATCAAATTGTTGTTACACAAACTTGTCATACACTAAGTTTTTGTATTTTCAGGATCACAATTGCGAAGAAATCTCAGCTCGATCGCTCTCTCTCTCTCTCTCTCCCCGATGAACACGAAGATTTACGGAAGTCGCGGAACTGTGAGAGGTTTCATGGGTCGGGGATTCGGGTTTTACTCTTTCGATTTCGGGTCGATGGGTCGAATTATGTCTGAATCCGTTTTTAATTCGACCCGAAAATCCGAATCTGTTTGGAAACTGATTAATAATCTGATTCAATTTTGAGAAAATAACAAATAAAACTTCGAGTTTGATCATTGTAATGATACAAATCTTAATTTTTTAATTTTTTAAATTTAAAATCTAATATTTTGATTTATTTTTAATTTGAATAATTTTTCTATTTTTTTAAAATAAAAATGATAAAAAAAATAATGTTTTAGTCATTAAACTTAAGATAAATAAATATAAAATACCTAAAATACTATTTTTTTTTATATTAAGTTTGATAACTAAATATCATTTTTTTATATCAATTTTACTTAATAAAAATAGCCTATGATTTATGACAAAAAAAATGTTATTTAAGTCATTAAACTTAATATAGATAAATATAAAATACTTAAAATACTATTTTTGATTGAGTTTGATAACTAAAATATCATTTTTTTTAATCAATTTTACTTAATAAAAATAGCCTGAAGATTTATGACCCCCAAAAAAAAAAAATTAAGTCATTAAACTTAATATAGATAAATATAAAATGCCTAAAATACTATTTTTTTGGTTGAGTTTGATAACTAAAATATCATTTTTTTTGTGTGTTAATTTTACTTGATAAAAATAGGCTAATAATTTAGATTCAAACAAATTAAAGGATTAGATTTTTAAATTGAAAAAATTTATAATTCATAATTTTTTTTTTGTTTGTAATTTCCCCATTAATTTTGTTAGTAAATTTTTTTAATATTTTATGTAAATTTTTTATTTTTTAGATATACCTAATCTTGATATATTTTTTTAGAGTGTAATCTAGATACACTTAAAAAGTATAATATTTGTAAAAAAATAAAAAATTTAAACAATCACCAAATACAAATACAAAAAAAAAAGAGTATATTTTTATATTTTGTTGTATTTGATAATTTTTTTAAAGATTTTTATATAAATTTTATATCTTTTAATATATCAAGATATAAGTAGATCTAAAAAAAATTTTTGATTAAAATATTTTGAAAAAATCACTAAACATACAAAAATATGAATTGAAAAATTAAAAAATTATTTTTGAAAACTACAAACTAAACAGTGTAAGTTATATTTCACTTTTGTGTGTGTGTCTCTATCTTTATTGATTTTTAAAAATTTATTTTTAGATTTTAATGAAATTTTAATTATTTTTTTATATTTTTAGATGCATCTAATCAAGATCTATCTAAAAAGTAAACAAATTGACCCAATATATATATATATATATATAATCATTAAAAACAAATAAAAATTGAAAACTCTAAATCTTAAAGTGTGAAGACTTAAATCCTAAACAAAACACTAACTTGCGCATATTAGCGGTGTCTATAACCCGCATTTTTTAAAAAATGTGGCATTGCAAAGATTTTGAATGTTTTCAAACACTGATAAGTTTATTCTGAAATAACAATAAATTAGCAGTTGACCCGTATAATGTATGTTTTATTTTATTTTGTTCAAAAAATATTTGATGGTACAACGTGTGTTATAAAAGAATAATCTTAATTTTGAATTAAAATTAAAATTAAAATTAAAATTAAAGTATGATTTTAATTATTTATTTCGAAAATATTGGCTTTATCATTTTATAAAATTGTTACTTGAATACTTATATATATTACTTTTAGTTAAATTATTTTTGTAGTTTGATAATTTTAGTTCTATCGTATTATAAAAGTGTAATCATCATATAATAATTTTGTATGATACATTTTAACTTATAAAATAGTAAAATAAATACTCATTTTGATATTAAAAAGGGGCATTTACACATAAATCCTAATTTATGAACTTATACTCCATTAAGGCCTCGTTTGGGAACATGCTAATTTAGTAACTTTTTGATTATTTGGCTAAAATATGAGCTAAAAAAAACTAATATGTTTGGGATGACTTTTTAGCTTTTTACGAAAAGATGTGCAAAAAGTAAAAAGAAAAGAGAATCTTTGGCTTTTTTGTATGGATTGTTTGCTTTTTGACTAATTTAGCAACTTTTTAACTTTTTGGCTAAACTGGCTAGTCCCCAAACGAGGCCAAGTCCTAACTAAGATTTTTTGGACCTCCAAGTCCCATTAAATCTTTAATCGTCGAAATTACCTTTCAAACAATGATTGTTCATCATTTATGACATGATGATTTGACATCTATTTTCATTTTCAAAACTTTAAACTATCAACTTTCAAATTGAAAAAACTAAAAAAATTATGTGCAAAAAATATATATGTATATATTTTTTTTTGAAAAAATTGAAAAAATTAAATTATTTTTTTGTGTAAAACTGAAAATTTTGTGTTTATAAAAGAGCATGATGATAGAACATTGATGTGCAAAACTATAATAAAAAAAAAAACTGTAAAAATGAAAAAACTGATAATGTTTATAGCGTTTCTGGTTTAAGACCAAACCCATTGTATGTTTTGGATCTGGGTTTCATTGTCTTATACAATTGTCCATGTCTTGGTTCCCTTTATCTCTCTTTGAGTTTAGCATTTGGAGCGTGTTGGTTACGTTTGGAACAGATTGGTAACTTGTTTTTCAAGTTGTTAATGCCCAGAATTTTGTTCTTATGCTCGAGCGACACTTCTTGAGCTCGAGCGAACTTTGTGAACCTCCATTACTTTTGTAGATTTGCAAAAATACTGAGAGTTTGTATTCTTCGCTCGAGCGACGCTTATTGTACTCGAGCGATGGTCTTCTATCTGTAAAACTACTAGGAGATTGTATTATACGCTCAAGCGGAACAATTTATTGTGTTTGGTTGCTAGAGCGACACTTCTTGCGCTCGAGCGATCTGTGCATATATCAGTTCATAAACAGCCACTTTTGATTCACTTTTTCACTTCTCTCTCTCTCTCTCTAAACATTTCAAAATCCTAATTTCTCTCACTCTCTCTCTTTCTAAAAATCATTTATTTCTTTTGAATACATATAGATCTGTCGATCTTTTCACCTATATCTCTTTGTTAAAAAGGTAGAACTTGGCGAAGACTTCGTTCTAATCAGAGCAAAGTTGATTTTTAGCATCTTTGAGTTTCTATAACTCCTTCAATCATCTTCTAAGCTTGAGATGGGGATATCTCCACTCTTTTTATGAGTTTTGACTTAGTTATTTGTTATTTCTAAACAATATTGAGATTTTTGGAAGATTTGAAACAATCTAGGATTTCGGGTAAAAATCAAAAAAGGGGTTTTTCAAATGAATCATTGAAAATAATTTTGATATGGAAAAAAATGTTAAGTTGGGAATAAATTATTGATTTTGAATATTGGGATTGATTTTGGAAAGGAAATGGATTTTTCCCTAAATGTTTCAAATGTTAATTTTATATAAATTATGAGATTGATTTTGAAATTGTGAAATTAGATTGATGCTGATGAGGATGGTGGAGTTAGATATGTATTATCACTTACATTTTGAAAATTTGGAGAGTTTATCTTTATTGATAATTGTTTATTGTAGCTGGTTTTTCGTGCTCCTCGGAGGGGTTTAGTCTCCTCGGATACGATAGCCCTATAGTTTGGATTCCCGTGGTTCTGAATTTGGTTTTCACAAGTGCAATGTGAGATGGATAAAACACAAATGAGTCTAATTCTGGCAAATCTTTTTGAAAAATCCTTTTATGACTGGAGATGCCGAAAATGGACTATATTGCCAGATTTCAGAGTCGCCACCTAAATATTTTTTGAAAATTTAAGAAACCCGTGACTCGTGCCAAAGGCCACTTGTCTAGCATAACCAAAGTGTCTCAGCTTGAAGGGGAAAGTCATGAATTAAGCAATCCACTCACCCGATCAAAGATTGGCCTCCGCTAATCATGATGTGATTTTTATGTACATTATATGCTCTTGTTTCGGTTTATTATACTAACTTTACTATGTGAAGCACACAAGTATAGACTACTCCATTCTCTTTGGAATGCTTTGACTTCATGTTTATTTGAGAAGTGTTTTGAATATGTGTCACTTGAAAAGGTGAGCTCATATGTACATTAATCAAATCATCCAAATTCAAGCGAAAAGCCTTCATCCACTAGCATTCAAGAAATGTATCAAATAAGCACTTAGCCTCATGGAATATGCTTGATATGGCAACATAAACATGCATGCAATATGCTAAAGTAAGAAATGCTCACCTAGTACTCAACCGAGGCAAGCCAAAATAGAAGAAAATAGTTAGAAAAATGCATGCTCTAATATGCAAAGTGACTAATGTAATACATACAAAATACAACTACTAGGTTCAGTTTCTTAAAAAGGCATATGGCTCAACTCAAAGCATGCGATAGCGCACGGATCCAATAAGCACTTAGCCTCATGGAATATGCTTGATATGGCAACATAAACATGCATGCAATATGCTGAAGTAAGAAATGCTCACCTAGTACTCAACCGAGGCAAGCCAAAATAGAAGAAAATAGTTAGAAAAATGCATGCTCTAATATGCAAAGTGACTAATGCAATACATACAAAATGCAACTACTAGGTTTAGTTTCTTAAAAAGGCATATGGCTCAACTCAAAGCATACGATAGCGCACGGATCCAAGGAAGTAAGAAATGACAGCAATGTTAGAATGATGAACCGAATCCTATGTATGCAAAAATGGATATTTACACATAGTAATGATATAAGACCAAAATATGATGCTATATATAACCATTGTAAGCAAGTAAATAAAAGGGAGAAAGAGTGGAGGTTGGAAGGCATACAAAATATTACAAGTTTGCTCTTGCACGGGAGGGTCCAAATGTCCGAATGTTAACTAATTATTACAACACCAAATAAATGAATACTCTAAGTTAACTAATTATTACAAATCTGAATTAAGATAACTACCTAATTACAACACACTAATTTTAAAGAACTAAATTAATGGGACGGAAGGCAAGGGGCCACAAAAACGTAACCAAGAACATCCTTGCGGAAACCTCTCTATTTTGCTGCTATAAACTGTTCTATTTGCAGTCAGAAAATTAATTTGTTTTCACCTCAACTTTTGCTCTGTTCTGCTATGAAAATGACACTGCTTGCATAAAATATGGTGGTCGGCCGGCCTTGGAAAGTGGTCGGCTGTACTGGGAGGTGGGTGGTCGGCCACTGTTTTCGGTACTGCCCTGCTGCCACATAATTGAAACAGAGCAAAAACATAATATTTCCAGGAGATGTTCATCATCTCTGCCTCTCCTTATCATGAAACTGATCAAGGGAGGAGTAGATTCGGTTCGCAAATCATTAATATTTGCATGTTTGTTGCGTGATAATCTATAAACTGATAGGACAAAGGCTTAATAAAAGAAATGAAAGACTAACAAAACCTCCTCTCTATCATGGAGTTACCTCAAGGAAAGTGGTAGACAATGATTCTTGACTCATTAACATCACTAAAGAGTATGTAATGACTTAAGACTCAATGGGTTCAATATAATATCCGATTGAACCCAACTCAATTTTATTATCTTTTGACCACTTTTATTCTAATTTTATTGCTTCTTTTACATTACCCTGCATTCTTTATTCATTTTAAGCGATAATTACTTCCACTAATGAAGAGACGTGTCAAACAATAAGTTGTGCTTAGCATGAGAGAGATGTAATGCCCTGGTAATGAACCTCCGAAAAGATTAAACCATTAAGTATGGAAAGTCTCTTTCTTATGCTTTGAACAACAACCAAGTGTTTGAGACAACTCTTAAACAAGAAAATCAAGAAAGGAGGGAAGTTGCAGAGATGATTATTACAAGTGTGAGTATATATATGAAAACTATGGAATAAGTAAGAGCTATCAACTCAAATAGATTGGTGCCTAAGGCCTAAGCCTCCAAATCTATGAGGACTTACAACAATACAAACATAAAATTCAGAGCATAAATTAAATAAACAACTAAAACAGTCCCAAAAACTAAAAAAACCAGTGCTGAAAATTAATTGGAAAAGCTAGAAAAATCAAGTAAAAGAAGAGGAGAACAAAACTAGTAAGCAAGCCTAAGGAAGGGTGGCTAATCCTCCACCTTTTGGACCTTAAAATCACATATTTTAGTCTATGAAAATAGTCCAAAAATAGTCCAAAAGCAGTGGCTAAAATCAAAGAAATAAGTAGGAGAAATAAAGATATGAGATATTGGATAAGGTTCAAGCAAGGGTGGTTAACCCCTCCACCTTTGGTAGGTCTTAAACCACAAGTTCTAGCCCACAAAAACAGTCCAAAACAGAGTATAAACACCAAGAAAAAGAAGAGCGAAGAGTAAGCAAAAGATGGCAAGAGTTATACTTTTGAAAAGAAGACACTCTTTTGTTTACAAACCACAAGATGTTCACACTCAATGGCTGAAATTTTGGCTCAAGAACCTCAGCAAGAAGCCTCGAATTTCTGGTTTAGGAAGTATATGTATGTTGCAAGATAGAAAGGCAGATTGTTTGGCAAGTTTTTTGAGCATTTGACAAAATTTTCTAACCTAAAATCCAGAGGGGTGGGCTTGTATTTATAGAAAAATGGCTTCTCTTGTCGAAAATATCTGTATAGAGATAGCCGGTGCAAGGCATGCACATGGGGGGGACAGCTGGCTATAAATATCTGCCTACCGGGACACCTGGACCGCCGGCCAATGACTTGTACGGTTGGCCACAAAAAGTGGCCTGCTAGTCCAAAAAAACTGCTCTTAAGTCCGACTTCAAACAGGCATATCACCTTCATTCGGACTCGATTTTAGGTGATTATTGAGTCTAAATTGAAGCCCCAAAAGTCCCTTCTATATATACGTATCATACATTTGAAATATTTGAAATCTGAGCTGAAGATCTTGCAGGAACGAAATCGATGAAGACGATCTCCAAATCTAAAGATCTCGTAGCCAAAGATCTCTCATTTGGTCAACAATAGACAATCTTGCCGACGACGATCAACACTCTCAATTAAATGAGAATTTCATTGAGATTTGTGATTGTTGATCGAGTTTAAAAATTTTTCTTCTCAATTAGATATGTTGATTTGTTGATTAATTTGTTTTGTTTTTGTTTTTTTTTTTTTTGATTTTTTTTTGTTGTTTTTGATCTGATTTCATTTGACAAAACCAGAGTAAAATTTTACTCTGGTTCTATTGCTCTGTTTTTTGTTTCAGATAATGAGAGTAAAATTTTACTCTGGTTCTATTGCTCTGTTTTTTGTTTCAAATAATGAGAGTAAAATTTTACTCTGGTTCTATTGCTCTATTTTTTGTTTGAGAGAATTAGAGTAAAATTTTACTCTAGTGTTAGAATGACAATAAAATTTTACTATCAAGAGGTGGTCATTGCCAAACACTTCAGCCACCACAAAGACTGCCTTCGCTTTTTTACTTTTGTGCATAATAACATTTTACTTTTAGATTCAGAGTCTAACATTTTACTCGTTTTTCAGAGTAAAATTTTACTTTTGTGCAGAATCTAACATTTTACTAGTTTTTCAGAGTAAAATTTTACTTTTATACAGAGTAAAATTTTACTTTTAAATTTAGGGTGCAACATTTTACTCTTAGATTCAGAGTGTAACATTTTATTTTTATTTCAGAGTAAAATTTTACTTTTATGCAAAGTAAAATTTTACTTTTACATTCATGTCTCAAGTTGTGTTGGTGACACACTGTATGAGTTGTCAATTTTTGGCAAACCTAATAGTAAAAATTAACTCTAAAATATAGTACAATGTTACACTAAATCACAGTAAAATTTTATCAGCACAAATTGACTTTTGGACTTGTGGTGACAGTAAAATTTTACTTGGATAGTGATAGTAAAATTTTACTTTGATAGTGACAGTAATATTTTACTTTGATTGATAGTAAATTTTTACTGTTAATTGTTTCGTATTTTCCTACTTATATGGAAGGATATTTCAGTCAATTCATGACATTTTTTTAATTGAGGAGATTTTGGATTCATTGTTTAATTCCGTGGGCTTCACACAAAATAAGCCCAATGGAAAAGGCTTTTCACCAAAAATCCCATTTTATTTACACAAGTTATCTAAGGCAGCAAAAGTATTTGATAGAACTCATCAATATCAAAATATTCTGTTGTTTGGTTTTAATTTTTTTAAAATTGAATTTTATATTTTTTTATTGTTAGTGAATATTTTTTAAATTTTAAGTAATTTTTTATTTTTTTAGATACATTTAAGTAAAATGTATCTAAAAAGTAAAATATTTATAAAAAAAATATTTTAAAAAATCAATAAATACACAAGAGTATAAAAAAATATACTAAATTTTTGTTTTGTTTTTTTTTTTTGTGTATTTTTTGTATTTAATGAATTTTTTAAAGATTGTTTTTCACAAATATTATATTTTTAAGTGTATTTATGTTAAGTATATCTAAAAATTAAAAAAAAAATTCTTAGAATATTAAAAAAAAATTAGTGAAAATAAAAAAATATGAAAAATAAAAAAATTTGATTTTTTGAAATGCACTCGGAAATGGGGGACTACTGACATGGATAGGCCCCCAAGGCACACGGCCCACGGTAAACCACCCCGAACCCATTGCTTGGGGCCAATGGCACAACCCGGTTGACAAGGCCCAGAACAGCTGGAGGCCACCTAGGCATGAAGGGCCAACGGCATTTAGGCACACGGCAGGTGGGACACGGGCCACATCAGCAGACAAAGATCTGCAGAGTTATTATCACAACACATCACCATTAATGCAACCCATCACAGCATTTATTACAACAGCACTCCCCGCCGGAACAGAGCCTCCATCACCCTAAACAAGATGAGCTATGGCACAGGCTTTCGGCGGAAAAAGCACGTCACAAGAGACAGGAAAAATGATGACCAAAGGATATAAGCAAGGATAAGAGGAAGAAAAGAAGGTTAAGTTGGTCTCTCTCTCTTGATCTCTCGAGATACAGTCTTTTCATACTCTGCTCTTCTAATTCTTGCACCGGAGGGTTCACTGGGGGACTACCCCGTTCCCCCCCTGAACTTGCTTGCAGGTCAACTGGCGGAGCCCCCCTTTTTGAGTCGGAGTCTGGAGAACCTGGGCCGGTCCGACCCATCCACCCGGGAATCGATACATCATCAGTTGGCGCCGTCTGTGGGAACATACTGGTTTATTCGCGCGGTAGTTGTGTTCGCTACCGCCAGAGCCCTCCCTTCTCACTATCACCTCTCCTTTTTGCCCATCTAGGTGCATGGTCACGACTAGGTCCATGGCTTCTCACCATAATGCCTCCGGCCACCAAACAGACCCCTCCCACCCAATCAATCCACCACAATACATTATCGAGCTCACCAACAGCATTAACCGCATGGCCGAGCAAAACCAGGCCCTGATCAATGCGTTACTCCAAAGAAACCACCCCGTTCCACCTCCAAACGTTCCCCCCAACCAAGGAACAGCCCCAGACCATCTCGCTCCACAGCCCCCTCCACCTAACCCAGAAGGTTCGCAGCATCTTCCTCCCCAACATGAAAACATACCACCTCCACGCCCGCCGGTTGCAGTACTGACCCCTGAGGGGGAAGCTAGCAGCGTCCAGCCCCCATTGGCCGACCATGGCGACACCACCCCCCTCTGGGACGCTGAAATCCGAGCTATGAAACTCTAACTACAAGGGGTCATGCAGAACATCCAGCACAAGCCCTCGGCCACCGCCAACTCACCTTTTGTTGCCTCCATCCGCGACAAGCCATTGCCTGCCAAATTCAAACCATTGCCTGCCAAGTTCAAGATGCCTACCATTGACTCCTTCGATGGCACGACGGACCCAGTCGACCATCTGGAAACCTACCGCACCCTCATGGTCCTCCATGCCTTCCCTGATGAGATCATGTGCCGAGCTTTTCCAGTGACACTAAAGGGATCAGCTCGGCTGTGGTTTAGCCAGCTACCGGCGGAATCCGTCTCCACCTTTCAACACCTCAGTGACTCCTTCCTGAGCCATTTTATTGGAGCCCAACGTCAGAGGCGCCCGGCCACCCAGCTCCTTAACATTCGTTAGACCGAGGGGGAGTCGCTCCGCAGCTTTGTCACCCGCTTCAATACCGAAGCCCTTCAAGTAGTGGAAAATGACGACAAGGTCATCCTCACGGCCTTTATGGCCGGCCTGCGGTCGTCTGACTTCCTTTTCTCCCTCTCCAAAAACCCCCCAACCTCCATGGCAGCTCTACTGTCCAAAACCTAGAAATACATGAATGCTGAAGATTCCCTAGCCGCTCGACAAGAGCCGACCCCTAAAAATCCGATTCCCAGAGAAAAGAGGAAAGACTCCGAGCCCAGAACCGCCCAGTATAATGACCGCCCCCCCCGAACTGACCGGTCGATTCCGACCCGACCGCCCGGTCGGTTCGAGCGGTACACCCCTCTCAACTCCCCCATGGATCACGTCCTCAACCAGATCCAGCGGGACTACCCCCTCAAATGGCCCCTACCGTCCCGAAACCCTTCCACCCGGAAAGATCAGTCCAAATACTGCCGTTTCCACCAAGACCATGGCCATATCACCGACGAGTGCATTAACCTCAAAGACCAGATCGAGACCTTCATCCGCCAGGGCCGTCTCAGCCGATTCACAGACCCCCGTCCCCCACAGAGACAAAGAACTGACCATCCCAGGAACAATCGCCGACGCACACCGCCCCGCAATCCATCCCCACCAAACGAAGGCCACGATCGCCCCCCACCACAGCCTCGGCCTCCGGGCAATCCCCCCCACCAGTCGGCGAAATCAGAGTCATTTCAGGAGGCCTTGCTTGCGGGGGGCCATCCCGCTCGGCCCAGAAGGCAGAACTCAGAAAAATCAGACAAGGCTCAGACCAAGCAGTAATGACGGTGGACCGACCTCCCAAACAGTCAAAACAATGGATCGAACCCATCACCTTTACCGACACTGACTGTGCAGGAGTCCGTTACCCACATGATGACGCCCTTGTCATTTCCGCCATCCTCTCCAACTACAAGGTCATACGAGTCCTCATAGACAACGGCAGCTTTTCAGACATCATCTTCCTTAATTGCTTCCGCCAACTCAAGACTACAAAGTCAGACGAGTCCTCATAGACAACGGCAGCTCTTCAGACATCATCTTCCTTAATTGCTTCCGCTAACTCAAGGTTGGGGAAGAGAACCTATCCCCTCTCCAAACCCCTCTGGTCGGCTTCACCGGAGACCGAGTGACCTCCATCGGCTCCATCGACCTGCCTATCACCATCGGTGAGCACCCGCGGCAGACCACTAAGCTGCTCACCTTCCTCGTGGTCGACTGCCCCTCCGCTTACAACATCATCCTTGGCCGCACAGCCCTAAATACCTTCCAAGCCATCACTTCCACATACCATCTGGCCATGAAATTTTCCACCGACCTCGGCGTCGGAACCGTCAAAGGCGAACAAACCACTGCCAGGGAGTGTTATGTCGCCTCACTCAAAGAAGTCAAGCTAAAAGAGGCCATGATCATCGAAGGGCTTGACGTCCGAGACGAGGACGAGCTGGTCAGAGGTGAACCTGTAGAGGAACTTGTTGAAGTCAACATTGACCCCACCAATCCAATCAGAACCGCCAAGATCGGCAGCCAATTACCCGCTCAAGCCAAGGCCGACCTTACTGCCCTCTTAACCGAGCACAGAGATGTATTCGCCTGGACTCATTCTGACATGCCAGGCATCGACCCCTCCTTCATAACCCATCGCCTTAGCATTGAACCCCATTTTCGACCCCACCGCAAGAAGCAGCGCATCTTCCATCCGGAGCGCAACACCCTTATAGCCGCCGAAGTTAACAAACTCCTCGAAGCCCAATTCATCAGAAATGTGGACTATCCTAGGTGGTTGTCCAATGTGGTCCTCGTCCGAAAACACAATGGCAAATGGCGGCTCTGTGTCGACTATTCTGACTTGAACCGAGCATGTCCTAAAGACAGTTACCCCCTCCCTCGCATAGATCTGCTGGTCGACGCCACCGCCGGTCATCAAATGCTCAGCTTCATGGATGCCTTCTCTGGGTACAACCAAATCCTAATGCACACATCCGACCAGGAGGACACATCATTTATTACCAACCGAGGTACTTACCATTACCGGGTAATGCCATTCGGATTGAAGAATGCTGGGGCCACTTATCAGCGGCTGGTTAACACCATTTTCCATCACCAAATAGGCCGGAATATGGAAGTCTACGTCGACGACATGCTAGTCAAAAGCAAATACTCCTCCGACCACCTCACTGATTTACGCGAAACCTTCACCACCCTGCGCAAGTACCAGATGAAGCTCAACCCAGAGAAGTGCGCGTTCGGCGTAGGATCTGGCAAATTTTTGGGTTTTATGGTCAGCCAACGCGGCATCGAAGCTAACCCTGAGAAGATCAAAGCCTTGGTCGAGATGCAGTCACCTCGGACGGTCAAAGAAGTTCAGAGGCTCACCGGCCGAGTGGCAGCCCTTAACCGCTTCATATCCCGCGCGACAGATAAGTGCTTGCCCTTCTTCAAAGTCCTTCGGCAGACCTTTGAATGGACAACTGAGTCCGAAGAGGCCTTCCAACAGTTAAAGCAATGCATGGCTAACCCCCCATTCTCTCTCAAGCAATCACGGGTGAGCCTCTCTTTCTCTACCTAGCAGTATCAGAAACCGCAGTCAGTGCGGCTCTCCTCCGAGAAGATGGCTCAGTCCAACGACCGGTCTATTACATTAGCCGAGCCCTCAGGGGCGCGAAGCAGAACTACCCCTTGCTGGAAAAACTATCCCTGGCCTTGGTCATTGCCTCTAGACGACTCCACCCATACTTCCAAGCCCACTCCATAGTGGTCCTCACCGACCAGCCCCTGAAGAAGGTCATGCAGCAACCGAAACTCTCAGGCAGATTGATGCAGTGGTCAGTAGAACTCAGCCAGTTTGACATCTCTTACCGACCTCGGACAGCAATCAAAGGGCAAGCTATAGCTGATTTCATCATGGAATTCACCAAACCGACCCCGACCACCACACCCCCGCCCTTACCAACTCCAACAGAGCCAGAAGATCCTCATTCCTGGACCCTCAATGTTGATGGGTCGTCCCGAAGAGAAGGAAGCGGTGCCGGCATCATCCTCACCTCTCCTGAAGGCGGTCACTTCAAATGTGCCCTCCGTTTCCTGTTTGAAGCAAGCAACAATGAAGCCGAATATGAGGCATTAATAGCAGGACTCCGCCTCGCCAAGGACATAGGGGTCAGCCACCTCCGAGTTTTCAGCGACTCCCAACTCGTCGTCGGTCAAATGACGGGGGACTTTGACGCCAAGGACGATACGATGCGAGCCTACAGAGACCTGGCACTCCCTCTTGCTCGCCTCTTCAATACCTTCCACATCAAACATATTCCTCGGGCAGACAACTCCAAAGCAGACGAAATGGCTCAGCTGGCTTCAGCTGACCATCCTACTCTCAGCCATGACGTCCGCATAGAATACCTACACCCCCCGGCCGTTTCACCGAGTCTACAAGCTATACAACACATTCAAAATGAACCTATCCCATGGGCATCCGACATCCTCCTATTCCTGACCACAGGAGCACTCCCAGAAGACCAGCAGCAGGCTTCCAAAGTCCGATCCCGAGCGTCCAATTACGTCATCATCGACGACATATTGTACAAACGCGGTTTCTCCCGGCCATACCTACGCTGCCTCAATCCAGCGCAAGCAACTTACGTAATGCAGGAAATCCATGAGGGGATTTGTGGCAATCACTCAGGAGGCAGGTCCCTTGCCCAGAAGGTACTCCGTACTGGGTATTTTTGGCCAACACTCAGTCAGGATACGACTGATTTCGTGCTCAAATGCGACAAATGCCAACGCTTCGCCAACATCCCTCATGCTCCTCCTACAGAGTTAATCACACTCTGCAGTCCTTACCCGTTTGCCAAATGGGGGATTGACCTGATCGGTCCCCTTCCCACCGGTCGAGGTCAGACCAAATTCGCAATCGTTGCCATCGATTACTTCACCAAGTGGGTCGAAGCTGAACCCCTTGCCACAATCACCGAGCGGAACACAACCAGGTTTATCTGGCAATCGATCATTTGCCGATTTGGCATCCCTCAAGCCATCATCTCTGACAATGGCAAACAATTCGATAACGCGAAGTACAGAAAATTTTGTGCAGATCTCCAGATCCAACCGTGCTTCTCCTCCCCCGGTCACCCCCAGGCAAACGGCCAAGTTGAAGTCACCAACCGTTCCCTTCTCAAAATCATCAAAACCAAGCTCGAAGCTGCTAAAGGCCTTTGGGCCGAGGAACTGCCCAATGTACTCTGGGCTTACCGAACCACTGCTCGCACCCCCACCGGCGAAACCCCTTTTCGCTTAACATATGGCGCTGAGGCGGTTATCCCGGTAGAGGTCGGCCTCCCCACTCCTAGGGTTTTACACCCGGATCTGGCCTCAGCCGAAGAGCTCCATCGAACACACCTCGATCTAATCGAAGAGCTCAGAGAAACCGCTGCTGTCAGATTGGCTTCTTACCAGCAGAAAATGAGAACACACTACAACCGCCGAGTCCGACCTCGAGAATTCTCCGTCGGGGATCTTGTCTTACGAGAAGTGACTCTCGCCACAAAGAATCCAGCCGAGGGCAAACTGGCAGCCAAATGGGAGGGCCCCTACATCGTCAAAGCCCGACCACGACCAGGCACTTACCGACTCCAAGACATGGAAGGCCGAGACCTGCCCCATCCCTGGAATGCAGAACATCTGAAGCGTTACTATCAATAAGTTCATATTTTTATATTACCAATATTGTTGTATTCCCCTTTTCTTTATATATAAAGCAAATTCCGATTGCAGATCTACACTGTCATAATTCAAATGTTTGTATGACGATCCCAGCAACTCAAAACTTCACAACCTCGGCCAACCTCAGCACTTCAAAGCCTCGGCCAGACCGAGCACGTCAAAGCCTCGGCCAGACCGAGCACGTCAAAGCCTCGGCCAGACCGAGCACGTCAAAGCCTCGGCCAGACCGAGCACGTCAAAGCCTCGGCCAGACCGAGCACGTCAAAGCCTCGGCCAGACCGAGCACGTCAAAGCCTCGGCCAGACCGAGCACGTCAAAGCCTCGGCCAGACCGAGCACGTCAAAGCCTCGGCCAGACCGAGCACGTCAAAGCCTCGGCCAGACCGAGCACGTCAAAGCCTCGGCCAGACCGAGCACGTCAAAGCCTCGGCCAGACCGAGCACGTCAAAGCCTCGGCCAGACCGAGCACGTCAAAGCCTCGGCCAGACCGAGCACGTCAAAGCCTCGGCCAGACCGAGCACGTCAAAGCCTCGGCCAGACCGAGCACGTCAAAGCCTCGGCCAGACCGAGCACGTCAAAGCCTCGGCCAGACCGAGCACGTCAAAGCCTCGGCCAGACCGAGCACGTCAAAGCCTCGGCCAGACCGAGCACGTCAAAGCCTCGGCCAGACCGAGCACGTCAAAGCCTCGGCCAGACCGAGCACGTCAAAGCCTCGGCCAGACCGAGCACGTCAAAGCCTCGGCCAGACCGAGCACGTCAAAGCCTCGGCCAGACCGAGCACGTCAAAGCCTCGGCCAGACCGAGCACGTCAAAGCCTCGGCCAGACCGAGCACGTCAAAGCCTCGGCCAGACCGAGCACGTCAAAGCCTCGGCCAGACCGAGCACGTCAAAGCCTCGGCCAGACCGAGCACGTCAAAGCCTCGGCCAGACCGAGCACGTCAAAGCCTCGGCCAGACCGAGCACGTCAAAGCCTCGGCCAGACCGAGCACGTCAAAGCCTCGGCCAGACCGAGCACGTCAAAGCCTCGGCCAGACCGAGCACGTCAAAGCCTCGGCCAGACCGAGCACGTCAAAGCCTCGGCCAGACCGAGCACGTCAAAGCCTCGGCCAGACCGAGCACGTCAAAGCCTCGGCCAGACCGAGCACGTCAAAGCCTCGGCCAGACCGAGCACGTCAAAGCCTCGGCCAGACCGAGCACGTCAAAGCCTCGGCCAGACCGAGCACGTCAAAGCCTCGGCCAGACCGAGCACGTCAAAGCCTCGGCCAGACCGAGCACGTCAAAGCCTCGGCCAGACCGAGCACGTCAAAGCCTCGGCCAGACCGAGCACGTCAAAGCCTCGGCCAGACCGAGCACGTCAAAGCCTCGGCCAGACCGAGCACGTCAGAGCCTCGGCCAGACCAAGCACTTCAAAGCCCCAGCTAGACTGAACACTCGACCAAGCACTCCAAAACCAAACAAGGCTACATCTTTTCACACTTGGTCACATTTTTAAACTTCCCCACAACACTTACTTACTCTTACCTTCATGTTTACACTCTCACTCGTCCGTTTTGAAACCTCCTCATAACACTTACCTTTTTCACATTCACTTTCAAATTTACACTTAACTGTCTAGCTACTACTTGTAACTTACCCTTTACCCTCATTTGTGGACTTTTACTGCACAAAATTTCTTACTCATTTTTACCGCACAAGGTTTTTATTCACTTTTGCTGCACAAATAGTCAGCTGCCAACAGACACAAAATAACATTCGTACACAAATTCATCTTAACCAAACTCTTCACGTATTTATTCATTCACTCATAGAATTACAATGTAAAAAAAAAAAAAAAAAAAAAAAAAAAAAAAAACAATGCACAAAAATTACAATGTATACACTTAACCAAACCCCACAGAACACGCCCAGCTCTTCTTCTCCTTGGCTACTCTTCCTCGCTGGATGCTAGATCCTCTTCTTCAACGCCTTCGTCCAGGGGGGTCTGGGCCACATCATCCTCGCCTATTGTCACACTACTCAGGTCCAAGTCTGGAAACAGCTCCTCAGCTCTACGCTTGAACATTTTCCAACCACTGTCCCAGTACTCGGCCATTTCATGCTTATAGAAGTCGGACTGCTGGAAGCTTTCAATCACCTCTGATTCTGTCCTACCTCCAGCAGTCTTCCTTGACGGGCCCAACCCCCCAGGCTCTTGACCAGCCAGACTCCTGGCGACAGCAGCATCCACCTCCATTTGAAATTCGGAGGACCCTTTATACTGCTCCACTGCTGCGACGCATAGATCAGGGTAGGCCGCCTTTTCAGACGCCGCCTTCGCCCTCTCCTCGTCCAGCTCCCGTTGCAGAGCCACCCCGGCGCCAACTGATGAAGTATCGACTCCCGGGTGGATGGGTCGGACCGGCCCAGGTTCTCCAGACTCCGGCTCAGGAAGGCTGGCTCCGTCAGATGACCTGCAAGCAAGTTCAAAGGGGGAACGGGGTAGTCCCCCAGTGAACCCTCCGGTGCAAGAATTAGAAGAGCAGAG
>NW_021026826.1:199285-247985 GCF_004153795.1 Camellia sinensis | reverse complement strand
AAAACCAGACACAAAACAGTCGAGTCGAGAGATCCTGAGGCAGGGCGCGTAGCCGAGACCTCCGGGAACTCAAGACGAACACGAACAAGGATGATCACTGAGTGTTCAAACGGTGACGTCCAAGTCTTGAGGATGGTCAAAAATGGGGTGTCTACAGCATGTTTTTCTACCTCCTTGAGGCTCCATTCAAAGAAGCTTTTACTCTTATTTTAGCATGCCTTAGATCTATTTTTGGTTGTCTTGATCATCCCTTGCATGCATAATACACTTGTAGTGTATATCACACAAACTAGCTTTGTATGCTTCATGAAGTAGCATGTCATTCTAGCTTGTTTTCTTTCCATTTCAGCATGTTTTTGGTGATTTTTTGCCATGTCATGACTCTATTTTGGTTTGGTTTGGTTGGCCCTTGCATGCCTCATGCACTTGTAGTGCAATTCCATGAAATTGCTTTAACATGCTTTGTGCTTTAAGCCATGTTTTTAGCATGATTTTGGCTCGATCCAAAGAAGCTTTTAGCCTTGTTTTACCATGCTTAAGGTCTGTTTGGTATTGTTTTGGTCATGCATGTTTGGTTTTGTATAGCTATGGTGTATTTGGCTTTGCTAGCCTTGCACTTTGGGCCCCCTAGCATGTCATATTTGAGCTATTTGTATGATATGGAATCATTTGGTAGGTAATTTCAAACCATAAAATTCTGCCATGCTCTTATGATTATCACTCTTTCATTATGTTTAAGAGTTGTGCCCTTATGCCTTGTTTGCGAGCTAATTCGAGAGCCTATCTTTCTTGCCATCTTTGTTGCGAGTTTAGTTTGTTTTTGCTACCATTTTGACCTGCCTTAGGTCTATTTTGAGTGCTTTAGGTCATTTGAGCATTGCTTGGTATGGTTGTAGTGTAAAGCCCTTGACTAGCTTTGTATTTCAAGTCTCTTGGCATGCTTTATTTGAGCTATTTGCATGATATGGCTTCACTTTGCATGTAATTTCAGAGCATATAGACTTGTCATGCTCCCACTTTTGTCACCCCTTGAGTGCCCCTAAGGGTTGTGTTCTTGTTGCCTAGCTTGTGGACCAATATGTGTGCATGTGTGTCTTGTCTTTTGGTGCCTTAGTCTTGGTGTTATGGCCACTGATTTGGGCATGACTGAGGTCAGTCCATTTTGGTTTAAGTCCATCGAGCATTGTGTATTCCATATGGTTCATTGCATTGTGTATGCCATGTGCATTCGCATTGTGTATGCTAGTTGTTGTTCATATTGTTGCATGCTTATGTTGTCTTGCATTGAGTATGCATGCATTACCATAATTTGCATGTCATTAGCTTTGTTAAGTTAATCATGTCACATTGCATTGAGTGGGCCATGCGGTTCTCAGCATTGTGCATTGTGCATGCCATTGGCGTTGAGTATGCTAAGTTACATTGCATTGCATGTTTGCATGCTTGTCCCTTGCGTGTTGTTTGCATGCTTGTTTTGTTGCATTGCATGTTTGCATGCTGGAGCCACATTGTGTATGCCATGTTTTGTTGCATTGTGTTTGTGGAATAGGAGTTAGTCCAAACACGGGAAACGAAGGACGTTTCATACTCGAAGTGATGAAACGTGCCTCAATTCTCAGTCGCCGATGCTCTTGATTACCCATGATAAAGTTTTAGGCATTATGTGTTTATTTGTGCATTCATTTCCATATTGAATTGTGCAACTTCGCCCCTCGGCCATCATGCATCGAGATGCGTGATTGATGGCCCGAGGGTCGAGAACTACACTCCCTTGAGCTTATGTAATGATAGGAAGGGTGGTTGTGCATACACGTGTTGCAAACACTTTGCCATGCCCCTCTCTTGCTCTTTATGCAGCAAACCAAAAATCAGCAGCAGCAACTGGTCGGCCGACCAGATTAAGTGGTAGGCCGACCACTTTTTCTAGTTTTCACCACAAAAAGTGGTCGGCAGGTGGTCTCCATTGACAAAAACTAGTCGGCAGCCCTCCCTCAGATTCCCTTGGTTGACTTTCAGCCTTCTGGAGCTTTTTGCAGTGTTCTGAGATCAGTTGCAGATAGGGGCAAGTTGGGGCATCGCAATGGATTTCCCGACAAGGCGACTCGAGCATGCATGCATCCTTTATCATTCAAGGCAGAGCTGAGGTAGTCCATATTCATGTAGTTTGCATGCTAGTTTAATTGTTTACTTACTTAGTTTGTTAATTAATTAGAGTTGTGTAATAATTAGTTGTAGCTTGTTATTCATTTTGTTGTGTAATAGCTAGTTTAATTAGGTTAGCTTAGATTAGCTAGTTGGTTCTGTATTATTCATTCGAACCTTCCGTCGAGAGGGCAAATTTTGCAATAAGTGTGCGTGTGTGTGATGCATGTCTTCCAACCCCACATCTTTCTTCCTTTTATTTACCAGCTTACGATGGTTAGTTCTGGGGCATGTTTCAATTAGCATCCTTATGCTTCGCATATTTGCATTCATTCATCTATCTTACATGCACCGGGCTCGGCGCATCATACTAACTGCATTGTATTTCAATTCCGAGTTGAATACATGTTATCTGTAGCATCTCATACGCCATCTTAGAATAGCCGAGCCTATCTTAGTTGCATTTCGCATGTGTTGCATTAGCCATCTTAACATGAACTAGGATCATGCACTGATTACTAACTAGTTTCTGTTTTGGCTTGGAGTACTCGGTGAGTGTTTATGCTTTAGCGTCCTTGCATGTGTGTGAGTGACTGCCGTGATAGCATGCTTGCCATGCGGCTAACTGCTTATGTGATATACCTGCCTGAATGTCTGTGGGTGAAGGATTATTTAAATTGGAACAATTCATCGATTGCGAGTTTTAAGCCCACTTGAGAGTGGCAAATCACCATGTTTTCTAAAAGACCACTTGAGGGTGGCAAAATCTGCATTTTAGCCTACTTGCGAGTAGCAAATCACTTTCAAAAACAAACATGAGATGTTTTGTTCCAACTTAGATGATCCCGTCTATACTTGTATGTTGTGCGCATCACGTAGCAATTCTAGACTAATAAACCGGAATAAGAGCACATATGTTTTCAAAAACAAGATATCATGTTTAGTAGTGGCCGATCTTTGATCAGGTGAGCGGGGGTGCTCATTGCATGACCTTCCCTAATTGTACCCAAGTTCCCGAGCCGAGGCAACTTTGGTGAAGATGAACACATGGCCTTAGGCACGAGTCAAGGTTTCCTAAATTCTCCCAAAATAAAATATTTAGGTGGCGACTCTGTATCTGGCAAAGCAGTCCATGTTTGGCACTTCTTTCTAAAAATTAGTTTTTCAAAACGATTTGCCAGATTTAGACTCTTTGGTGATTTATCAACTCAGATTGCACTTTACGAGATCAGATTAAGAACCGTGACACTGAGTCCGAACTGTAGTAAGCCTAATGAACAAAATAGGATTTTCCTGAGACGTTCAGGGACGTCTACAGTTTTTGGCGACTCCGCTGGGGATTTAGAGAACTTGACTCAAACTCATGATATCTTGTTTTGACTACACTTACGTGTTTCTTTGCATTGCATGTGCATTGGTGCGCCTAGGACACCGTGTTTGCATCTGCTATTCCTGAACGGTCTGTCGGAGGCTCACTTTGAGAAGCGTGCCATAAGGCTTACCGGTTACGGGCTCTGCCACGATGGGAATACAAACCCCGATTTTTACCGGGGCACCCTTTTTGACCATTCGACCTAGTGTATATTCGGAATCCATAGTGACCATCCCAAATTAGGACAGGTTGCTTACCCGATTATAGGATGTTTGAAACCGCTGTGTGCGTAGTGAAACCCTAGCTCCTGACAAAATAGGACAGGGAAACCCTACCCCTCCATAGGGGTGTTTTTGGTTCTCACTTGTTTGCTATGTGCTATTAGAGTGTGTCTCTACAGGTTGCACGTATCAGTTTACAAGTCTAGGTATCAGGCCTACGGGCATCGGTATTTGAGAACCAGTTATATCTGTGGGTATCAGATTCAGTTTTGGGGCAATAATTTGGGGAGCAGTGATCAATGATCAGTGATCGAATACAGTTATTCAGTTATGCTTATATCTGTTCTGGTGAAATTGGGCTGAGATACTGCATGTTTTCTCTTTCAAGGTTTAGAGATTCAATTCAGAGCAGCCAGCATTCTCCTTCACTGAGGCAAGTTAAAGAAAGGCCAGTCAAGGCTTATTGGTTCATCTGATCCGTCAGTCACCAGTCGCATCACCTTCGTCCAAACTTAGCAGACCGTGATGGCACAGAGTTCGGAAGAAGTTGTGGCCATGGTAGCAGTGTTAAACTAGGGAAGCGCCATGCAAGGTGAGACCGATGTCGAAATGCAACACCCATCTGGGCACCTACCACACATCCAGTCTCGGAATCCCAATTATCTCAAACCCATGAACCCACCACTTCTGAGCTGATGAGGATGAGTGAAGATCTTCAGAGAATAGTAGCGAATTTAGCCTGTGGAGTTTTGGCTCCATCATCAACCACATCGCCTACCAGGGATTTCACACCAAAGGGCTTCCCAATCTTGGGACTAGCTGCATTTGAAGAAGGCCAGTCTCCTGGCAAAGTGGAGGCCAGTGGTAAGAACAAGGTTGGGGCGGACATTGGTTCCATGAACACCTTCGGTGGGCTATTGAGGCTTTGAAAGCCTAGGGGCTGAACAAACAGCAAGCAATCACAGTTATTGCACAGATTGTGGATGGCACTTTTGCCACTCAGAATGAGAGCAGTCTAAGTCAAAGGGCAAACCGGGAGAAGGGTCGTCGTACCAGAAATGATCCTTTGAGCTCCAATCTTGCGCTCGGAAGAGATCGGCAAACCAAGCCAACACCTGCTGACTCTTTCGCTAGTGCGCCCAGCAAAAATCCACAAACCTCGAAGTACCAACCCCGAGATCACAGGGTCTTCCATGCCCTCTATATGCCCTTGTCCAAGGCTCTTCAAATCCTTGTTGAAAATGGCCATCTCAAATCCCTTGAGCCTCGACCTCTCCCTGGTCGTCTTCCACCCGGTCATGATACTACCCAGTATTGTGCGTACCATCAACAAACCGGTCACAGCACCGACAATTACTTTCGTCTTCGCCACGAAGTACAGGATTTGTTTGACAACGAGGTCATCATCCCACCAAGCTCAGCAAAGTCTATCGTCTTTGGATCAGCGAACTTAGAGGATAGTATGAGTATGTAATCAGGAGATGAACCACTTGCGGGCAACATTCAGTTTACTTCAGATGTGGCGTATGGCACGCACTGTTTTGAGCATTTGCGAATGCTGGTTTTTGTACTTTCTAACTTGGGTATTGGGTCAGTCCTGTTTTTTTTATTATTGAGTCAGTCTTTTCATACTGAGACAGTCGAGTCGATCTTGTTGTATCGAGTCAGTCCTGTTTTGTTAGAGTCGGGTGATTTCGAGGGTGTTACCTCGGACATCACTTGCTTGTTTTCTGTTTGCCTTTTCTCTTTTCTTTGAGTCTGTTTCTGCCTTGGAGCCATTGTGCTAACAGATTTGAATGAAACAGCAGCAATTTTCACACTCTTGTGTTTGCTTCTGCCTTGCGCCAGTTGTGCTAAAAGTTCTGAATGAGATGGCAGTATTTAACCAAAATTGTGTCTTTTCTGTGCCTTGAAGTCATTGCATTGACCTAAATTTTTCAAAACTTTTTGAACACTGTGGTGAAAACAAAGAGGAAGGAATTCCTCGGGATTTGCAAAAATTTGATCAATTAAGAAAAAGAGAGGTGTGCTAAGCTCTTAATGAATGAGATCATGCTTGTTAATGTGAGTACTGAGAAGGATCCTGGCTTGATGTAGATTGGTTCTACATTGTCTTCAGCGCGAGCGATTTGTCGTTTTCTTAAATGATTTCAAAAAAAATGTTTTGCACGGTCCTGCGAAGACCTGTGTGGAATCGCTGTTGAGGTTGTGCAGCCTAGGATCGCTCTCAGCCTCGAGACTCGACCCCTTTACTTTCAAACCTTGAACTTGGATTCAGAATGTTCAACGGTCAATCATGATAAGAGGCCTGTGTAGCCAAATTTGAAGCAGCCCACGAACTAGGGGCAAGAAAGTCAGATTAAGAAGGTCAGACGTCGTCAAAAAAAGCTTGCAAAGCTAGATCAGAGGCACCCCTAGAACTAAGGGCAAAGAATGTCAGATGTGCTTGAAGAGTCAAAAATTGGGACATTGCTCAAGCTAATGAAGATCGGCAAGAATGCCAAATCCCAGAAGGGAGGAAAGAAGAAAGTATTGCTGAAGCACAACTGAGTTCCTATCCACAACACTAGGGGCAAATTCAGCCCCCATTGGATGGATTTTTACATCATCAGCGGACAACAGCCACTCTCCTGGATTCAAATGGCTTCGAGATCTCAAAACCATTTGTCATGGACAAAGCTACACTTTTTACCCTTGAGAGGCTCGCTGGGTCGAAAACCCGAAAGGGCGACCCAGGCAAAAGTTAGAGCAAGAAAAAGAAAAAAAAAAGAAAAAAAAAAGAAGAAAAAGAGAATGAAGAAAAGATGAAAAGAAAATGAAAAAAATGAAAGATGAAAAAAAGAAGAAAAGAAAAACAAAGCTCGCAAGGTTAAAAACCCAGAAGGGGGGCCTTGGCAAAATTTAGAGTGCAAAAGGAGAGGTTAATACCTGAGTGTACCTTAACCCCGAATTACGTAAGGCTTGATTCCCATATTTGGGATATGTAGACAACTTCATTTTGAAGTCCAGCCACAAACATTTCCAAATCAACTGTGTCCACGTAATGGTTCTGATCATCATTGTCTTCTCTCTATCCGAGAGTTCGGTTGTGATCGTCACCTTGAAAACTAGTTACAGTGTGCTGCGATGCTATTCAAACAAGGGGCAACTTTCTGTTGCCATACAATGCACTGCGGTGCCATTCAAACAAGGGGCAACTTTCCGTTGCCATGCAGTGCCGTTCAGACAAGAGGCAATTCTCCTTCGAATCTGAGGTTGTGCATCTCGAGAGTAAGTTCCATGTTGGTCGGGCAGTGGCCGTTTGTAAAAACAGTTTTTGAGAATTTTTACTGAGGTTGACTAATTTCCTTGAAAATTATTTCTTTTTTCCGAAACTAGACAATTTCTTGGACCCAAAAGGGAAAATTTTCAGTGCTCATAACCTAACTTGCATGATTTTAAATCAAAAAATCGAGCAAGCATGTTAATCTAACTCTCAGGTCGGTCAAAATTGTTTTAGTAGAAAACCAAAACGAAAAATGGTCAAAATAATGAACTAGGGGCACAGTTGAGTCAGGTGTTTTATCTTTTCCCCGTTGTCAACATACTTGCCAAAAAGGGCACTCTACCTGCCAGAAAAGGGCATAACTGAAGCTAACAACAAAGGGCTGAAAGCTCTCAACATCCTCCAAGCAACAAGGTATCAAGCCTAGTGCGAAGCATGAACTGGAATGGATCAAGGTATTCCACTCCCTCGTCTAGACACATTTGATCATGTCCAAACTCCCCAGCAGAACATCGTCAACGGATATCAGCTGCAGATTTGCTACACTCCCAGTTGTAGCACAACCCCTCTGCGGGAAAGTTCACTGTTGTAAGCAGAAAAAGAGAATCTAGCAGAGTGTTAGGGGCAAGAGCTCGCAACTTCCTATTTATCCATCAACCACCCTGGGGAGGGAAAAAAATGAGAGATTAAATAATAGAGAGATGTGCGTTGAGAGGAAAAGCGAGAAAAGGGTTTTGAGAGAAAAATCGAGCTTGAGGGCCGAGTGATGTGAGAATCACAAATAAGAAAGGGTGGGGAATAATACCCAAAGAAACTGGCTCCTCGCGAACTTAGAGGTCTCTCACCTTTGTAACACGTCTGAGTGTTGTGTCTTTTGTTTTGTTTGTCTCGATTCTTGTTTTTGAATCGTTTCGAGTGTGTCTTGACGTGTTTAGGTTGTTTGCCCTTTTCTTTTCCTTTATTGAGTCATGGTGCACTGTGTTCAGTCATTGGCTCAATACCCGGTTGAGAACCCTTTTCTCATTATAATTTCAGAAAAAAATCGTTTTGTGCTCAGAGTGCCGTGCCGTTCTCCACATTTGTGCGAAACAAGATTTTGTTCTTTCGAAAACCGCAGGGTTCAACCTGGGTTATGTGGGAATAGTAAAACCAGGACCTATCTGAAGCTACATAGGTTTCAGACGTCGAAGCAAAAGAAAAAAGGAAAAATGTCGGGCATATGAGTTTGTTTCAATTTCTGCAAGTTCCGTCATCGCATCTTGTATGTTCTGAATGAGCTATGTGTTCAAAATTAAAAGAATACTGTGTTATGAGCCATGTGTTCAGATCGAGCAGTGTTGTGTTATGAGCTACGTGTTCAAAATTGAAATGTGTGAGCTGTGTGTTCAAAGTGGAATGTGTGAGCTGCATGTTCAAAATGAAGTGAATGAGTTGTGTGTTCAGAAATGAAAATTTATGAGCTGCGTGCTTAGAATTAAGAATGAGCTGTGTGCAAATGAAAATGTATGAGTTGTGTGTTCAGAATTGAAATGTGTGAACTGCGTGTTCAAAATGAAGTGAATGAGCTGTGTGTTCAGAAATGAAAATTTATGAGCTGCATGTTCAGAATTAAAAATGAGCTACGTGCAAATGAAAATGTATGAGCTGCGTGTTCAGAATCAAAATGTGTGAGCTGCGTGTTCAAAGTGAAGTGAATGAGCTGTGTGTTCAAAATGAAAAAAAAAACGCTGAGCTGGGTGTTCAAAATTGAAAAATGAGCTGTGTGCCCAAAGAATGAGCTGTGTGCCCGAAGAATGAGCTGTGTGCCCAAAAATGAGCTGTGCGCCCGAAGAATGAACTGTGTGCCCGAAAATGAGTTGTGCGCCTGAAAAATGAGTTGTGCGCCCGAAGAATGAGCTGTGCGCCCGAACAATGAGCTGCGTGCCCAAAAATAAGCTGCGCGCCCGAAAATGAGCTGTGCACCCAAAAACGAGCTGTGCGCCCGAAAACAAGATGTGCGCCCGAAAATGAGCTGTGTGCCCGAAAAATGAGCTGTGTGCCCGAAATGAGCTGTGTGCTCAAAAAATGAGCCATGTGCCCGAAAAATGAGCTGTGTGCCCGAAATGAGCTGTGCGTCCAAAATGAGTTGTGCGCCCCAAATGAGCTGTGTGCCCGAAATGAACTGTTTGTTGAGAATGAGCTGTGTGCCCAAAATGAACTGTGTGTTCAGAATAAGCTGTGTGCCCCAAATGAGCTGTGTGCCCAAAAAACGAGCCGTGTGCCCGAAATGAGCTGTGTGCTCGAAAATTGAGCCCTGTGCCCGAAAAATAAGTTGTTTGCCCGAAATGCGCTGTGTGCCCAAAATGAGCTGCATGCCCGAAATGAGCTATGTGCCCAAAAGAGTTGTGTGCCCTGATAAACAGAGTGCTGTGTTTCGAGCTGCGTGTCGAATGAACAGAATATTGTGTTGTGAGCCGCGTGCCAAACAAACAAAGCGTTATGTTGTGAGCTGTGTGCCAAATGAATGGAATGCTATGTCGTAAGCCGTGTGCCAAGTCTTGCATGGTACATGCATTTTATCGCGCTATTTTGTGCATCGCACTATTTTGTGCAGTTTACACTCGCGCTCTCTTGTGCATCGCACTGTTTTGTGCAGTTTACACTCGCGCTCTCTTGCGCATCGCACTATCCTGTGCATTTCATTACATACTCTCATCTTGCATAAAAAAAAATGCTTGTATCTTTTGCATTGAACTTGCATCGCGCTGTCTTGCGCACCTTACCTGCACTTGTTAGTTCATTGCATTGTTCGCGCTTTCTTACGCACCTTACCTGCACTTGTTAGTGCATTGCCTTGCATCGCGCTGTCTTGCGCACCTTACTTGCACTAGTTAGTGCATTGCATTGTTCGCACTTTCTTGCGCATCTTACCTGCACTTGTTAGTGCATTGCATTGCTCACGCTGTCTTGTGCACCCATCTTCTTGGCACTATTTTATGCATTCACTCTGCATCGCATTGTCTTGTGCACATTGTGTTTTTGTATCATTCGCACTGTCTTGCGCACTCCCTGGTGTAAGAGACCTTAAAACCTCTCGTCTAGGAGACCTTAAATCCTGCATCTTCATTCGCACTGTCTTGTGCACTCTCCGGTCTAGGAGACCTTAAATCCTCTAAATGTGCAATTCCTTTGGTGTTTGTCGTGCCCGAACGACGTCCAGTGGTCTAGTATAGCCACCTGCCCGTGTTTGCGATGAGTTCCTAGGAGACCAACTGAGACGGTGGAAACTAGAGTTCGAATAGCTCATGCCTAGAACGCAAAGGTTCGAGATTTCCAAGACTAAAGTCTGGTTTAAATACCCAGGGATATATCCTCAACTTGAAATCTGTATGGCAGACCCATAGATTGAGATAACATGTGTATGCGCCTAAATTCTAGATACTAAACCAACCTAGTCTGTCACCCTGTTGGAGAATAGGGAAAGCTGCGACCATAGTCAGGGAGAAAAGTAGTACCTGCGGTTCAACCGAGAAAATGGGGAAGGTCCCCAGCAGCATGAGGCAGGTCGTTGTCAATTGCCCCTATAAGGTACCTTCACTTCCTAACTACTACATCATCTAGTATGTCCATTGCATTGTACATAGAATATATTGCATGCATTTACTGCATATCCATTGTATCACTTGCGCCTTTCCATGTTAAGCTTAGTCTGGCATGTGCCCATACTTTTCGCGTTAAAGCATGGTTATGTGATTATGTGTACACGCCTATTCCACTAAGGGAATTGTGGTTTGAGGGTGACGGCACCATTTCTGTGTTAGACGTGGTTTGTTTGTGTCTATGCCTTTTCTAGGAAAAATGTGGTTTGGCCGCGCGCTTTATTCAATTCATCCATTGCATCCTTTTCATCGTATTTTAGTTTGTTACATTCAGCATTTAGGATCACGATCTTTCCTCAGCAGATCATTCCCCACTTATATCATGCCACCCAATTACCTGTACTTTGTGGTCTCTCTGCGAAATACATAGTTTTGCATGTGCTCGCACCCCTTTCACGTTGAAACATGGTTTTGTTATGTGTAAGCATCCATACTGAGTTGTGGCCAGTAGGCGTCGTTCGGCTCGTGCCCACTGCCTTTTCTGTGTTAAAAGTAGTTTGATTTTGCATCTCCATCCCTTTATGATATTTGTGTGGTTTTGTACTGCTTGTGGTTTGATCATCTCACATACATTGCATATCATTTGCATTGTTTCGTTACATTGTATATTATTACATTGTTTTCTAATATTGTATATCATTCGCGCTATTTTGCGCATCGCGCTATCTTGTGCATCGCACTGTTTTGTGCACTGCATCATTCGCACTTTCTTGCGCACCTCATCTGCACTTGTTAGTGCATTGCATTATCTTGCATCCCTTCCACATTGTTATGCATTACACTTAGGTTGCATTGTCGTGCACCCCTTCCTGCATTGTTATGCGTCACACTTAGGTTGCATTGTCATGCATCCACACTTCCCTTGCGTCGTCGCGCACTTTTCATTTGCATTGCCATGCATATCTCTAACGAATATTGTACCTGTTGAGTTTTTTTCTTTTACAGGCACGATATTGTATGTACGGTTCATTTGAAGCTGGTGCGACCAGATGAACCGGACGGTATTGTATTCTCCGTGTGAGACGTGACGAAAATTGTGTAATTCTCTTACATCCTTTCTGCATGAAATATAGTTTGATTTGTATTCGTTCAAAACGGTCGCATTCATTGTGTATGATTGCTTCGTTACAGTTTTCTTTGCATGATCATAAGTTATGTTCGGCCTCGTGCATGTCTTTTGTATTCTGCCCCTGCCTACGGGCACATCTCTTTGATTATCTTGCCTGTTTGTCTAAGTCTTTGGCCTTGTCAAAAATGGGTCGTCTCTGGGCTTTGACATTCACTCCCGTCACTTATGACTTTCGAGTTCTGTCAAAGAGGGGCAACTGTAGAAACCCCATTTTTGACCGATCTTAAGACTCAGACGTCATCGATTGAGCACTCGGTGATCGCACATGTTGTGCTCGTTTCGAGGTTTCGGGGTTTTTAGCCGAGAGCCTCACCTCCGGACCGTGGGACCCTTTGTGCTTTGACTCGGTCTGCGGACTAAGTCTTGTTTTCTCTCCCCGGAGGGAGGGAGAGGTCTTGTAGACCATCTCTCAGTGGCCGTGGGCTACTTTTCGCGGTCGTAGGCCACTGTTCCCGTTTGGAGACTAGTTTCCGATTTTCAGAGTCGTCGGTCGTGTGCCTCGGCTCGAGACAGCTTAACATTCTCTGTTTGGCACGGTTTTTGGAACACACCTTGTTTCCTCTATCTAGAGGGACACTGTGGTCCGGGAGACCACTTTTGTGGCCATACGCCACTTTTGGTGCTCAACAACCAGTTTTCGGGGCACCCGGCCGCGCGCTTTTCCCCCCGAACTCTCATTTTCATCCATGTTGGTTCTTTTTTGGCATAAACCTTGTTTTCCTTGTTTGGGAGGTGGTACAAGGGTGGGAGACCACTTTTTCTCCTTGGAGACCACTTTTCCCCGCCGGCCAATTTTCTTGTCGGGAAACTGTTTTTCTTGTCGAGAAAGTGATTTTCTTGATCTTTGGGCCACATTTACTGGTCTCCCACCACACCACTGGCTTTCTTTCAGTGTGGAGACCACCAATTTCCCTGGCCGTTTGGGCCACATTTACTGGTCTCCCACCACACCACTGGCTTTCTTTCAGTGTGGAGACCACCAATTTCCCTGGCCGACCACTTTTTTTTTTTGGAAAACCAGAAAAAGTGGCTGGCCGACCAGAAAAAGTGACGGGCCGACCACTTTAACAGGTCGGCGACCTTCCTGCATATTCTACAGGTGTTGTGGATGCCAGCTGTGCCAGCTGGAGTGCACAGATTGCATCCTCCATATGGAGGAATTTATCCAAGCTCTAAGCTTCTCCAAGAAGCTTTAGCTTGTGTTTTTCTATAAGAGAAAGGCTTTCCCTCCCTTCTCCAGGTTCTGATTTTGGCTGAGAGCCATACATACTCTCTCCCTCTATATCCCCCTCTCTCTCTCTATATATTGAAGCCTTAAAGTGCATTTTCTTCACATTTGTGTACACAACTTCTTATCCAAACACTCTGGCCTTGTTATCGAGTTGTTGGAGGGTCTTGTGGAGACTTCAAAAAGCTAGTTTTGGGCTGGAGCAAGTGTTGTTGTTGCAATGCTTCAAGGGTAATCTCTTTTTCCCTTTATAAGCTCTATTTTGATTACACTCTTAGCCATATTTCCATGCTTCTCTTGGCTTAGCATTAAACTACAAAAAGCTTTGTTTTTCAGTCCTTAACATGTTTGTTTGAGGCCTTGTTGGTGTTGGGGGTGGTCTACCCCCTCTTAGGCCTTGTTTTTTCTTGTTTTGAGCCATCTCTTTAAGCCTTTGAGATCACCTTCTCTTGGCCTTTTAACCACTGAAATCCAGCAGATTTTCAGTGGGGGAAATGTGATTTTAAGGCCTGAAATGAGAGGGGGTGGTCCCCCCCTCCTCTTGTCTTGTTTGTATGCATAGAAGGTCTATCAAATGAGCATGTTTTTGCACTTCTTTGTGGCTTTGTTTAAGCTTGTTTTGGTGACTTTTGGGACCAGATATGACTCTGTTTTTGGCTAGTTTGATTGTCTCTTGACTGCCTCATGCACTTGTAGTGTAATGCTACTTATTAGCCTAACATGCTCTATACTTTTGATCATCATTCTAGCATGATTTTGGCCTAATTCAAAGAAGCTTTTACTCTTATTTCAGCATGCCTTAGATTTTTTTTTGGTTGTCTTGATCATCCCTTGCATGCATAATACACTTGTAGTGCAAATCACACAAACTAGCCTTGTATGCTTCATGAAGTAGCATGTCATTCTAGCTTGTTTTCTTTCCATTTCAGCATGATTTTGGTGACATTTTGCCATGTCATGACTCTGTTTTGATTTGGTTTGGTTGGCCCTTGCATGCCTCATGCACTTGTAGTGCAATTCCATGAAATTACCTTAACATGCTTTGTGCTTTAAGCCATGTTTTTAGCATGATTTCGGCTCGACCCAAAGAAGCTTTTAGCCTTGTTTTATCATGATTAAGGTATGTTTGGTATTGTTTAGGTCATGCATGTTTGGTTTTGTATAGCTATGGTGTATTTGGCTTTGCTAGCCTTGCACTTTGGGCCCTCTAGCATGTCCTATTTGAGCTATTTGTATGATATGGAATCATTTGGTAGGTAATTTCAGACCATAAAATTCTGCCATGCTCTCATGATTATCACTCTTTCATTATGTTTAAGAGTTGTGCCCTTATGCCTTGTTTGCAAGCTAATTCGGGAGCCTATCTTTCTTGCCATCTTTGTTGCGAGTTTAGTTTGTTTTTGCTACCATTTGGACCTGCCTTAGGTCTATTTTGAGTGCTTTAGGTCATTTGAGCATTGCCTGGTATGGTTGTAGTGTAAAGCCCTTGACTAGCTTTGTATTTCAAGTCTCTTGGCATGCTTTATTTGAGCTATTTGCATGATATGGCTTCACTTTGTATGAAATTTCAGATCATATGGACTTGTCATGCTCCCACTTTTGTCACCCCTTGAGTGCCCCTAAGGGTTGTGCTCTTGTTTCCTAGCTTGTGGACGAATATGTGTTCATGTGTGTCTTGTCTTTTGCTGCCTTAGTCTTGGTGTTATGGCCACTGATTTGGGCATGACTGAGATCAGTTCATTTTGGTTTAAGTCCATCGAGCATTGTGTATTCCATATGGTTCATTGCGTTGTGTACGCCATGTCCATTTGCATTGTGTATGCTAGTTGTTGTTCATATTGTTGCATGCTTATGTTATCTTGCATTGAGTATGCATGCATTACCATAATTTGCATGTCATTAGCTTTGTTAAGTTAATCATGTCACATTGCATTGAGTGGGCCATGTGGTTCTTAGCATTGTGCATTGTGCATGCCATTGACGTTGAGTATGCTAGGTTACATTGCATTGCATGTTTGCATGCCTTGCGTGTTGTTTGCATGCTTGTTTTGTTGCATTGCATGTTTGCATGCTGGAGCCGCATTGTGTATGCCATGTTTTGTTGCATTGTGTTTGGAATAAGAGTTAGTCCAAACACGGGAAACGAGGGACGTTTCATACTCGAAGTGATGAAACGTGCCTCAATTCTCAGTCGCCGATGCTCTTGATTACCCATGATAGAGTTTTCGGCATTATGTGTTTATTTGTGCATTCATTTTCATATTGAATTGTGCAACTTCACCCCTCGGGCATCATGCATCGAGATGCGTGATTGATGGCCCGAGGGTCGAGAACTACACTCCCTTGAGTTTATGTAATGATAGGAAAGGTGGTTGTGCATACACGTGTTGCAAATACTTTGCCATGCCCCTCTCTTGCTCTCTGTGCAGAAAACCAAACATCAGCAGCAGCAACTGGTCGGTCGACCAGATTAAGTGGTAGGCCGACCACTTTTTCTGGTTTTCACCACAAAAAGTGGTCGGCAGGTGGTCTCCATTGACAAAAACTGGTCGGCAGCCCTCCCTCAGATTCCCTTGGTGGACTTTCAGCCTTCTGGAGCTTTTTGCAGTGTTCTGAGACCAGTTGCAAACAGGGGCAAGTTGGGGCATCGCGATGGATTTCCCGACAAGGCGACTCAAGCATTCATGCATCCTTTATCATTCAAGGCTGAGCTGAGGCAGTCCATATTCATGTAGTTTGCATGCTAGTTTAATTGTTTACTTAGTTTGTTAATTAATTAGAGTTGTGTAATAATTAGTTGTAGCTTGTTATTCATTTTGTTGTGTAATAGCTAGTTTAATTAGGTTAGCTTAGATTAGCTAGTTGGTTCTGTATTATTCATTCGGACCCTCCGTCGAGAGGGCGAATTTTGTAATAAGTGTGCGTGTGTGTGATACATGTCTTCCAATCCCACATCTTTCTCCCTTTTATTTACCAGCTTACGATGGTTAGTTCTAGGGCATGTTTCAATTAGCATCCTTATGCTTCGCATGTTTGCATTCATTCATCTGTCTTACATGCACGGGGCTCGGCGCATCATACTAACTGTATTGTATTTCAATTCTGAGTTGAATACATGTTATCTGTAGCATCTCATACACCATCTTAGAATAGCCGAGCCTATCTTAGTTGCATTCCGCATGTGTTGCATTAGCCATCTTAACATGAACTAGGATCATGCACTGATTACTAACTAGTTTCTGTTTTGACTTGGAGTACTCGGTGAGTGTTTATGCTTTAGCATCCTTACATGTGTGTGAGTGACTGCCATTATAGCATGCTTGTCATGAGGCTAACTGCTTATGTGATATACCTGCCTGAATGCCTGTGGGTGAAGGTTGGATTATTTAAATTGAAACAATTCATCGATTGCGTGTTTTAAGCCCACTTGAGAGTGGCAAATCACCATGTTTTCTAAAAGCCCACTTGAGGGTGGCAAAATCCGCATTTTAGCCTACTTACGAGAAGCAAATCACTTTCAAAAACAACCATGAGATGTTTTGTTCCAACTTAGACGATCCAGTCTATACTTGTATGCTGTGCGCATCACGTAGCAATTCTAGGCTAATAAACCGAAATAAGAGCACATATGTTTTCAAAAACAAAATATCATGTTTAGTAGTGGCCGATCTTTGATCGGGCGAGCGATGGTACTCATTGCATGACCTTCCCTAATCGTACCCAAGTTCCCGAGCCGAGGCAACTTTGGTGATGACGAACACGTGGCCTTTGGCACAAGTCAGGGTTTCCTAAATTCCCCCAAAATAAAATATTTAGGTGGCGACTCTATATCTGGCAAAGCAGTCCATGTTTGGCACTTCTTTCTAAAAATCAGTTTTCAAAACGATTTGCTGGATTTGGACTCTTTGGTGATTTATCAATCTCGGATTGCACTTTGCAAGATCATATTAAGAACAGTGACATTGAGTCTGAACTGTTGTAAGCCCAATGAACAAAACGGGATTTCCCTGGGACGTTCGGGGACGTCCACACTAGGGCTTGTAGCTTTGCTTTTGGGGGAGGAAGGTGGCCTCTCGGCCAGCCCTACAACCCATTGGCCAGGGCTTGTGTCCATCGACCATCAGTGGTGGCCGGTCGGTCACTGATAATGGCCGGTGGCCTTTTTTGTGCATTTTTAGATATTTTGTGTGCCAGCTGTTGAGCACTGAAGCCATCCTCTATACACGTGTATGGAGGGATGGAAACAAGCTTTTAGCTTGTCTAAGAAGCTTTGGCTTGCATTGTCTGTATAAGGGGAGGTTCCTCCTCCTTTTTAGAGGTTCAGAATTTTGGGAAGAAAAATCTTACTCTCTCTCTAGAATTCTCTCTCTCTCTCTCCCTCTCTCTCTCTCTCTCTCTATGTGTGTATATATATATTGTGCTTGAAAGTGTATTTTCTTCACATATTTGCACTAGAACATCTAGTCAAACACCACCACCTTGTTGCTGAGGTGCTTGAGGGTCTTATTTAGGCTGTTGAAGGTTGGTTTTTGGCTCAGAAGTTGCTGTTTTGCTACTATTCTTCAAGGGTAAGCTTCTTTCCCTTTTAAGCTTGTTCTTATACACTAGTTTAGGCCACCTTTGCATGCTGTTTTGGCCTAGTTGTCAACTACAAAAACCTCTATTTTTAAGTGTTAAAAATGTTAGTTTGAGTCTTTGTTGGAGTTAGGGGTGGTCCACCCTCTTTCACTTCTTATTTGCTAAGTTCTTTGCCATCATTTAAAGCCTTTAAAACAATATTTTCTTGGCCTTTAAACCACTGAATTCCAAAGGAATTTCAGTGGTGGAAAGGTGATTTTGAGGTCCAAAATAGGAGGGGGTGGTCCCCCCTCTTCATCTCTTGTTTAGATGTGTTGATGGCTTACAAAGTGAGCATGCTTTTCTACCCTTTTGAAGCTAGGTTTAAGCATGTTTTTGCTGCTGATTTGCCATGTTATAACTCTATTTTTGGCTTGTTTGGTCACCTCTTGCATGCTTCTTCCACTTATAGTGTAATCTTGCCTACTAGCCTAGCATGTGTGGTGATTTAGCCTTTCATTCTACCATGAGTTAGCTTGATTCCAGCATGCTTTTGGCTCTAATTTAGCATGCTTGAGGACTGTTTTGAGTGGTCTTGGTCTCTTGAGCCTTGCTTTGTATAGCCATAGTGAAAGTAGCTTCACTAGTTTTGTGTTTCAAAGTCGCTAGCATGCTTTGCTTGAGTTGTTTACATGCCTTAGCCTCATTTCTCACATGATTTTAGTGCATATAGCATAGTCACAACCTCACATATGTCACTCTTTAAATGCTTTTTGAGAGTTGTCTTATGCCTAGTTTGTGAGCTAACATGCAAGCATGTTTTCCTTGCTTTTTGTGCCTAAGTTTCAGCATTATTGGGCCACTATTTTGGCATGATGTAGCTCTGTCTTGAGCTAGTTTGATCATTTGAGCATTGTATTGCATGTACCTAGTGTTGTATCCTTCACTAGTCTCATTGCATTCGGTCCTTAGCATGTTAATACATGAAGTGTTTGCATGTTGTTTGCATTGCTTGTGTTTGGATCAGACGTTAATCCAAACACAAGAAATGTGAGACGTTTCATACTCAAAGTGATGAAACGTGTCACATTTCTTAGTCACCGTCCCCCTTAATTTAGCTTTGTTCATTTTGTAATATTCTAATTAGCTTAGTATAGCTAGTTATTCAAATTGGTTTGTAATAATTAATTATCTAGAATAGTTAGTTAATTAGTTGGTTTGTAATAACTAGCTTAGCGTAACTAGTTAGCTTATTTATTCGGACCTTCCTTTGAGAGGGCACAATGTTGTAATAAGCATGCGTATGTGTGTGCATGTCTTCCAACCCCACGTCTTTCTCCTTTTATTTAACCGCTTTCGATGGTTAGATTAGGGCATATTTCAATTAGCATACCTTATGCTTGCATGCATGCATCATTCATTTGGCTTGCATGCACCGGGCTCGGCGCATCATTCAAATTGTATCGTATTTCAATTCATATTTGAATACGTGTATCAATCATTGCATTCATATGCCATCTTAGATAGCTGAGCCAATTTAGTTGCATTTTTGCATGTGTTGCATTAGACATTTTAACACAGCTAGGATCATACATGATTTCTAACTAGTTCTCTGTTTTGGCTTGGAGTACACTGTAAGTGTTTACGCTTTAGCATCCTTGCATGAGTGTGAGTGTTGCCATGATAGCATGCTTGCCATAAGGCTATTTGCTTAAATGCTAAACTGCTTGAATGCATGTGGGTGGAGGCTTGATTGCCTGAATTGGGACAATTCATCAAATGCGAGTTTTAAGCCCACTTTGCGAAGTGGCAAAATCTTGTTTTCAAGCCCACTTGAGGGTGGCAAATCAGCGCTTTAGCCTACTTGTGAGTAGCACTCTCAAACCATTTTCGAAAACAAACATGACTTGTTTTGTTCCAATTCTCGTGATCGAGTCTATACTTGTATACTGTGTGCATCACATAGTAAAATTAGCTAATAAACGAAATAAGAACACATGGTTTATGAAAAAACATATCATGCTTAGTAGAGGCCGATCCTTTGATCGGGCGAGCGGGGGTGCTCAATTCAGGACCTTCCCCTCTCGTACCCAAGTTCCCGAGCTGAAGCAACTTTTGTGATGACGGACACGTGACCTTAGGCACGAGTCAGGGTTTCCTAAATTTTCCAAAATAAAATATTTAGGTGGAAACTCTGTAATCTGGCAAAGCAGTCCATGTTTGGCGTTTTTTATTCAAAATCGATTTTCCAAAACAATTCACCGGATTTGGACTCTTTGGTGTTTATCAGTCTCACATTGCACTTTGTGATATTAGATTCAAAACCACGACAGGAGTCCAAACTGTAGTAGCTATGAACCCAAATTCGCGCCCTCTCTGAAAGGGGGGCGCGCGGAGGAAGTTCGAGCAGTCTACAGTTTCTGGTGATTTTGCTGGGAATTTAGAGAACTTAACTTGAACATCATGATATGTTGTTTTATCTACACTTATGTGTTTCTTTGCATTGCATTTGCATTGGTGCGCTTAAGTCACAGTGTTTGCCATATGCTATTCCTGAACGGTTTGTCGGAGGCTCGCTTGAAAAAGCGTGCCATAAGGCTGACCGGTTACGGGCTCTGCCACGATGGGAACGCAAACCTCAGTTTTGTCGAGGCACCCTATTTGACCATTCGACCTAGTGCATATCGGAAGCCATAGAGAACATTCCAAACTATGACAGGTTGCTAACCTGAATATAGGTTGTTTGAAACCGCATGCGTACGTAGTGAAACCTTAGCTCCTGACAAAATAGGGCAGGGAAACCCTACCCCACTATAGGGGTGTTTTTGCTCTCGCTTGCTACATGCTGTTAGGGTGTGTCTCTACAAGAATGCATGTATCAGTTTGCAAGTCTGGGTATCAATCTGAGGACATCAGTATTTGGGGGTATCAGATTTGAGGCTGTGATTTGGTGGCAGAGATCAGTGTTTGAGAACAGTTTGTTCAGCTTATGATATCAGCTGTCTGTTGTCTTTATCTAAGCCGAAATGCTGTCCGTTTTTCTGATTGTTGTTTCCTTATTTTTGCTTTATTTTCCTTTTTGCAAGGTAGTATTGCATCATTGCTTTCAACAAGGAAGATTCCCCCCAAGCACTCTGGACCCGAATTGGGAGAATTCATCGATCTGAGGATCTAGTTGACGGACAACCAGTGTTTGCTGCATTACCCCCGGTTACGAGATGGAGGTCATCCAAGCACAGATCATTAGTATAGCGGTTACCAGATCAACGGTCATTATTTACCTCACATGTGCGCAGTTGGGCTGAGATATATGCTTCTACCTTAGAGAGGGAACATACACTTGTTCAGTCAGATCCACACTTTACAGTCTATATTGAGGACATGATGCGTCAACTCCAAGAGACCATGCAGGCCATGAAGCAGGATGCTACTTGTTAGGTGGAGGTTACCACTCGTCAGCCAGAGGTTGTAGCTCAACAGGCAGAACTGATTGCCAGGCTTCAACAACAGCAACAACCACAACAAGCCGAAGCATCTGCTTCACTTCCACCCCCACCCCCACCTAAGGTTCCAACACCCGGGGAAACAGCAAATGTCCAGGAAAATATGGACGTTCCAACAGGGCCAGTCCCACTACCAATGCCACCTCAGATGTCTAAAGCACCGGCTAATCCAGTGGACACGCCGTTCGAATTTGAGGTTGATCTAACCGCGCTGAAAATGAGTAAGCTTGAAAAGCTGTTCGAGCGAGCCCAGGGAGTTAACTCGATCCCGGATCTAGAAGATGGATACACTGATTCGGCAATGATATTACCGGACAGGTTTAAAATGCCCCACATAGACCATTTTGACGGCTCGAGGGATCCTATGGTTCATCTGAGGCTATTCTCGGATATTTTGCGCCTGATGGGCTTGACGAGACTCCAAAAACTATCACTCTTCGGTCGGACCCTGTCTGGTATTGCGGCCATTTGGTACGCCAAACTAGAGGATTCAGTGAAAAGGAACTGGGAGGAGATGGTTGAGGCCTTCGTTGCTCAATACTTATACAATACCCAGATCGAGGTCACAACTCGTGATCTCGAAGCAACCAGACAAGAGCCGAAAGAGGGCTTTTCTGACTTTGTCACTCGATGGAGGGCCAAGGCCTCCATGATGATAACTCGGCCACTCGAAAAGGATCAGATAAGGATGGTTGTGCGCAACCTTCAACCCAAGCTGATGCAGAGAATGATCGTCTTACCCCTCCCCATCTTTGCTGACTTGCATGAGATTGGGGTACAGATCGAAGATGCTATGGAACAAGGTCTGATCGACCACAAAAGGGAGCAGTCCAAGAGGGCCTTCACCCTCAGTTCGAATGCAACTACAAGCAGTAGCGCAGCCGCACGAACTTTTGACGTGGGCATGGTCACCACCACCACCTCAAAAACAGCCGCCCCATTTGCTGGTACATTCAACCCAAACCCCCAAACTTCAAACTATCCACCCCGAGGCAAGAGGGTTTTTACCCCACTTTATATTCCTTTGTCTAAAGCCCTAGGGGTCCTACTCAAGAAAGGACATTTGAAACTGTTAGAGCCTCGGCCTCTCCCGGATCCCCTTCTAGCTAAGCATGACCCGACTAAATACTGTGCCTTCCATCAACAGCGAGGTCACGACACTGACTTCTACTTCAGACTACTTCATGAGATTCAAGATCTCATTGACAATAAGGTGACCACACCTCTCGACAAGTCAAATGTCACTACCAACCCTCTCCCACCACACAAACCCCCTCTTCCACCCAAGCAGATAAACCTGATTCAAACCACGACCGTTCTATACGACCCTAGCATATATATCACTCATTTCCACCTACCTAAGCCGACGGTGTTCATCCCGAAATGCACAGATTTATGCATGATGAGCACATTATCAACCCTACCCAAGCCAGTGGTGGTGACTGTCGAAGACAGAACTGGGGTGACCTTGGAGGAAAATGGGAATGTTGGTTTGAAACCTGACGAATCTGGAGCTTTACTGAGGAAGCATACAACCCGTGCGATTATATTGTGCCAACAAATCAGGCTAAGTCGAAGGTAGAGTTGCCAACTGGGGCAGAGATTGATGTGGTCCGGCAGGACGGACCGAGTCAGGATCTCGGTGACCTAGCCAACCTTGAGAAGGATGGTAGCAACCTACAGTTCTTTGATGAGCAGGACCTGGGGGATATGCAGGTTGGTTGGTGTGATGCGAATGGAGCAACAACTGCTACAGGGTGGCTCAGTGACGAGCCAAATGTTGTTGAGGAGTCTCAGCCGAGGCAGGGGCAGTCAGAAACTGGAGCATCTACAGTGGCCAAAATGGTTGAGAATTAGGAAGAATTGTCAGAAAGCACCGATACGAAGAATTTTGCTCGGGACTTGGGCAGTTTGTGTGCAGCAGACACAAAGCAGGAAGACATGCTGAGGCGTTTTGAACAAGAGCGAATCGAGAATGAAGACAGGGCTAGAAAGGCCAAGGCCCCTGCGGGGACAGAATGTGCTGTGAGTACAGAAACAACTGCAGCAGAGCCAAATAGTTGTCTATCGGTTGCTGAGGGCATGTGGTGGGAAGACGACGATTTGCGTCTGGCCCATACCGATGAAGACTGAGGGCACAACCTCCCAGATGACACCTAGTACACCGAAGAAGTGGACCATACGACCCGGAGCGGGCGGCACTTCAAGCCCTCACATCTGGACCAGCCAAAGGCATCAGGGAAAGATGGAGAAGCTGAGAAACAGAAGGACAGATTGTTAGAGGAGGAAGTTGTATTGAGGCAGCTAAAGAAAATTCAAGCAGACATCTCCATCTAGGGACTGCTCATGGCCTCGAGGGTGCATAGACAAGTTGTCCTTTCAGCCATGGACAAAGCTAAGCTTTTGATTGATACAACGCCTGAACAGTTAGTGGGATTGGTGTTCCCTGGTGGTGCTTCACCAACCCTGACATTCATAGACAAAGAACTACCGCCTGAGGGCTCCGATCACAACAAACCGTTATACATCTCTATGGAGTATAGGGATAAGTGGATACCGGTTGTCCTAGTTGATACGGGATTTGCAATCAATGTGTGTCCGTCGCGAATGGCGTATGTTATCGGGTTGAAGCCCGCATATTTTGCACCAACAGCCTAGGTGGTACGGGCTTACGATAACACCAGCCGGGAGGTGATAGGGATAGTATGAATTAAAACTCAGGTTGGCCCGAGTCAACAGGACATCGAATTTCATGTTCTGGATGTTCCAGCCACCTTCGACTTACTTCTTGGACAACTATGGCTTTACCAAGTAAGAGCTATCTCTTCCAACCAACACCAGATGCTGAAATACCCCCACAAGAAAGGGATGGCAATTGTTTTTGGGAACTCTTCAATATATCCGCCGCCAGCGGTTTCTACACTAGTTCTGGAAATTGAGCACGGGATGAAGGATCTCTTTCTGCCGGGGTTCACCTTAGCTGAGGCTCGGGTGGTGCAAAATCTTCTAGCTATTGATGAGGGGCTATACGTCAGTGCACAATCTCTTTACCTTATGAACAAGCTTCAACATGTGCCTGGCATGGGATTAGCAAGAAGTGGCCGGAAAGGCGTCGCTAAATTGGCCGAAGTGCCACATAACCCGTATACCTTTGGTTTAGGTTACTCGCCTACCAAGGGGGATTGGGTAAGGAAAGGAAGAGCGATGGCTAGAAGAGCCAGAACTAAACAAGCCGGGAAGTACTATGAGTTAGTGCACAGACCTATCCGAGGGACCCTGAACGGATGCTTTGTCCAGAAGGGGGAAGATTTCCCGTTCTGCGACTTTCCAGAGCCATGGATGAATTCAGAGAGGCGGCGCTTATCGAGTTTTGAGATCTTCTTTGACTTGCAATTATCGGGGGATGAAGTTGCTGAAGAGCAGACTAACCCAACAGTTGTGGTTGAGCAGTGCAATGTGGATGAGTGCAGTGGCACAGATTTTGAAATGGGGGTAGCACTGGCTTATCTCCTCTCAAATCCTCAAATCTTACCAAAGTGCTCGGGGGATGATTTCTCGGTATCCATGATTAGAGATAGCTCGGCTGTGTGCATATCTTCCGGCATTCTGGATGCATCCATCGCACCCTCCCTCATCTGGAAATACGAGGAAGGCTTTTTATCTAGCAGTTCTGGGTCAAGTAGTGAACTGAAATCTGATTCTGCAGAGTCTGTGGAGTCGAAATCAAATTCCAGTTCATCTGAGTCTGAGTCCGGTATTCGCGGGGGTGATAACCCAGATGCCACTGTCCTGTCCAGGTCGTCTTTTTCATTTTCCTTTGAGTCTGTTGTAATTGAAGAATCAGACGATCTAGAAGTTGCTAATGAGAATGGTGCTGCTGTGGCTTTTGAGTATTTTTTTGTGCCTTTATTTTATTGCATTAATTAGGATTTTCAAAATTTTGATGAAAACGACGAGGAAGAAATTCCTCCAGTTTTAAAGCATTTGATTGACCGAGAGAATAAGAGGTTTGTAAAGCCTTTGGTTGATGAAATCACCTCAATTAATGTTGGTACTGAGAAAGATCCGCGGCTGGTCCAGATCAGGTCTACGTTGTCTTCGGAGGAACGCGAGCGCTTAGTCGCTTTACTAAAAGATTTCAAAGATGTTTTCACGTGGTCCTACGAAGACATGCCTGGAATCGATCCTGAGATTATCCAGCACCGGATCCCTCTTGACCCAGAGGCCCGACTTGTTAAGCAGAAACTCCAAAGGATCTGCCCGGACTGGGCTCTGAAAATCAAAAAGGAGGTTACCAAGCAGATTGATGCAGGGTTCCTGTTAGTATCTGAGTATCCAACTTGGTTGGCCAATATAGTTCTGGTGCCGAAGAAGGATGGTAGAATTCGGCTATGTGTGGACTTCAAAGATTTGAACAAAGCCTGTCCGAAGGACGACTTTTCTCTGCCGCATATCGACGAATTGATGAACTTCACTGCGGGCATGCACTGCTCTCATTTATGGATGGATTTTCTGGGTACAACCAGATCCTGATGACACCTGAAGACAGGGAAAAGACTGCTTTCACTACCCCGTGGGGAACCTATTGTTATAGGGTCATGTCATTTGGGCTTAAGAATGCTGGGGCTACGTATCAATGGGCTGCGACCACAATCTTGCATGATATGATCCACAAAAAAGGTTGAGGTGTATGTGGACGACATGATTGTCAAGTCCAAGGAAACAGAGGGCCACTACACTGCCTTGAAGAAAGTTTTCCAACGGATCAGAGAGTATCGATTGCGGCTGAACCCTCAGAAATGTACTTTTGGTGTTACAGCAGGGAAAATACTGGGGTTCTTGATCACACAAAGGGGCATCGAAGTCGACCCTTCCAAAATCAAGGCCATCTTAGAAATGCCACCACCAAGGACTGAAAAGGAGGTGCGAGGTTTTCTGGATAAAGTGCAATTCATAAGACGATTTATTGCAAAATTAACCTTGACTTGTGAACCACTATTTGGTCACCTGAAGAAAGGAAAGAAGTTCCAATGGGATGACCGATGCCAAGTTGCTTTTGCATAGATCATGCAGTATCTTCAGAACCCACCCATGTTGTTACCACCAGAGCTGGGGAAACCGTTGATACTGTATCTATCAGTAACCGAAATCACAATGGACTGCAAGCTTGCACAAGAGTCTGAGGACAAAGTGGAGAAGGCTATCTATTACCTGAGCAAGAAGATGCTGGAAAACCCGCTACACTCCGCTTGAGAAGGCTTGTTTGGCCTTGGTATGGGCTACCAGGAAGTTGAGGCACTATCTATTAGCTCACTCTATAATACTGGTTTCGAGATTAGATCCCATCAAATATCTCTTCGAGAAACTAGCACTTATGGGTAGGTTTGTCCGTTGGTTGCTTCTTCTCTCTGAATTCGATTTAAAGTACATGACGCGCAAGTCTGTGAAAGGGAGAACAGGAACGGAGTTCCTAGCCGATCACCCAGTGGAGGAAGATGAAGCAGTAGAATATCTGTTCCCAGATGAGGCCATTCTGCATGTTGAAGAAGAAACTTGGACTATGTTTTTTGACGAAGCGTCAAACCAGTACGGGTATGGGATAGGGGTGTTGTTAATAGTGCCCGACAATTCTTGTATACCTTTAGCTTTCAAACTCTGATTCAAGGTATCAAATAACGAATCAGAGTCTGAGCCATGCATTGCTGGACTAGAAGCCGCCCTAGAACTAGAGGTAACGGTTAGACGTCATTAGGGGCTCAAACCTGGTTGTGTCTTAAGCAAAAGGAGATTGGAAAGTTAAAGAAGAAAGAATGAACATCTATCACCAGACCTTGGACGTTCTGATTCCTCGGTTTGAGAAGCTGAACTTCGCCCATCTGTTAAGAGAGAACAACAGGTTTGCTGATTCTTTAGTAACTCTATCTTCTATGATAGACATCTCTTTCGGAGTCCGGATGCGTCTGATAATTATTGAATAGAAATTCGTGCCAGCCTACGAACTAATTGCTGCTATAGATGAAATACAAGATCAAAACCCCTGGTATTACAACATTTGGAAATTCTTGGAAAATGAGGCTTATCCACCAGGGGCAAATGTCAAAGATAAGAGGGCAATACGAAGAATGGCTGCTCAGTTCATCATCTGCGGGCGTAAACTGTATAAACGGGCTCATCTGGGAATGCACAAGTTATGTGTAGATTTAGAAGAGTCGAAGCGCCTGATAGAGGCCATCCATAGAAGAGAGTGCGGTGCGCACATGAGCGGGGTAATACTGGCTCGGAAGATTCTCAAATAGGGTTACTACTGGTCATCCATGGAGGAGGATTGCATTGGCTTTGTTCGGCGATGCCACAAGTGTCAGATCCATGCAAACCGCATGAACGTTCCGCCGTCGAAGCTGTACAACATGACTTGGCCTTGGCCATTTTCAATCTGGAGGATTGATGTGATTGGGGCAGTTACTTCGAAGGGGTCGAACTGGCATGAGTATATCTTGGTGGCAATAGACTACTTTACAAAGTGGGTCGAGGCCTAATCCTAAGCAGTGCTAAAGGCGTCGCATGTCGCTAAGTTCCTCAGGAATAACATTATCTGCCGGTATGGAGTCCCGAATGAGATCATCTCAGATAATGGTTCTCACTTCAAGAAGGAGGTGATAGACTTGTTGGAGAAGTACAATGTGGCTTTTCATAAGTCATCCACATATAGGCCGCAGACCAACGGAGCAGTTGAAGCCGCCAACAAGAACATCAAACACATTCTGCAAAAGATGGTGGAAACCTACAGGGACTGGCCAGGTAAGCTGCCATTTGCTCTTTGGGGCTACCGGATATCAATTCAAACTTCTACTGGGGCAACTCTGTATTCCTTGGTTTATGGGATGGAGGCTGTTCTGCCTATCGAAGTTGAGGTTTCATCGTTGCGACTAATGGCTGAGTGCCAGATAGCTGAGGCAGATTGGTAGCAGAGCGGGTTTGAAGAACTCATGTTGTTCGACGAGAGAAGACTGGAAGCACTGTACCACATTCAAGATTTTCAACGCAGGATTGGCAGGGCTATCAATAAGAAAGTTAAGTCTAGGAATCTAAAAGAAGGAGATTTGGTGCTCAAAGACAACCGAGCTCCCATCCACGACCCTAGGGGCAAGTTCAGACCCAATTGGACTGGCCCTTACATCATCAAGTCTATCTGGTTGGGTGGAGCCGTCATTCTTATGGATTTAGATGGCCTTGAATTCTCCCAACCTATCAACATGGACAAGTTGAAGAAATACTATCTCTGAGTGGCTCGCTAGGCCGAAAATCCGAAAGGGCAACCTAGGCAAAAGTTAGAGCACAAAAAATTTGAAAAAAGAAAAACTAAGCTCGCAAGGTTGAAAACTCAGAAAGGGCGGCCTTGGCAAAAGTTAAAGCGTAAAAGGAGAGTGTTAATACACGAGTGAACCCGAGCCGAACTACGTAAGGCTTGATTCCTATCTTCGGGATACATAGGCAACTTCATTTTGAAGTCCAGCCATAAATACTTCCAAATCAACTTTGTCCATGTGGTCATGTTGATCATCTCTATCTTTTCTACATTCAAGAGCTCAGTTGTGATCTCCAGTGCAGTGCTCTTCAGACTAGGGACAACTTTCCAGTTGGTTGGACTCGGAGTTGTACGTCTCAAGGATAGATCTCAGGCGTGTCCAGTTGTGATCCATATCGAAAATGGTTTTGAAAAGTTTTAATAAAAGTTGATTTCATTCAAATTGATCTTTTTACAACTTAGACCATTTTTCGACTAAACGGAAAATTTGCAGTACCCACAACCTTCAATTTCATTGATTTCGTTAAAGAGCTCTCTGACTCTCAATACACATTGAAGTTGCTTTTTTATTATTATTACAAAAGAAAACTTGAAAGTACAGATTAAAGCAATAAACTCGAGGCATAGTCAGGTGTTCCTGCATCCCCTCCCAGAGCTTGTGGAAGCCTCTGATGCCAAAGTGGGCCCAGTCTGTCCCTCTTCATCAAGCCAAGCTATGCACTCACCAAAAAAGGCACAACTGAAAGTGGGAGCGGAAGCCAGAAGCTCTCTCATCCTCCAGGATGTGGCATATCGTGCTAGATGTGAGCCTTTGATTAGATATGAAGCCGGATATTCCACTCCTTCTGGGTGAGTCTGATCATGTCCAAATTGGCGTTGGAATCGAAATGGAAAATAAAAGATACAGTGTGTCAGGCCAACCAACTGAATGCCTGGCTGGTGAGACATGCTGTAGCTCATCACCAGCAGATCAAGCCAGGAGTAGCGCCAAGCAATGTGGACGGCAGATAAGCTGCACATCCACTCGTACCACCATCCCTCATCTGGGGCATCAACTAGTCGTTGCCGGAAGAAATAACCGCGTGCTGAATATGCTGGGCATGAGTCCACCACTTTCAACTTGTCCATTAGCCATATATGGGGAAGGGTGAAAGATAAGAGAGATCAAAGAATAGAGAGGCGTACGTGGAGAGAAAAGTGAGAAAGGGTTTTGAGAGAAAAACAGAGCCTGAGGGCCAAGTGATGTGAGAAACACGCATGTGAGGAGGGTGGGAAACATTACCTGTAAGAGTAGTGGACTCCCCACAAACCTGGTTGTCTCCCGGCGATGGAAGGCATCCAAACCCATCAGAGTCTCAGCTAGTGTCATGGCGATACAGCTCTTACCCTCTTTTAAGCCTTGGACAACCTTAATCAAACGGATGCTAGACCCTCCGAAGCCTGGGGCAAGCAAGAAATGAGACAACATGCATAAGTAGAGGGCGTGTTGCCAAAAACTCTACCAAAGATGGTCGCCGCGGTCACCGGCCTCGGAAAACCAATGAACCAAGCTCGGAATATCCAGTTCTCCATCGTGAATCAAAGACTGAGCGTCATGCAAAGTAAGCCCACACATCCGTCCTAAGGCTTGGATGTGGCCAAAACAGAATTGGGGCAAGATCTCTTCATCGCGCCGAAATTCCATCAAAGCTTGGAAATCTTCAAAAGTGGGACATATCTCTTGTCCGCCAAAGCTAAAAACATGAGTTACCGAATTCCAACACCTAGCCGCGGCATGGAGGAACGAAAAACGCAGCGGAGTGCGGCTCAACGTGAATAGTGCATTTATTCTAAAACCTTGGAAATTTAACTTTTCCGAGCCATCCAAAGCTGCAAGCCAATCGGAGAGTTTTTGGGCAAGAAATGCTTCCATTTAAGGCAAAAATAGTGTTGAAATGGAAAAACTAGGAAGCTGGAGGTTTTGTAGAAGATAAGGTGTTGAGTGGAAGACAGGTGGCAACAATCTGGAGACTTTCTGCATTAATGGCCGACCGGCCAAGTTTGATGGCCGACCGACCATTTTTATAGCCGATCGGCTAGTGATGGTGGCTGATGGCCCTGTATGGTGGCCAGTGGCCTCCTACTTTGGCCGATGGCCTCTCCTTTTGCTCTCTGAGTTGTCTATGTGTTGGAAGTGTTGAGAACTTGTGTCTTGTTCCACTTTGGATGCATTTTTGTGACGATTTTACGAAGTCGTACCTGTGTTGTTTCAATTTGTTTATCGAGTTATTGCAATTTTGTTTATTGAGTTGTATTTGTGTTGATTATTAAGTTCTTGTCTTGCTTATTGAGTTGTATTCGCATTGGAGTAGCATGTCAAGTCCTAGTTTTGTTTATCGAGTTATTTTGTTCTTTCAGTTGTCGGTCGGTTCACCACCTGATTAAGACAATGCAATTTGAATATGCAATTTTCAAACAAAGTTCAATCTCATTTTCATGTTGTGCGATGTTATGCGATGTTTTGAATGCAAAATGTAACACTTTTTAAACGAAAGTTATTTTCATTCCATCATGATTTTTTTTTTTTTTTTTCATTTCCATTTTTTTTTTTTTTTTGCAAAAGAGTACAAGTTTTAAAGAAAACAAAACTGTTTAAGGCTGTACAATGAGTTGATACTGCCAGCAAAAAAAAACTAAAAAGAAACATCTAAATCAACCCCGACCACCTCAAGATCGAGAGGCCATCATCGCCCACTTCAGGGACATGGCCTCAGAGTTGTCACCATCAGCACCGCCATCTGCATCTAAGCTAGAGTCGGCTCCAAAACCACCTCCGCGGAGTCGTTGTCGGAGGCCTGTCCCAAATGATGGTGACTCTGACAAGGATGACTCTGCATCTGAGCCAGAGTCGGCTCGCCAACTCCTCATCCTTGTCAAAGTCATCGTCATCTGGGACAGGCCTCCATGAACTGCTCTCGGTATGAGTGCGCCTATCCCTACCTCGGCTGCGTACCGACGTCCCTTGTCCCCCTCTCCCTGCTACTGGAGAAGGCACTAAAGGTCCTACTGCAACTCCTGTTGGAGCGCCCGATGGGGCTGGCATCTAGAAAGGAATTTGAAAAGGATAGTGTGTCAGAATACATCAGATACAACATATGATTGCAGTGTATGAATGTCGTAAGCAGTATATGAGTGTAGTACATTAATGCTGTGAGCAGTATATGAATGCCGTGAGTAGTGAATGATTATAGTATATGAAGGCCGTGAGCAGTATATGGGATACAGTGTATCGGTACCATGAGCGGTGTATCAGTGCAGTGTATCAAATGCAGTATTGATAATGCAATGCAGCAGATCAGTATGGATCAGGTTATAGAGGGTTTTGGAACGGAGGTTGAAAAAACTTACTGGGATCCCGTAAATGCTGAGTAGATCCATGCTCGTCTGCACCATCCCCATCAGAGAAGCTGACAGCTCAAGAGCCTGCCCGGTGTACTCTATGGAGGCCTGTAAATGTGTTGAGATGATTAGTAATTCACAACGCATAAACTAAAATGAATTGAATATGCAGAATGTAATGTATGGTACATACCGAGGTCAGACCTCGAACTCCAACAAGCTCGTGACCAGCTGGGGCAGGAGTGATCGGAATCTGATAAGTCTCTCCAGCGCGTCCCTAGCAGGTCATCGTGGTAGGCAACTCCGGCCATCTTGCTCTCCGCCTCACCTGGGAGCCTCTCTTGTCATGGGCCTGGGTCGCCCTGGATCCACCCGCTCTCTCTACTGCGGCTGCAGGTCTGTCTCTCTCGCCCCTACGAGTGCCAGTCAGAGACGGCATGAGATACGTCTGGATGAAGACAGTGTAGTCGCTGTCAAGCCTGAAGAGGTCGGCGTCTCAACCTATCGTGAAATCGATCATCTCATGTGGGGTGTACCTCTCTGTAAACCTCATGTACGTGGAAGGCGGCATCGGAACCACTGGCTCGGGTAAACCAAGGCTCTGTCGCAGGAAGCGCTCCCCCAAGAACCACGCTTGACAGACCGGGCCCTCAAGCAAAACCCAAAATCGAGACGTCTCCCAAGCACCGGCAAACTGATCTGTGACTGCGGCAGGCATCACTGCCCACGGCTGCCAGGTGATCTACAAATAACGAATGTACAGGTTACTAGCTGCCATTAGAGATGCAATGTTAATTTTAAGTATAATTGAAATGATTGTAAGGTTTGAATTACCTCTGCTGCGGCTACAGTATCGAAATATCGGCGGAAGAATGAGAAAGACTATCGGGGCCTCCATTGGCATCTCACATCGTATCTGTGTGAATACGGGACCATGGGAGGTGTGTCCACATCTGGCTCTGAGGCAAGCCTCGGGAAGTAAGCATGTACCCATAGATGTAGAATGTAACAGGGTAGCAATGAGTGTATGTTGAACAAGTGCAGATAAAGCAGGAATCAGATGATATGCAGTGCATTGTGCAGTGTGAGCAGTGTACAGATGATGAAAAACAGTAGGCAGTGTGGGCAATGTGCAGTGTGCGAAGTACAGCTAATTTGAAATGGAAATGTAAAGTAGAAAAGAAGGACATACCTCCCAGGCCCTCCAGTACCCTCCCAGCAGGTGACCGCTCCGGCGAAAAGAGGAGCTCATATATCCATATAATGTGGCGAGACCGGTGCCGCCCCAGTCGTAGTAATGAACTTGGGACAGGTCCACCAAGGCACTCAGGAGGTAGAGCCCGACGGTGTTCGCCCGGTCGGCGAAGAGAGCAATGCCAAACAAGAACATGAGGAACCCCCGGGCATAGTATTCGATCTCCTCGTGGGTCGTCAGTGTCTTCCCTCTGAAGTAGTCCGCGAACCATGAATATCGCACCATCCCTGGTCGAGAAAGGGGTGGGCGAGTTCCCAGCAAGTAAATCTGAGCAGCATCCCACTCGCCCATGTCTGTATCATAAGGGATCGAATGACCCCCTACCCCTATACCAGTAAGCATAGAGAAGTCAAAGGAAGTCATCGTCATCTCCCCTGTTGTAGAGAAATGGAAGGAGTCGATGGTATCCCACCACCTCTCTACTAAAGCGCCTAGGAGAGGCTGGCTAGTAGTAAGATGTGACAGTCCCACGCAGAATGCTCCGAAACCAGCCTCATCGACAATGTGACGAATAGCGTCGGGCAGCTCCATGTACCAGCCCCATGCGGCAATGGTCCCATACCCGCGAAAGGCATGCGAATCCTCCTGTGAGCAGGATAAACAGATGCAAGGCAGTGTAAGAAATACAGTGCAAGGGTACGCTCAAGATAAACAGATGCAAGGCAGTATAAAAGAATGCAATGCAAGTGTGTTTAGGTTGAATGACTGAAGGAATACGATCTACATTGCAGAAAGTAGAGAGGAAGTGTATACCTTAGAGGCGCTGTGGGATAAGTGTGGGTCTGGCTCGCGTAGCATGAGGTCCTCCGGTGCACCTCACACAAACCCCCTAAACTGGCGGATGCCATCGGGAGACAGCATGTGTATCTCCGGATGGTATGTCGCCGGATCGAACGGTTGAATGCCTGGCGGCAAAGGCTCAAACTCGGGATCCATCTCCACCCCCGGAGGAGCTCCGCCATGTGGGATGTCATCCGCCATCTCAAGAGGGATGGGAAAATGGCTGAGAATGTGGAAAATGGGTAGGAAGGCCAAAAGTCAACAAAACGTCAACTCCGAGGGGTGAAAAATGGAAGAAAATGTCAAGGCTCGGAAAAGGGCACGAAAATCTAGGGTGACTCGGGGGAAACAAACCCCAAATGGTGGAAATCAAGAAAGAGGCACCGAAAACACTTTTTGTTCGGTTCAAAATGTTCAAAACTAAGAGGGTTTTGCGATTCGGACGTTTTCGGAATACTTGAAAGCGCGTAGAAAGTGCAGATTGGAAGGGGGAAGTGGTCCAAAATGAGAGCAAAAGTGTTTTTCGGCCTTGAGGAAGTGAAGAAATAGGGTTTGAAACCCTATACTTAAAGGCCCGAGGTGAAATGGAAAAATTGCCCTGAATCTACCATTCATGGCCGACCTACCAAATTGTTAGTCGACCGACCAAGTTGTTGGCCGATTACCATGTTTGGTGGCCGATGGCTTCCTTTTGTGGCCGATGGACTTCCAATGTTCTTGTTTGGGGTTATATTGTTGATTTGTGCCCTCATCTCTCAAGAAAGTTCAAGAAACTGCACTTTTAAGCTCAAGCAGTCTTCGTGGAAGCTCCGAACTGTGTTTGTAGTGCGTGGCACTCAATACGAACAATGTGTATCCTTTTCTTTCGTATCCTTTTGTATACCGCAAGTTTGATGAATCGCTTTGAATATGTTGTGATAATGCATTTTGTCAAGTATGCGAGGCTTGCGTTGTTATGCATCTTTTCACTCTGGCATTGAATATGCACTTCTTGTTTGCATAGAATATGCATACTACATTGTGTTGCATTGTACATGTTCTTTCAACTCACATAGAAGTTGTCCATACCTGCTGCATAGAATGTGCATTGCAAGCTGCATAGAATGTGCATTTGTCTCTCTTTCATGGAACATGCATTTCTCACCTTGCATAGAATACGCATCTCGATGTTGAAGGAGCATACATTCGCCACATCTACATAAAGTATGCACTTCTTACAATTGCATAGAATATGCACTTCTTGCATTCGCATGGAACATGCATTTGGTGTCTAGCATAGAGCATGCTGATTGATCTTGCATAGAACATGCATTGTATTACATTGTACCTGTTAAGTTTCTTTCTCATACAGGCACGATATTGGATGTGCGGTTCATTCAGAGAAGTTTCGTTTAAGATTGTTCACCCTTGTGTAACTATCGCACATGCTTATCCTTGTGTATCTATCGCACGTATTTATCTTTGTGTATCTATTGCACATGCTTATCCTTGTGTATCTATCGCACATGTTCACCTTTGTGTATCTATCGTACGTGTTCACCTTTGTGTATCTATCGCACGTGTTCACCTTTGTGTATCTATCGCACATGTTTACCTTTGTGTATCTATCGCACATGTTCACCTTTGTGTATCTATGGCACATGCTTATCCTTGTGTATCTATCGCACATGTTCACCTTTGTGTATCTATCGCACATGCTCACCCTTGTGTATCTATCGCACATGCTCACCCTTGTGTATCTATCGCACATGTTCACCTTTGTGTATCTATCGCACATGTTCACTTTGTGTATCTATCGCACATGTTCACTCTGTGTATCTATCGCATTTAATCTCGTGTACCTTAGGCATTATTGTTCTTTCTCCTCGAGCGCGCAACATGTTAGGCCCTCTTTGGTTAAGAGCATTTGGAACGTGTTCCAATGCTTATACCACTCCGAATCACTAGGACGTGTCCCTATGTTTCTCCCTCTTTGGTTAAAGAGCATTTGGAACGTGTTCCAATGCTTATATCACTTCTTTTCCTTTCGCATGCAACGCATCGGAATCTTGTTTGAGGCTTTGGGTATTTCTGATAGTCGCTTTTAGTCTTTCCTGTGTGAAGTGCAGTGAAGCTTGCATAATTTCTTATATCCTTTCTGTATGGACTGTAGTTCGGTTTGTAATTCCCACGTGTAGCGTGTTTGCTTACGAGTTTGTTGTAGCATTTCTTTGCATAACATTTGCATCTAGATGTTCCATTATAGCCCTCTTCGCATTATCATAAGTTATGTTCCACATTGTGCATGTCACTTGCATTTTGCCCCTGCCTACGGGCGCATCTATTTTGTTATCTTGTCTGTTTGTCTAAGTCTTCGACCTTGTCAAAAATGGGTCGTCTCTAGACTTTGACATTCACTCCCGTCATTTCATGACTTTCGAGTTCTGTCAAAGAGGGGCAACTGTAGACACCCCATTTTTTACCATCCTCAAGACTTGGACGTCATCGTTTGAACACTCGATGATCATCCATGTTCGTGTTCATTTTGAGTTTCTAAAGGTCTCGGCTGTGCGCCTTGCCTTGGAGCCTCTCAACTTGTCTGTTTTGTGCTTGGTTGTGGACCAAGGGCTTGTAGCTTTGCTTCTGGGGAAAGAAGGTGGCCTCTCAGCCAGCCCTACAACCCATCTGCCAGGGCTTGTGTCCATCGGCCATCAGTGGTGGCCGGTCGGCCACTGATAATGGTCGGTGGCCTTTTTGTGCTTTTTTAGATATTTTGTGTGCCAGTTGTGCCAGCTGTTGAGCACTGAAGCCATCCTCTATACACGTGTATGGAGGGAAGGAAACAAGATTTTAGCTTATCTAGGAAGCTTTGGCTTGCATTGTCTATATAAGGGGAGGTTCCTCCCCCTTTTTAGAGGTTCAAAATTTTGGGAAGAAAAATCTTACTCTCTTTCTAGAATTCTCTCTCTCTCTCTATATATATATATATATATTGTGCTTGAAAGTGTATTTTCTTCACATATTTGCACTAGAACACCTAGTTAAACACCACCACCTTGTTGCTGAGGTGCTTGAGGGTCTTATTTGGGCTGTTGAAGGTTGGTTTTTGGCTCAGAAGTTGTTGTTTTGCTACTGTTCTTTAAGGGTAAGCTTCTTCTCCTTTTAAGCTTGTTCTTGTACACTAGTTTAGGCCACCTTTGCATGTTGTTTTGGCCTAGTTGTCAACTACAAAAACCTCTATTTTTAAGTGTTAAAAATGTTGGTTTGAGTCCTTGTTGGAGTTAGGGGTGGTCCACCCTCTTTCATTGCTTATTTGCTAAGTTCTTTGCCATCTTTTAAAGCCTTTAAAACAATCTTTTCTTGGCCTTTAAACCACTAAATTCCAGAGGAATTTCAGTGGTGGAAAGGTGGTTTTGAGGTCCAAAGTATGAGGGGGTGGTCCCCCCTCTTCATCTCTTGTTTACATGTGTTGATGGCCAACAAAGTGAGCATGCTTTTCTACCCTTTTAAAGCTTGGATTTAAGCATGTTTTTGCTACTGATTTGCAATGTTATGACTCTCTTTTTGGCTAGTTTGGTCACCTCTTGTATGCTTCTTGCACTTATAGTGTAATCTTGCCTACTAGCCTAGCATGTGTGGTGATTTAGCCTTTCATTCTACCATGAGTTAGCTTGATTCCAACATGCTTTTGGCTCTGATTTAGCATGCTTGAGGACTGTTTTGAGTGGTCTTGGTCTCTTAAGCCTTGCTTTGTATAGCCATAATGAAAGTAGCTTCACTAGTTTTGTGTTTCAAAGTCCCTAGCATGCTTTGCTTGAGTTGTTTACATGCCTTAGCCTCATTTCTCACATGATTTCAGTGTATATAGTATAGTCACAACCTCACATATGTCACTCTTTAGATGCTTTTTGAGAGTTGTGTCTTATGCCTAGTTTGTGAGCTAACATGCAAGCATGTTTTCCTTGCTTTTAGTGCCTGAGTTTCAGCATGATTGGGCCATTAGTTTGGCATGATGTAGCTCTTTCTTGAGCTGGTTTGATCATTTGAGCATTTTGTTGCATGCCCCTAGTGTTGTATCCTTCACTAGTCTCATTGTATTCAGCCCTTAGCATGTTAATACATGAAGTGTTTGCATGTTGTTTTCATTGCTTGTGTTTGGATCAGACATCAATCCAAACACAAGAAATGTGAGACTTTTCATACTCAAAGTGATGAAACGTGTCACATTCTTAGTTGTTGTCCCCCATTGATTGTGCATGATAGGGTGGAGGCACTTGAGTCTTACTTGTGCATTCACTAAAACCTGTACAAGCTTGGTCTTTTGGCCACCATGCATTGAAAATGCTTGGTTGGTGGCTTGAGAGCCAATTGCCACACTCCTTTGAGCTTGAAACATGATAAGGAGGGTGGTAGTACATACATTCCCTTGCAAATACATTGACATGCCTCTGTTTGCTCTCTGCTGCAGCAAAATGAGGAAATGCACGGAAGCAATGGCCGACCAGCCACAAGTACTAGTCGACCAGCCAGAAAATCAGCCGACCGGCCACCAGTTTTCTCCGATGATCACCAACCATGGCCAATCGGCCATCAATGTGTTCTTGAGAACAAACAGAAGCAATCTGGAGGTTGGCACAATTTTCAGAGGTCCAAACATGTGCAAACAGAGGGATCTTGAGGCAAGGCAATGGATTTTCAAGAGGAAGCAATCGAGCATGCATGCCTCCCTCGCACACGAGGCCATCCTTATCGCTTTATTAGCTAGTCGTAATTAATTACATGTGCTATAATTAATTTAGCTTAGTTCATTTTGTAATATTCTAATTAGCTTAGTATAACTAGTTATTCAAATCGGTTTGTAATAATTAATTAGTTAGAATAGTTAGTTAATTAGTTGGTTTGTAATAAGTAGCTTAGCGTAGCTAGTTAGCTTATTTATTCGGACCTTCCTTCAAGAGGGCACAATGTTGTAATCAGCGTGCGTGTGTGTGTACATGTCTTCCAACCCCACGTCTTTCTCCATTTTATTTAACCGCTTTCGATGGTTAGATTAGGGCATATTTCAATTAGCATACCTTATGATTGCATGTGTGCATCATTCATTTGTCTTGCATGCACCAGGCTCGGCGCATCATTCAAATTGCATCGTATTTCAATTCATATTTGAATACGTGTATCAATCGTTGCATTCATATGCCATCTTAGATAGCTGAGCCTATTTAGTTTCATTTTTGCATGTGTTACATTAGGCATTTTAACATAGCTAAGATCATGCATGATTTCTAACTAGTTCTCTGTTTTGGCTTGGAGTACACTGTAAGTGTTTACACTTTAGCATCCTTGCATGAGTGTGAGTGTTGCCATGATAGCATGCTTGCCATGAGGCTATTTGCTTAAATGCTAAATTACTTGAATGCTTGTGGGTGGAGGCTTGATTGCCTGAATTGGGACAATTCATCTAATGTGAGTTTTAAGCCTACTTTGCGAAGTGGCAAAATCTTGTTTTCAACCCCACTTGAGGGTGGCAAATCCGCGCTTTAGCCTACTTGCGAGTAGCACTTTCAAACCATTTTGAAAACAAACATGAGCTATTTTGTTCCAAATCTCGTGGTCGAGTCTATACTTGTATGTTGTGTGCATCACATGGTAAGATTAGCTAATAAATGGAATAAGAACACATGATTTATAAAACAACATATCATGCTTAGTAGAGGCCGATCCTTTGATCGATCGAGCGGGGGTGCTCATTTCAGGACCTTTCCTTCTCGTGCCTATGTTCCCGAGCCGAGGCAACTTTGGTGATGACAGACACGTGGCCTTAGGCACGAGTCAGGGTTTCCTAAATTTTTCAAAATAAAATATTTAGGTGGCGACTCTGTAATCTGGCAAAGAAGTCCATGTTTGGTACTTTTTATTCAAAATTGATTTTTCAAAACGATTCGCCAAATTTGGACTCTTTGGTGTTTATCAGTCTCACATTGCACTTTGTGAGATTAGATTCAGAACCGCGACAGGAGTCCGAACTGTAGTAGCTATGAACCCAAATCTGCACCCTCTCCGTAAGGGGGGTGCGCAGAGGAAGTTCGGGCGGTCTACAGCTACAAGAGAGACGACTAAAAGAGAAGAGAGAGAGAGAGAGAGAGAGTTGCCCTCTGCCCCGTCGTCGATTGTGCTGTCAAACTCCAGCATCATCAGTCGATCAGCATCTTCTGTTGCTCCAGCATTTTCAATCGCACCACCATTGTAGATTCGCGGTTAGAGAAAATGAGTAGTAGTGAGGTCAGCGTTGTACATCGGAGCCAGAGAGAGATCTGTGATGGTGAGTGGCTTCAGGAGGTTTTCGATGGAGATGAGATCTAGGGTTTGGTGGCCGTTCACGGCAGTGATGTTATCGGCGTTGCCGTTCTTCATGGTGGTGTCTTGCTTTTGTGACACCACCTTGCTCTCTAAATCTCTATCTCTCTCTAAACCTATATATATATATATGTTGTGTTTGTGTTTGGTACTTAAAATGAGATCTTGGTTTTTGATGTGTTTGTTCTTTGATATGTTGAATCTCTCTATCTCTCTCTCTCTCTCTCTCTCTCTCTCTCTCAAGTTTTTTTGTGATTGTGATTGTGTTGTTAGATTTTGTGATTGTGTTGTAATCCTTCATCGAGGCAACAGAGGATGACGGCGGTGGCCACTGCATCCTAGTCGGCAGTTCGGAGGTAGCCCCGCCAGAGAGCGTACCACCGCTCGCGGTAAAAGTCGATCAGAGCTAGGGTTTAGATTAGAGAACATAGAGAGAGTGAGAGGGAAGAGAGATGGAATGTATGTGTTTATATATATATATATATATATATATAGGTAAATTACACTTACCTCCTTCGAATGGTAGTATTAGAATTTGAAGGATAATTATGGATGACATCAGCATAATCTATTTGAATTTGGATGGATGGGTAACAGAAATGGGCCTTTGTATATTAGTTCAAACATAAGGAAAGTCTGTGTTATTTTTGCAACCACAGGGGAGATACCTGTAATTGAGGCAAACCTTAGGGGAGGTCAGTGTAATTTACCCTATTTTTTATTAATGTTTTATAGTATTTTTACTTTAAAAAAATTAGTTAAATTAGTTTGAATGATTAACTAAAATAAAGAGTGTTATTGAAGTACATACTAACTAAACTAGATAGGAAAAATTACAATAGCACTTTTCTTTGCACCTTTACTAGATATTTTGTTAGGAGAATTGGAATTACTCTTAAGAAAATAATATACAAATTCATTTACTAAGAGCATCTCCAACGGTAATAGGCATTTTACCTATCTAAATATTACTATAAAGTATATATTTTATTTTGCCTATCAACTATTTCATGTTTCTACTCCAACCATGCTCTTTATTTTAGCTATTCATCTAAATACTATTAATTTTATAAAATGCCACATCAGCAACAAAGATGGAGGGAAATGATCCTAAGAGCATCTCCAATGCACTAGGCATATAATACTTGTTAGTTAAAATGCCTAGCGTGATTCACTTTTTTCAATTCCAATGCACTAGGCATATGATTAGGCATTTTGGCTCAACTCATATTCACTAGCTACATGTAGCTAGCCTTCAACGCTAGGCAAAATGTATTCAATCATTAGGATCATTTCCCTCCATCTTTGTTGTTGACGTGGCATTCTATAAAAGTAATAGTATTTGGATAAATAGCTAAAATAAAGAGCATGGTTGGAGTAAAAACATAAAACAGTTGATAGGCAAAATAAAATATATACTTTATAGTAATATTTGAATAGGTAAAATGCCTACTACCGTTGGAGATGCTCTAATGATTAAACTCATTTTGCCTAGCCTTGAAAGCTAGCTACATGTAGCTAGTGAATATGAGTTGAGCTAAAATGCCTAATCATATGCCTAATGCATTGGAGTTGAAAAAAATGAGTTATACTAGGCATTTTAACTAACAAGCATTATATGCCTAGTGGGTTGGAGATACGTTTTCACCTCTAGTGAAGTGTAATAAAGATAATTATACGATAATCTAAAAAGACATAAAAATAAAAAAATAAAAATAAAAAAAAAAGATAACTGTTTTTTAGATATTCTAATCATTGTTACTAAATTTAGATTTGTCAATAAATATATAAAGAAGTGCTCCTTGTGGATGAATAATAAATAATTTTAATATTAAAATATATTTGCGTTATGCATCAATTACTGTGCACTATCAACAGTTTTTCTTTTTTAAAAATAAAATTATATGTATGTGATATCCCAGTTTTTATTTTTATTTTTTTGACAGAAAAAACTAACATTTTGTTAATATATAAAATATTGCAGAAAGATGTGATTACACTACAAGAAAAAACATTTTTGGCGACTAAATTTTTAGTCACCAAAAGTCCTCTTTTAGTCGCCAAATGTAGAATTTTCACTTTTTCCGACTAAATATTTTAGTCTCCGCTGTGGTCGCCAATACGCGGTCGTTAATACCTTTGGCGACTAAAGATTAGTTAGTCGGCAATATACAGGTCTTCAGCGACTAAAGTTTTAGTCGCCAATAGTCGATTCCATTTGTGAAATTATACATTTAGCGACTAAAGTTTTAGTCGCCAATAGTGTTTTTTTTTAATTATTTATACAATTGGCGACTACTTTTTTCATCGGCAATTGTCACTCTTTTTGGCGACCACAGTATTTTGTCACCAAAAGCATTTTTCAAAAAAAAAAAAAATTTCCCACTGTGCCTCAGCATCTCCCACGCTTCGAACCTGCGACCTCCAAGCTCCAAACCTTAAGGACACACGCCACCCTACTATGCCACTCAACTATCACATGAATATAATTGCAACTTATATTATTTATATATTACTTTCAACATAATATATATAAATATAATTATATATATTCAAATATAATTTTATGTAAAAAATAAATTATTTATTAAAAAAAAAATTTATCTCAGTTTTGGCGACTAAATCCATTATTTAGTCGCCAATTCTACAATTTTAGGCTACTAATTAATTTTGCAGTCGCTAAAAAAAAATGTTGCGCCTAAAAACACACCTTTTGGCGACTAAACCTGTTTTTAGTCGCCAAAAACGTCCCCTTTTGGCTACTAAACTGAATTTTAGTCGCCAATACTCAGTTTTTAGCTACTAATTTTTTTTTTGTAGCCAAAAAACTTCACTTTCAGCGACTAATCTCGTTTTAGTCGCCAAAACACCTACAATCGGCGACCAATCTGCTTTTTAGTCGCCAAAACCAGCACCTTTGGCTACTAAATTGTTTTAGTCGGCAAAAACCATCACTTTTGGCGACGAAAATTGTGTTAGTCGCTGAAACCCATATAATAGGCGACCAAACTGATTTTTAGTCGCCAATACATATACATTTGGCTACTAAATGGTTTTAGTCGCCAAAAGGCTTCATTTTCGGCGACTAAAATGGATTTAGTCGCCATTTGTGCAACTTTCAGCGACGAAATTCATTTTTTTAGTCGCCATTGGTGCTTTTTGTTGTAGTGTTGCTTTAGGCCATATAAAGTCTTCTTCAACTTGTAACTTTGTCTTCTTTGCCTTTGACAACAAAGCCTTGAGGTTGATCAACATACACCTCTTCTTCTAATTTTCCATTTAAAAATGCTGATTTTACATCAAGTTGGTGCAAGAACCAACCCTTTTGAGCCGCCAAAGCAATGATAGCTCTAATTGTATCAAGTCGAGCCACAGGAGCAAAAGTTTCTTGGAAATCAATTCCAGGTTGTTGTGAATACCTTTTTGCCACAAGTCTTGCTTTGTTCTTTTGAATAGAGCCATCCGGATTGAACTTTGTTTTGAAAATCCACTTCACTCCAATTATTTCTTTTTCTTTCGGTTTCTCCACTAACTCCCAAGTCTTGTTCTTCTCAATCACATGAATTTCATCTTCCATAGCTTTCTTCCATGCTTCATCTCTAATCGCCTCTTCAAAATTTTCAGGTTCAACAATGCATAAATTGCATCTTGCATACACATCAATAAGACTCCTTATATTTCTTGGAGTTAAACTTGGAGATAAAGAACTTGAACTTGAACTTGAACTTGAACTTGAACTTGAACTTGAACTTGAACTTGAACTTGAACTTGAACTTGAACTTGAACTTGAACTTGAACTTGAACTTGAACTTGAACTTGAACTTGAACTTGAACTTGAACTTGAACTTGAACTTGAACTTGAACTTGAACTTGAACTTGAACTTGAACTTGAACTTGAACTTGAACTTGAACTTGAACTTGAACTTGAACTTGAACTTGAACTTGAACTTGAACTTGAACTTGAACTTGAACTTGAACTTGAACTTGAACTTGAACTTGAACTTGAACTTGAACTTGAACTTGAACTTGAACTTGAACTTGAACTTGAACTTGAACTTGAACTTGAACTTGAACTTGAACTTGAACTTGAACTTGAACTTGAACTTGAACTTGAACTTGAACTTGAACTTGAACTTGAACTTGAACTTGAACTTGAACTTGAACTTGAACTTGAACTTGAACTTGAACTTGAACTTGAACTTGAACTTGAACTTGAACTTGAACTTGAACTTGAACTTGAACTTGAACTTGAACTTGAACTTGAACTTGAACTTGAACTTGAACTTGAACTTGAACTTGAACTTGAACTTGAACTTGAACTTGAACTTGAACTTGAACTTGAACTTGAACTTGAACTTGAACTTGAACTTGAACTTGAACTTGAACTTGAACTTGAACTTGAACTTGAACTTGAACTTGAACTTGAACTTGAACTTGAACTTGAACTTGAACTTGAACTTGAACTTGAACTTGAACTTGAACTTGAACTTGAACTTGAACTTGAACTTGAACTTGAACTTGAACTTGAACTTGAACTTGAACTTGAACTTGAACTTGAACTTGAACTTGAACTTGAACTTGAACTTGAACTTGAACTTGAACTTGAACTTGAACTTGAACTTGAACTTGAACTTGAACTTGAACTTGAACTTGAACTTGAACTTGAACTTGAACTTGAACTTGAACTTGAACTTGAACTTGAACTTGAACTTGAACTTGAACTTGAACTTGAACTTGAACTTGAACTTGAACTTGAACTTGAACTTGAACTTGAACTTGAACTTGAACTTGAACTTGAACTTGAACTTGAACTTGAACTTGAACTTGAACTTGAACTTGAACTTGAACTTGAACTTGAACTTGAACTTGAACTTGAACTTGAACTTGAACTTGAACTTGAACTTGAACTTGAACTTGAACTTGAACTTGAACTTGAACTTGAACTTGAACTTGAACTTGAACTTGAACTTGAACTTGAACTTGAACTTGAACTTGAACTTGAACTTGAACTTGAACTTGAACTTGAACTTGAACTTGAACTTGAACTTGAACTTGAACTTGAACTTGAACTTGAACTTGAACTTGAACTTGAACTTGAACTTGAACTTGAACTTGAACTTGAACTTGAACTTGAACTTGAACTTGAACTTGAACTTGAACTTGAACTTGAACTTGAACTTGAACTTGAACTTGAACTTGAACTTGAACTTGAACTTGAACTTGAACTTGAACTTGAACTTGAACTTGAACTTGAACTTGAACTTGAACTTGAACTTGAACTTGAACTTGAACTTGAACTTGAACTTGAACTTGAACTTGAACTTGAACTTGAACTTGAACTTGAACTTGAACTTGAACTTGAACTTGAACTTGAACTTGAACTTGAACTTGAACTTGAACTTGAACTTGAACTTGAACTTGAACTTGAACTTGAACTTGAACTTGAACTTGAACTTGAACTTGAACTTGAACTTGAACTTGAACTTGAACTTGAACTTGAACTTGAACTTGAACTTGAACTTGAACTTGAACTTGAACTTGAACTTGAACTTGAACTTGAACTTGAACTTGAACTTGAACTTGAACTTGAACTTGAACTTGAACTTGAACTTGAACTTGAACTTGAACTTGAACTTGAACTTGAACTTGAACTTGAACTTGAACTTGAACTTGAACTTGAACTTGAACTTGAACTTGAACTTGAACTTGAACTTGAACTTGAACTTGAACTTGAACTTGAACTTGAACTTGAACTTGAACTTGAACTTGAACTTGAACTTGAACTTGAACTTGAACTTGAACTTGAACTTGAACTTGAACTTGAACTTGAACTTGAACTTGAACTTGAACTTGAACTTGAACTTGAACTTGAACTTGAACTTGAACTTGAACTTGAACTTGAACTTGAACTTGAACTTGAACTTGAACTTGAACTTGAACTTGAACTTGAACTTGAACTTGAACTTGAACTTGAACTTGAACTTGAACTTGAACTTGAACTTGAACTTGAACTTGAACTTGAACTTGAACTTGAACTTGAACTTGAACTTGAACTTGAACTTGAACTTGAACTTGAACTTGAACTTGAACTTGAACTTGAACTTGAACTTGAACTTGAACTTGAACTTGAACTTGAACTTGAACTTGAACTTGAACTTGAACTTGAACTTGAACTTGAACTTGAACTTGAACTTGAACTTGAACTTGAACTTGAACTTGAACTTGAACTTGAACTTGAACTTGAACTTGAACTTGAACTTGAACTTGAACTTGAACTTGAACTTGAACTTGAACTTGAACTTGAACTTGAACTTGAACTTGAACTTGAACTTGAACTTGAACTTGAACTTGAACTTGAACTTGAACTTGAACTTGAACTTGAACTTGAACTTGAACTTGAACTTGAACTTGAACTTGAACTTGAACTTGAACTTGAACTTGAACTTGAACTTGAACTTGAACTTGAACTTGAACTTGAACTTGAACTTGAACTTGAACTTGAACTTGAACTTGAACTTGAACTTGAACTTGAACTTGAACTTGAACTTGAACTTGAACTTGAACTTGAACTTGAACTTGAACTTGAACTTGAACTTGAACTTGAACTTGAACTTGAACTTGAACTTGAACTTGAACTTGAACTTGAACTTGAACTTGAACTTGAACTTGAACTTGAACTTGAACTTGAACTTGAACTTGAACTTGAACTTGAACTTGAACTTGAACTTGAACTTGAACTTGAACTTGAACTTGAACTTGAACTTGAACTTGAACTTGAACTTGAACTTGAACTTGAACTTGAACTTGAACTTGAACTTGAACTTGAACTTGAACTTGAACTTGAACTTGAACTTGAACTTGAACTTGAACTTGAACTTGAACTTGAACTTGAACTTGAACTTGAACTTGAACTTGAACTTGAACTTGAACTTGAACTTGAACTTGAACTTGAACTTGAACTTGAACTTGAACTTGAACTTGAACTTGAACTTGAACTTGAACTTGAACTTGAACTTGAACTTGAACTTGAACTTGAACTTGAACTTGAACTTGAACTTGAACTTGAACTTGAACTTGAACTTGAACTTGAACTTGAACTTGAACTTGAACTTGAACTTGAACTTGAACTTGAACTTGAACTTGAACTTGAACTTGAACTTGAACTTGAACTTGAACTTGAACTTGAACTTGAACTTGAACTTGAACTTGAACTTGAACTTGAACTTGAACTTGAACTTGAACTTGAACTTGAACTTGAACTTGAACTTGAACTTGAACTTGAACTTGAACTTGAACTTGAACTTGAAGAAGATTGTGAACTAGCAATTGGTCCAATATGTTCCAACAACCAGTTTCACTACTTTTGACTCCACTATTTTCCCTTTTTGCTTTTGTACAACATGTTGCTTTCACAAAAATAGTAAATGATCAAAGTGTGAAAGGGAATGTTGTTTTTATTGGACCATTGTTGACAAACCCCCCAAATATATCCTGTAACACGCACATATCAACCATTAAAAGTAGCAACTCAGTGCATGACACTTCTACTACAGTAAGCCTAGGGAGGACAACACACACCTCCCAAGTCTAAAGAAAATAGTCAAAAAATTAAAAAGCCAACTAAAATAGCCAATTTTTCAAGCGAGCCTTATATATACAGATTATTTACTTAATAACACACATCTTGACTAGGGTTGGCCACAGACCTGTTCTATCTGGGTTCAGGTCAATTTTCACCAAGCCCATAGTAGAGCGGGTTGTGAAAAATGGACACGTAGCTGCCTAAATTGCGAATGCAGTTTGTGTGTATCAGTCAATTGGTTATGTAGGTGGATTAAGCGGGTTAGGCATCTGTTTTCTTCATTTTATTTCTTTATTTATTTTTTTGGCTTATTGTCTATTCAAAATGTCTTTTTAGGGCTTCAAGCCTCGTTTAGGAACATACTATTTTAGTAACTTTTTATCTTTTTATGAAAAGATATGTACAAAAATGGAGAAAGTGATGTGACAACTCATAGTGACCTTTTAACTTTTTGGCTAAAATGTATAGTTGACAAATAAGGCAAATAAGAAAAGACTTTGATCTAATGGAATTCTATGAAAAATAAAATAAAATAAAATAAAAGCTTTTCTCATCAAATATTATAATGTATATATATTCTTAATGTAGATGAAGAAAACATTTACAACAACAAAACACTTATCAATCAGGAATGAATATTTCTGCTCTTACATGCTACAACAATCTCTATAGCCACAACAAGAAAGTAAGATTTCCCAACCCTAAAAGCAATTAATCACGATCCATCTATTCAAACTAGTATATGCTATAAGAGAAAATTTATGTGAAGAAAAATGTAGAGAAAAATATTTACGCAGAACTTCGTGTTGTCTCGGATCAATTGGCTTCACTCCAACAAAATAAAAGTTGTGAATGTTTTGCTATTTTTTTGGGCTTCGGAAGAAGAAAACACATCAAGTCTTATCCTCTTTCTAGATCTGGAACTCTTCTCCTTTTGACTTTCTTCCAAATTTCTTCTCCTCTTTCTACATCTTCCAAATCTAGAAATCTTCAAATTTAGTTCACAATTAG
>NW_021026826.1:144648-192058 GCF_004153795.1 Camellia sinensis | reverse complement strand
AAAGTTTGTTAAAAACTGTTAATTTGTTATAAATAGTTAATGATTAATTGATTTGTGTTCATTTACGGAATGGAATGATTTTTTGATTTAATTTACACAGCACTTTTATTTGTTGATTGTTCCCATATTGAAAAAGAAAATTGGAATAAAATAGGTTATTATGAAATTTTGAACTTATTTGGGAAAGACAGTGTGTTTGGTTTCAATTTTATGAAAATTGAATTTTTTATTTTTTGTATATTTTGGTTTTAGTGAATATTTTTAAAATTTTAAATAATTTTTTTTATTTTTTAAATTCACCTTACTAAGATATATCTAAAAAGTAAAATATTTGTAAAAATATATTTTTAAAATTCAATAAATACACAAAATACGGAAAACATACTGAATTTTTCGTATTTTTGATATTTAGTGAATTTCCTAAAGATTATTTTTCACAAATATTATATTTTTTAAATGTATTTATGTTACTTCTTCTAAGCGCTAATCTTTTAACTTCACGTGATATTTCAACGCACACTATTATAGTGCATGAAATTTTTGCTCCATCCACTCCCAATAATTGGGTAGAGAGCAAAACACTGCTCGTACTGGCTACTCGTCTTACACTTAATGACTAATTTATTTAAGCTCGCATTTCTCGGATGCCGTGACTCTTGAATGTTACTTCATCCAATGATGTAACATTATTTACAAATCAAATTACAAAGTTAATCCGCGTAGCTCAATAGTCAATATCATATACTGATTTATTGAGGGCTTACTAATTTCATAACTCCAAAACTCGCCAACCAAGACTATGTAGCGTGCCGCTAACTATAGCGCACACATTAGTTTTTATTGTGCCAAACAAGGCACCAAAACCACGGCGACTTTGAGTCATGTTTCCTTACTTTGGCTCAATTAAGGTTTGACCTAAAGTCTCCAAGACTTTTGCTCATCTAAAGAATGGGATTAGTTTGTTCACATTTGAACATCTCTACTAAGTTTAGGTCAACCAAATTAACTTCCATAAGCTAAATCAATTTAGAGAGAAATTCGCATTGGGATTAATTTGTTTAGCATAATATAATTTTGCCGCAAAAATCTAAATTAAATAGTGACAATATTACACAAGTCGCAAGATCGAAAACCCGCTATGCTCGTAATCATTTCTTGCGCCACAAGTGACAATTATCCAAAATTTAGTTTAATTTATGCGCAAAATATTGGTTTTCGGGAGTTAATCTACAAAGATTTCTCTCAACCGAATAACCTCCCACTGACTATGGCATATACAAAGCATGATAAATTCCATACAATAGCATTTTAATGTAAATCTACAAATAACTCATGCTATATTTATTTAATAATGGAATTCTAATAAATAAATAAATAATCATGCTCTTCTAATTACAACATATTACAAACCCAAAAAAAATATGCTGTATTCAATATTTAAATTATGCCATAACAGAAAGTACATCATTCCAGAATATTTCAGAAAAATTTCAGAATATTTCAGAATAATGTACATTTTAATTATGGCATAATCTGAATATTGTTTCTGTTTACTAGTTTCTGGATTTTTTATTTCTAATTTTATAGCCCACAGGTCCCAGGATCGGAACCTGGCTTTGATACCAATGTAAACAAAACAACACAGAATATGCAGCGGATAAAAATTTTGATCAAACAATCATACCTTCTTGATGATAGAACCTTCTTGGATAAATCACGTGCTTCTAGGAAACTTCTTGATGAACCAACTCAGCAGTGGAGTGATATCACAGATTGAATATCACACACACCAACCACAGTGTCAAAGACTTGATCGTTGTATTTTTGGGAGAGAGTCAGTGTATAGGTTAAAACAGACTCAACGTTGTTTTTCTTGGATTACCCATAACCATATAACAAATATTTAATATATTATAATATCTATCCATATCAGTTAAGATACAGATAATATCTAATATATATTATATCTATCTATATCAGTTCAAACTGATAACGTCTGTTTCAAGAGTGGTTATCCTAAATAGGTTTGATTTCAAAATCAAAACCTATTTGGATAAGGATTCAAAATCAAATTTAATGGTCATGCCACATGGGCGCCCATTACTAACAAATTAAGATTTCTTCATCTTCTTTATATTATTTTGCTTTGTTCAAGAAAAAAAATGGTGTTTAATTTTTTCCTTTTTGCTCCTTATTTTTAATTATTATAAAGTATGAGGTATCATCTTTTAACTTTAATTAATAATTTAGTTACACATCATTAAATAAAAAATTAAAAGAATAAAACTATTAACCATTAAAATAAAACTTATAAGAAACTTGAATAATGAAATGTTGGCCGTCTTCTACTTTCTCTCCAAAAGTTCTCCCCTCATAATGCCCTTATGATTTTTTAAATATTAAAATTCACAAAATGATAAAATAAATTAAAATAATTAATAATACAAAATATTACATTCAAAATATAATTATTTTACTTTTTTTTCATAAATATTATATCTAAATATATAAAAAATTAAGATTTTTTTTAAACATAAAAATTTTAACTTATTAAAACATCTATCTTTCTAAGAACCAAAACATAATAATAATAAACTATTAAAAATACAATTTATAATAATTCCGTGCGGCTGCCTTCACGGCGGGAAGAAAAGGAGTTATTGAATATGATCCGATGCTGTGCGGCATTGGTACAATTGGTGTCTGCGAAGTTGGCCAGAATATAAAATTAGAATAATGCTTGGGACCCCTTTTGGGAGTCACCCCCTCACCCCCCCTTTGCCACGTGACGGGTGGTGATTGGAGAAACAGGAAAAAAAAAAGAAAAAGAAAAAGAAAATGTAACCAATGAGAGAGAGAGGGGGTCAAAGGGGATGGAAGGAAAAGGAGGAATGAATCATTGTTGATAAAATTACTTATTTCTAGGAAGCGCTTGAAACATAGACCTCCCATTTTATTTACTTCTTTCCATGCAAATTCCAATCTCATCCACCTAAGTGCATTTTTTCACTAAGGTTTCATAATACCTAAAAAACATAAAAATAAACATAATGAGATAAAATTAAAAAATTCTTCAAATTTTTTATTATTATTATCTTCTCAAACAATTTAATTAATCATGTTATTATCAACAAAAAAAAAATTATATAATCTTACGTCAAATAACATATGACTCAATGGGGTGTGGACATTTTACCAACTATTTTCTTTTTAAATATAGAGTCTACGGTCTTATTTGGTTGGTTTCTTTAGAGACAATTTTTGTAAAAAAAATAAGATCAAATCAAATTAAAAATTTGTATAGTTGAAAATATTTGAAAAAAATTTCAAAATCACATTTCTCTTACTGCACATCAATCAATCATTTTTTCTTTCATGCTCATCTATTCAATTACAAAAATAAATTAAAGGGACAATTACAAAACAAAACAAAAAAAATCCCTGAATTGTGCATTTTAACAAAATAAACCGTTAAATTTTAATTTTATCAATTTAAAATCTAAAATTTTGATTTATTTTCAATTTAAATTATTTGTCTATTTTTGTTGAGTAAAATCTATGGAAAAAAATATTTTAGCTATTAAACTCAATGTAAGTATATATATAATGTCTAAAATAAACCTTTCATTGAGTTTAATGACTAAAATATCTATTCTTTTATCGATTTTACTTAAAGAAAATAAGTAAATGGTTTAGATTGAAAACAAAACAAAAATTTCAAATTGAAATTGAAATTAAAAAAATTAAAAATTTAGCGTTTATTTTGTTACAAGGCCTAAATCTTAGAGGCTTTTTGAGTTGTCCCAAAATTAAATTATCACAAACTCCAAAACTATTTTCAAAACACACAATCAACAAATTTTTAAATTTTACAAACTCTTTCTAGAAAATTATTTTTCAAAATTGTTCCACAAATTCAAATCAAACATAGCTTACATATTTAAACCAATCACACTTTATGTATTATTCATGCACTAAAAAAAACGAGGGTATAAATTTATCTCATCAATGTTAGGGATTAAAAAAAAATTCAAAAATTTTTACCGTGTTACAGGTATGTGAAACGCACACTCATTAGAAGTGTTTGACAAAAATCTATATATATAAGAAAAATGAATTTTTAGTGAAATTTTTTTTAGGAGTTTCAAATTCTCATTCTAATTTTTTTAATTTTTTTTTAATTTTAAATAATTATTTTTATTTGATAATCCCATATCGGGAAAAGAAATAAAAAAAAATAGTTGTTTTACTTATATAAAGATAATCTTATACTCTCATCTCAATTAGTAAGGAGTTTTGTGAGAGTTTCAATATCTCATACTAATTTTCTTGATTTTCTTAATTTTAAATAATTAAGAAAATCTCCATTGACTAACTTTTATTTGATAATCTCATATCGATAAAAGAAGGAAAAAGTAAATTGTTTAGATTGGGATAATTTAGGTTGGAAGCTTTGATCATAGTTTAGCTTGATGGTTCATCAAACTATACGGTAAAAATATGTCTCTCTAATAGAGGCCAACTTACATAATTTAAAGATTTTTTTTTAATAATTAATGTTATTATTATTATAATAAAAGAGTTTTGAAAATTGGAGGCCGTCACTCATCTCCCCTAATTGGGTCTATCATGCTTCCATGACTACAATTAATTATATTTTTAAAATAGCATTTTGCCCCAAATGCAATGATACAAGTTAATTCTATGATTATGACCATATAGATGATAATGTAACAAGGCACGTGTCGAAGAGGAGAAGAGGTCAGTTGATTGACTTTAATTTATTTTTAATTTTTATTCGCAACATTCTTAACAAATTGAAATTTGATTTAGACTATCATTTACAATCACGTAATTTTATTATATTTAATTTTTAAAAATAAATAATATATGTGATTTTATAAATAGATCATCTTTTAACTTGAATTAATAATTTAGTTATACATCATTAAATAAAAAATTAAAAGAATAAAAATATTAACCATTAAAATAAAACTTATAAGAAACTTGAATAATGAAACGTTAGCCGTCTTCTACTTTCTCTCCAAAAGTTCTCCCCTCATGATGTCGCTGTTTTGGAAGTGGGTTTATGAATCCGGATCGTCGGTCGCCCTACCCTCTCGCCTTTTCCTGTCGCCCCCAAAACGACGTCATTTTGGGGGCGAATTTTCACTGTCGCCCCCAAAACGACGTCATTTTGGGGGCGCATTTTCAAAAAAAAAAACGCAGAGCAGAGGGAGGAAGGAGAGGAAGAGGGTGGAAAGAGGGAGAAGGAGGAGGAGGAGGAGGAAGGGAAGGGCTGGACTGGAGGGGGCCATAAATACAGGGGGAGGAGGAGGAGGAGGAGGCGGAGGCGACGGCGGTCGCAAGTGCTGCGACGAGGTGGAACTGCGACGGTCGAGGGACAGCGGGCGACGATCGACGGCCGACGGCGAGGGACGAGCTGCGATGGCGAGCTCGCAGCCTCCTCCTCCTCCTCCCTCCCTCCCTCCCTCCTCCCTCTTCCTCTCCTTCCTCCCTCTGCTCTACGTTTTTTTTGTTGAAAATTTGCCCCCAAAACGACGTCGTTTTGGGGGCTACAGGAAAGGGCGAAAGGGTAGGGCGATAGATGATCCGGATACGTGGGTTTATGGCTTTCTTTATGTTAAAGTTTATAAAAAATATAAAATAAAATAAAATAATTAATAACACAAAATATCAAATTAAATACATAATTAAAACAACTAACTTTTCAAGATACGACAAAGAAAATTTAAACCTACACCTAGTATTAATAAACTATTAAAATTACAATTTATAATAATTCCGTGCGGCTGCTTTCACGGCGGGCAGAAAAGGAGTTAATGAATATGATCCGATGCTGTGCGGCATTGGTACAATTTGTGTCTGCTAAGTTGAGCGAAATATAAATAAATTATTTCTAGGAAGCCTTCAAACATAGACCTCCCACAATTAGGGATGACAATTTGAAACCGGCCCGACGAGGACCCGACCCCCCAACCCCGATCATAATGGTTTTTCCCCGAAAAATATCCCCGTGGGAACGGGGATGGTATTTGAAATTAAATCCCCGATTAGTTTCGGGCCGGGGACGAGGATAACTTTCACAGCCCCGGACCTGGCCCGTCCCCGTCCCCGGTTTTCTCTCCGAAATGAAATTACTATAATACCCCTGTGTATATATTACTATAGTCCCGTCCCCTTCCTCAAACAATCACACAAACACAGCTTAATTCGCGTGAGAGAGAGAGAGAGAGAAGAAAGTCACAGCTTCCTCATCGCCGCCGTCCTCCGCCGATCTGATAGCACCGCTCCTCTACCGCCCTCCTCAACTCTCTCACTCGTATCTTCTCTCTTGACTCTCTCACTGTCTTTACTCTCTCGTTCTCACCTCTCACTCTCTCTCAACTCTCTCATTCTTCTCTCTCTCTCTCTCAGCTCTCTCACAGTCACGGGGACATCACCGCCATCACCGCTGGCCCCGCCACAGCCACCGTCACCGTCGATCTCGCCAACACCGTCGATCTGTTAGATTTGTCCTCTCTCTCTCTCTCTGATCTGATGTTGTTGTTGTTGATCTGTACTCAGATTTGTGTTGTTCAGAATAATTTTTTTTAATTTGTTTAATTATCTGTATTGTTCAAAATTGATCTGTATTGTACACAAAATTGATCTGTACTCAGATCTGGTTTGTTGATTTGTGATATTATATTGATTAGTCAGTGTTTTGTTGAACAAAATTCAAAAAAAAAAAAAAAAAAAGTCCGGGGATATTTCGGGGTCGGGGAAACCCGATCCCCGTTAGGGGACAGGGACGGGAGGGTGATGGGCTCCCCCGCCGGGAATCGGGGGTGGGGGCGGAGATTTTGTAATCTTCGGAGATCGGGGACGGGGAGGGTGATCCCCGGCTCCACCCGGCATGTTGCCATTCCTACCCACAGTCAAAGGCTCCAGAATACCAATTAGGCTAACAAATACTAGTGGAATATTCATCCCATTTAATTATTTAACTTCTTTCCATGCAAATTCCAATCTCATCCACCTCAGAGCACTTTTCCATTAAGGCTCCATAATACCTAAAAAACATAAAAATAAACATAATGAGATAAAATAAGTCTAACAAAGTATAAATTAAGGTCATGTTTGATTCACAAAATTAATAGTGAAATATTAATAATTTTATTAAATTAATGTGGTATTCACTATCTAATTGGATTAATATTCATTAAATTAATAATCTCACCCCTACCCCATTACTAATAATCCTATAAATTTGTTAGATTAATTATCTATTGGATTAATAATCCTAAACCAAAATATTAAACAAATATAGGATAATTGGACCCACGAATTAATAATCTCAATCTCATACTCTAATTTACCCAATCAAACATGCCATAAGGGTATAAATTATACATTATCAGGGACACATCAATAGCCAACAAGCCAAGACATTCAATCATATTACACTCTTTATTTTTTTACATATTTTTTTTTATAAAAAAATTAATTAAAATAGTTAATTTCCAAACGGGAAAATCGGTTTAAGGTCCCTATCCAACTTTTAGTAATGGATTAGGTCCACAATGTGTTCTTTTGTAGCCTAAGGTCCCTCAATGTTATTTTAGAGTGTAAAATACATGTCTTACCCTTGTTTATAATATACGTTGTTTTGAATTTGGCAGCTAAAGATCATATTGATATTTTGTGGGAGATTACGTGAGGATGAACTTGACGATTCAGATTTTTGTGGAGATTTTCTAGGGTTTTTGTAGGTGTTGATATCCTGTTCGTTGTATATAGGTGTTGAAATCCTGTACGAGTTGAAATCATGTTCGTTGTTTGTAGGTGTTGATTGATCGTGTAGGAGTTGAAATCTGGTTCATTGTGTTTGATTTGATTTCATGTGGAATTGAATTAGATAAGTTTTCAATTTTTTATTTGATTTGATCGTGTAGGTGTTGAATTAGGTTTTTGTTTTTAGTTTTGATCAATGTGAGAGAGACAAAGTCAGTGTTGTTGTTTTTGATTTTTGAAGTTAATTTTTCATTATCTGTTATTGATGAATTTTCGATGGAGTTGATTTTGATTTTTTGAGTTGCTTTTTCATTCTCTGTCAACATGGTTATGAGTTGTTTTTTGGTGCTCTGTTTTTTTACGTTTTTGTGCTCTGTTTTTTGTTCACTTTGCATTTTTTGTGTAGTGCAGAGAAAATTGCAGGTTTGTTACTATAATTGAACTCAAATCACAGAGAAATTGTAAGCTTGTAGTGCAGTGAAAATCACAGAGAAAATTGTAAGTAGGCAGAGAAATTTACAGACGTAGCAATAGAGTAGTAAGTGTTTTGTTTTTTTTAAAAAAAATTTTTGAATTGAATATTTTGTGAACATAATAGATCTTCTCTGTGATTTTTTTATGTGCTTGTGTTTAATATATTTTTTTCCCTTCATGTTAATGTGTTTTTGTTTTTGTTATATTGAAAGTGAATATAAGTTCACAAATTTCTCTGGACTTTTATTTGTAGTCCAGAGAAAATCATATGATTGTATTACAAATGATAAGTATTACAAATTTCTCTGGACTTATATGTTGTGTTACAAGGTAGCAACATAAACATGACAGAGAAAATTACACAACAGAGAAATTTTGAGGAAATGGAGCATTAAACAAAATAAATATGCCAGAGAAAATTAGACACAAGACATAAACATATTGTGGCCAGAGAAAATTATAAATGCTGCCAGAGAAAATTAGACACACAAGTAAGAAAAGTAATTTGGCCAGAGAAAATTATAAATGCCAGAGAAAATTAGCCACACCAATAGAGTAGTAAGCCACAGATAATTTGCTTGAGAAAATAATGAAGAAACATAAACATGCCAGATAAAATTACACAATAGAGAAACACAAATGTAACAAGCCAGAGAAATTTACAAAAACAAGAACACAAGAAGCTTCAATAAGAAGCCCCAAATGCACAGAAAGGTTGTGCTGCTTCTGCGCTTTGCCATTTCTATAGAATGAAAACATAAACATTAAATCCCAGAGAAAATTACAAGGTAGCAATGATTACACAACAGAGAAAATTACAAGGTAGCAACATAAACATGACAGAGAAAATTACACAACAAAGAAATTTTGAGGAAATGGAGCATTGAACTAAATAAATATGCCAGAGAAAATTAGACACAAGACATAAATATAATGTGGCCAGAGAAAATTATAAATGCTGCCAGAGAAAATTAGACACACAAGTAAGAAAAGTAATTTAGCCAGAAAAAATTATAAATGCCAAAGAAAATTAGCCACACCAATAGAGTAGTAAGCTACAAATAATTTGCTTGAGAATATAATGAAGAAACATAAACATGCCAGATAAAATTACACAATAGAGAAACACAAATGTAGCAAGTCAGAGAAATTTACAAAAACAAGAACATAAGAAGCTTCAATAAAAAGCCTCAAATGCACAGAAAGTAGTTTAATTTTGACAGTTGGAAGGAAAGCAACCCATCATCAGTTGGAAGCAAAGAAATTCTGGACTTCCAAAGAATTTCTCTAGATTCAACCCAGAGAAAAATTTCTCTGGTCCAGAATTTCTCTGGAATGATAAAACTCTGATTTGATCAATTTGTCATTGGTTTTCCTGCTGCTGATTTAATCACAATTTCATGCACAAACAAATTAATAGTTCTTCAATAAGATAACTAAGAGTGACTGTTTGATTATGGTTGCAAATGGTCTTAATTGATTAATTATCATATATATACTAGTCAAGACAGTAAGCAACAAATTGTATATATATATGTATGTATCATATATATATATATATATGTTTGCAACCATAGATAAGATAACCAAGAGTGACTGTTTGATTATGGTTGCAAATGGTCTTAATTGATTAATTATCATATATATACTAGTCAAGACAGTAAGCAACAGATTGTATATATATATATATATATGTATGTATCATATATATATATATATATGTTTGCAACCATAGATAAGATAACTAAGAGTGATTGTTTGATTATGGTTGCAAATGGTCTTAATTGATTAATTATCATATATATACTAGTCAAGACAGTAAGCAACAAATTGTATATATATATGTATGTATCATATATATATATATATATACATCTATCAACTCCACTCCACTTTGTTTGTTTACTCAGAAAATCAAATTTGCCAAACTTAGTGCTTTTGTTTTGCTGAATTTGTTTTCATACTCGCCGGAAAATACCCAACACCAGTACCAGCATCACAAAGGAGAATATCCAGTAGACAGGTCAAAAAAATCAACTCATCTGAAGATGAACAGACGTAGGGTATTTTGGTCCAAGAATTTGATAAAATGCGCAGGTATTTTAGTTAGGGACCTAAGGCAGTATTACATTTTTTAATGTCCTTTATACAGAAAATTATTATTATTAGGGAGCTTAAAAAAAAACCCACACCCCTAATCATAAGCTCATTTTTTAAATTTTTGGCCAATACTCCTATGGTTTATTCTTTTGGACCAAAAGAATAATTATAATTAGAAAAATCATTTTAACCCTCCCTATCTATCTACTGTCCACTTATATGTCCATTTATCTATCCATATGCTACCTTATTATTTGTCCATGTATAACTGCTATTGCTCGTGACTGTAACTTCGCCGGTGAATTTTCCTGCGGCGATGACATTTTTGGAAGCCGTTCCGTGGCGGTCCGATAGTAGGGTACAATTGAAAAAAAAAAATTCTTCAAACTTTTTTTTTATTATTATCTTCTGAAACAATTTAATTAACCATGTCTTTATGAAAAAAAAAAATAAAAAAAATTACAAAATCTTACATCAAATAACATATAACTCAATGAGGTGTGGACATTTTACCAACTATTTTCTTTTTAAATATAGAGTCTACGGTCTTATTTGGTTGAATAATGCTTGGGACCCCCTTTTGGGGGTCACCCCCTCACCCCCTTTGCCATGTGGCATGTGGTGATTGGAGGAGCAGGAAAAAAAAGAAAAAGAAAAAGAAAATGTAATCAATGAGAGAGAGAGGGGGTCAAAGGGGGTGGGGGGAAAAGGGGGGATGAATCATTGTTGTATTTGGTTTGTCTCTTTAGAGACAATTTTTGTTAAAAAAAAAAAATCAAAAATTTGTTTAGTTAAAAATTTTTGAAAAGAAATTTCAAAATCACTTTTTTCTTACTACACATCAATCAATCACTTTTTGTTTCATACTCATCAATTCAACTACAAAAATAAATTAAAGGAACAATTAAAAAAAAATCTCAGAATTGAGCATTTAAATAAAATAAATCCTAAATTTTTAATTTTATCAATTTAAACACTAAACTTTTGATTTATTTTCAATTTAAACTATTTGTCTGTTTTCGTTAAGTAAAATCTATGAAAAAAAATAAGATTTTAGTCATTAAACTCAATGGAGGTACACATAAAATGTCTAAAATAAACCTTTCATTGAGTTTAATGACTAAAATATCTATTCTTTCATCGATTTTACTTAAAAGAAATAAGTAAATGGTTTAGATTGAAAATAAATATAAAAATTTAAGATTTAAATTGAAAAAATTAAAAATTTAGCTTTTATTTTGTTACAAGGCCCAAACCTCAGGTGTTTTTTTTTTGTAATTGTCCCAAAATTAAATCATCCCAAACTCCAAAACTATTTTCAAAACACACAACTAACAAAATTTTAAATTTTACAAAATCTTTCTAAAAAATTATTTTTCAAAATTGTTGCACAAATACAAACCAAACATAGACTACACATTTAAACCAATCACACTTTTTGTATTATTCATACACTAAAAAAAATGAGTGAATAAATTTATTTGATCAATGTTACGGATTAAAAAAATCAAAATTTTTTACCAAAAACACTTGCATGAGTGTTATAGGTATGTGAAACGCACACTTAAAGAAGTGTTTGACAAAAATTTTGCTAAAATATTTGGAGTGTTTAATATTTTTAAAGTTATTTTTCAAAATATTTCGTATCACGTCCAATGGCCTATTTTAAAAATTAAATTAAAAGTTAATTTTTAATTTTTATTTATTTATTTATTTAGAAAATGTGTGACCCAATTGACAAAACAACTCCGCTACGTAACTCGAATCCTCATTGGCTCAAGTAGCCCGAATTTCTTTTTCACTCAACTTTCTGTTGTTGTGCTCAATACACCCACACATTTCATTCTCTCTCTTTCTCTCTCTCTCTTCACTTTCTTCAATCTTCTTCATCTTCTCTTCCTATCATCCCATTAACAGTTGTAGAGAGAGAGAAAACAAAACCGTCTCTGTGTGCCGCCGTTGCTACTGTTTGATCAGAGTGGAAAATAAGGAGCTTTGTGTGTCGGTGCTTGATCGGAGTCTTAACAGAGAACACCTACATTCAACAACAGACTCAAATCAAATATATAAGCACACATCCATATATACATATATACAGACAAACTCAAATAAAATCAAATATATGTAAAATAAGTTGAAAATTCTCCAAAATTAAGCATCAAAAATCCCAAACCAAACCCTACCCATAAATCCCATTTCCCATTTCATTCCAGAAATCTCATCATTGCACAAAATTAGCAAAAACACACACAGAGAGAGAGAGAGAGAGAGAGAGAGAGAGAGAGAGTAACTAACCACGAAATAAGGCAAGGCAATGATGTTCTGAATAACAAGCCACTAAAGTCCATATTCGAAGAGGCCCATTGAAGTCCAAATCTGCGAATATACACAAATCTATCATAAATCTACTCCCCCTCTCTCCTTCTTCTCATTCTCTCCTTCTTTTCATCTTCTATCTGTTTAAGAGAGTAAACTGAGAGGGAAGAGAAAAAAAAGGAGAAAAAAAAAACACCCAAAACGAAATCGAGCCATTCGGGCCAAAGACATTTTGAGCTACGAAACATTTCTCTTGACAAAATAAGCCATTGTACACCACTAGGTGGATTGAGATCTACCATGTGTAGGACTGAAATTCCTCTGCAGCCACTACTACAAATAGAATTAATCCGTGGGAGAAATCGATGTTGTTAATAATAGGGGCATATTACAATAATCGTCTCTATAATTTGAGACTCGTATTATTTTAATTCTTAATTTTTTCATTGTGATATATTTGAGTTTGAGTTTTGAATCTCTTTTTAAATAAAAATAATTGAAGACACCATTACTTCATTTCAATAGCAAAGTCGTCAATTTAATAAAATATAAATTAGTTCGACAAAATAAAATGTCAAAAAATTATTTCTACCCATAAAAATGATAAATCTTTTATATTTTTTGTGGGGATATATTTCTGAGTACCAACACGTGGCAAGGTGACGCTGATGTGTCAGCCGAGGTGTCACGTGTCCTGGTCATTATGCCGAGGTTATCTCGGCGTTGCTGAGATTATCTCAGAAGATATCGGGGTCCGAGGTAAACGGATAAGGAACAAGAGTCCTAGAATGAAGAGGAGACTTAGTCAAGATGAGGATAAAGCTCTTAGGGAGTTTATCTTTATCTCTTGAAGAGTCCAAAGTAAGTACTGAATTGGAGTTCATAGAAGTCAGGTTTCTAGCGGGACTAGGATTAAGTAAACTATAAAAGAGAGGCACCCCCATGGGTCTAAGGTACGCAATTTATGCTTTGAGCAGTGAGTTTAGCACTTGATTATCTTTGAGAGATATATTGACTTGATCGTCGGAGTGCCCCCGGGTGGAAGAGCCACCGCCGGAGCCTTTTCTTTCTATTACAGGTTAACTAAAGCCATCTATTCTACCTGTGCTCTCTAGCTGATTACTAAACGGGCAGTGTGGTCAGAAAATTACTCACACAATTTGGCGCCGTCTGTGGGAACTTAGAAGAATAGATGGCCAGTAACGGGCAGAAGGAAAAGATTGGGGACGACACTCCTACTAAGAGTGGCAGACCAATCGACCTTGATATTGAAGGAGACGACCACAATGCAGAAACCCATGACCAGGGCCACGGAGAGAACGACGTCAGTCAGGAGGGCGACACTTCGAAAAAGACAGACCAAAGTAAGTACTATAACGAAGATAACCTCCAGGTATGGAGGGATAGGTACCTGCGAAGGGATGAAGAAGTAAAAGAATTGGTAAACAAGTTGGCAGACCTGCAGTCGGTCGTCAACTTCATGATGCAAAACAATGTCATGCAGCCACCGTACCCGCTGCACGACACTCTGATTCCAGCAACTAATACCCAGAAGGGAGGAAGGAAAACAATCCCCGAAGCCCCTCAGCACACCAGGAGCAGAAGGCACTCTCATGGACCTTCCAGGGAAGTCGGACGAGAGGAGCCGAGACGAGAAGAGTCCCGAAGGACGTATCACACGAAGGACCCATAGCCCAAAGAACATCGGCATGTTCAAAGGCAAGCACTCTGCTTTGACACAACCCATGAAGAAAGATCAAAACGAGCTCACCACGAGAACAAAAGTAGTGTGCCGAAAAGATTAAAGTCCAAAGATAGCCGAGCTCTAGGAAGGAGTAAAGAAGACTTGAGAGATTACCTCAAGAGGAAGCAACAGAATACTGAAGCCGAGGTAACTTTCCCAGTTAAGCCGAAGACACCACTCTCAGTGGAACTGGACAAATTTGAAGCACCAAAGAGATTTAGTATGCCGAGGTTCCAAATATATGATGGTAAGCCAGATCCCAACTTTCAGGTTGGACTATACCTGAATTCAATGGCATTATATAGTAGGAACGAGCCGTTGCTCTGCAAAGTATTTCCCTCATCCTTCGGGGAAATTGCATCAGATTGGTTCCATAAACTACCGAATGGAAGCGTAAAGACTTGGGAAGGCCTGGCCGAGATGTTTGTGGCCAGGTATGTGACGAACAAACTACAGCCCTTGAGGGTCGACGCATTGATGGCTTTAAAAATCACCAAGGATGAAGGCCTTAGGGCCTACGCAAAAAGGTATTACGAGGTGTTCAATCGAATACCCGAATGCAACAAAGAGGTGGCGGTTGTGTCTTTCAAGAACGGCCTGAAAGATGACTGCCCACTACGGAAGTCTTTGGCAAAGACATTGCCAAAAAGCATGGAAGAACTCATGGCGAGAATCGAGAAGTATGCCAGAGCAGAGGAGGATACATCAGGAAACAAAGAGATAAAGCAGGAGAAAGGAAACGGCTCGCCAAAGTGAAGCCGAAGTAACAATGGATCAATCAAACAAGAAACGAAATTGAGGGCTAAACAGACAGTGATGACTGTGTTTAGAGTCCCAGTCCACAAAGTCCTGGATCAAATACGAAACCAACCCTATTTCAGAGCACCGACAAGAACACCAGGGGAATTTATGAGAAGAAACGTCGGTAGGCGTTGCGCTTACCACAATGAAGAAGGGCACCCAACTCAGGGTTGCAGAGCCCTAAAAGCACACTTAGAAGACTTGGTGAGGCAAGGCCATCTGAGGGACCTTGTCAATGAAGCCAGGACAAGAGAAGAACAGGCAAGATTGCCTCAAGCACCAGCAGCTCTGCCTCCTCCAACACAGCAACCACAGGCAGGAGGACCACGAGTGGTTAATGTAATTCACTCAAAAGTGAACGAAAACGACATACGAGGGGAAACCCAGAAGGTAAAACACCTACAACACGTAAACCAGGTCGGACATAAAAGACCTCGGCCTAAAGAATGCTAGGGACCAATGATAGCCTTTACTGAAGCCGACCTAGAGATGGTCCAGCATCCACAAAATGATGCCTTGGTAGTATCCCTCCAGGTTGGGGAGTGCCAAGTGAAACGCATCCTGATTGATCAAGGCAGCTCTTGCGACATCATATATGTTAGATGTTACAAAGAGCTGGGCCTTCATCCTGATGACTTGGAGCAATCCAATGGCCCGATGGTCAGCTTCAATGGAACGCCGACGTGGCCACAAGGCGCAACAAGCTTGGAAGTACAAGCTGGCACTAAGAAGATCAAGACAGAATTCATGGTGATTGATACACCCTCCCCTTACAACATCATCTTGGGAAGGCCATGGTTGCATGCAATGGGGCCAGTTCCCTCAATAATGCATCAACTACTGCAATTCCTAATAGAGCATGGGATAGAGGAAGTTAGAGGCGATCAGCTACAGGCGAAGAGTTGCTCCATGGCAGCAATTAAATCTACCTGTAGCGTGCAAGAGCCAGAGAAGGCAGAAATTGAAGATGAGGACGTGGAAGTCCTAAAAGACGTCGGCGAAGAACCAGCCGAGAAGAACGAAGAGGCGCTAAAGAAAATCCTTGTCCAGGATAGGGATGAAGAATGCTTCTTTCTTCTTGGCTCGGGCTTAGCTGAAGAAGAGGAAAAAGAGTTAGAGACTTTTTTAAGAGCAAATATTGAGGTGTTTGCTTGGACACCTTACGAAATGCCTGGCATTGACCCCGAGTCACTTGCCACAAACTGAATGTTGACAGATCGGCCAAACCTGTAATTCAGCGAGCCAGAAGACTGACATTGATACACATCGATGCAGTAGAAGAAGAAGTAGACAGACTTCTGGAGGCCAGGGCCATTAGAGAAGTACACTACCTAATATGGCTATCCAATACAGTGATGGTAAAGAAGAAGAACAGTAAATGGAGGGTCTGCATAGACTTTACCAGCCTCAACAAGGCCTGTCCCACAGACAGCTTTTCCCTGTCCAAAATTGACCAGCTAGTAGATGCCACTTCAGGACATGGAAGAATGAATTTTCTAGACGCCTACAGGGGGTACCACCAGATCGCCATGTACCCCCCAGACGAAGTAAAAACCGCATTCATCACCCCAAAAGGCCTGTACTATTACAGAGTAATGCCTTTCGGGTTAAAAAATGCAAGAGCAACTTACCAAAGGCTGGTAACCAAAATGTTCAAACACCTGATTGGCCGAACAGTAGAGGTCTACATCGATGACATGGTCGTGAAGACCAAGGAACCTAAGGGTCATCTTACCGACCTAAAAGAGGTCTTTGATATACTCAAAACATACCGGCTCTGACTCAACGCATTGAAGTGTACGTTTGGAGTTGGATCAGGTAAGTTTTTAGGATACCTGGTAACAAGAAAGGGCATTGAGGCCAGCCCAGATCAAATCAAGGCCATCCTAGAGTTGAAGAGCCCGACGTCGGCAAAACAGGTGCAGATGCTAACTGGAAGGGCCGCAGCCCTAAACAGATTCATCAGTAGAAGCTCAGACAAACGTAAACCTTTCTTCAACCTGGTTAAGAAGGCCACGGACTTCCTATGGACTAAGGAATGTGAGGCCACTTTGGCCGACCTAAAGAAATATCTGACCACGGCTCCAGTCCTCTCAACACTTGAACCTGGGGAAGAACTGTTTTTGTATTTAGCAGTTTCAGAACACGCAGTAAGTGCAGTGCTAATCCAAGAGGAAAAAGGGGATCAAAAGGCTGTTTATTATATAAACAAAACCTTGGCCGATGCAGAAACAAGGTACCTATCACTAGAAAAATTAATGCTGGCCTTAGTAATGGCTTCAAAGAAGCTGAACCATTACTTTCAAGCGCACAAGATTATAGTGCTAACAGAGCACCCATTGAAGTCCTTGTTACAACAAGGACACTTAACTGGAAGAATAGCAAGATGGGCAGTGGCCTTGGGCCAGTACGACCTGGAGTTCAGGCCGAGAATAGCAATTAAGGGCCAAGTTTTGGCCGACTTCGTGGCCGAATTCACGCCAGAATCCATCGAACATCGGGCTCCGTTGAGCCAAGATGAACGATGTCCAAGCAAACAAGGAGAAGCCCAGCCAAAGGCAAAAGAACAAGGAAAGGAAAAGCTCAGACCGTGCAGCATTTACATCGGCGACTCCTTTTGCCTGTTTGTCGATGGGAGCTCAAACTGGCAAGGAGCGGGGGCAGGAGTAGTGTTAATATCTCCAGATGGGGAAATATTGGAACAGTCTATTCGATTAGGGTTCAAGGCCTCGAACAATGAGGCAGAATACGAAGCATTGATTGCAGGACTAAAGCTGGCAGTGGCAGCAGAAGCAGATAAGGTAATAATTTTTTGCGATTCACAACTTATAGTGAATCAGACAACAGGATAGTTCGCAACCCGAGACGAGAGGATGTCGACACACGCAAAGGAAGTCATCAGGCTGGCAACCTTGTTTCGCAATTGCCGACTTCTTCAAGTCAGCCGAGATGATAACAACCATGCCGACGCATTGGCCAACTTGGTAAGTTCAGTACAAACTGGAAAAACAAGGACAATAATGATTGACTATCTGTTAAGCCCGAGCATAGAACAACCAATCACAGAATAAAAAGCAATATGTGTAGACTTGGGACCAAGCTGGATGGATGCAATTGTTGCATTTCTAAAAGAGGGAAAGCTCCCAGAAGACCATAAGGAAGCACACAATGTCAGATTGAAGCCGGCAAGATTCAATCTGACAGCGAACGAACATCTCTACAGAAGGTCCTTCACCGGACCCCTTTTAAAGTGCGTACACCCTTTACAGGTTGAAGATTTTCTATATGAAATTCATGAAGGGATTTGTGGAAGCCACGCTGGAGGCAGATCACTAGCTCACAGGGCCAAGGGTATTGGTGGCCCTACATGCAAAAAGATATAGAAGCCTACGTGAAGAAGTGTAAACAATGCCAAAGGTTCACACCTTTGTTACACCAACCAGCTGCTGACCTGAACCCTGATCCAGTCTATGGCCATTTGCCCAATGGGGCATGGATCTCATTGGGCAGTTGCCCCAAGCAACTAAGCAAAGGAAGTACTTACTGGTAGCAACAGATTACTTCACAAAGTGGATAGAAGCAGAACCTCTTGCCAAAATCCGAGATGTGGACGTCAAGAACTTCATATGGAGAAACATCATCACCAGATTTGGCATTCCAAGGGCAATAGTTGCCGTCAACGGAACGCAGTTTGACAGCAAACGTATCAAGAACTTCTATTCAAAATTTAAGATAAAGAATTACTTTTCAACACCAAGCTTTCCCCAAAGCAATGGGCAAGCAGAAGCATCCAACAAAGTAATTTTGGATGGGATAAAGAAGAGGCTGCAAGCAGCAAAAGGAAAGTGGGTAGACGAGTTGCCCAATGTACTCTGGGCATAGCGGACTATGCCGAGAAGATCAACAGGGGAAACCCCCTTTACCATGGCTTACGGCACAGAAGCAGTCATCCCACTGGAGATCGGCATCCCAAGGATCATAACCCAGGGAGTAGAGAATGGGACTAATGACATACTTCTAGCCCGAGATCTAGATCTCTTAGAAGAACGAAGAAAGAAAGCTGCAATTCAGCTCACAGCATACCAGCAGCAGCTTGCTAGAGCTTACAATAAGAGGGTCAATCCAGGGGATTTTCAGGTCGGCGACCTAGTCCTAAGAAAAGTTGTTGGCAACAAGAAGGATCCCAGAGAGGGCAAGCTTGGCCCAAACTGGGAAGGGCCCTATAGAATCACTTCGGTATTGGGCAATGGAGCATACCGGCTTGAAGATAATAAGGGCAAAGCATTGCCAAGACCCTGGAACACTTGTAATTTGAAATTTTTCTATCATTAGATGTTCCTTGTTATTTTTTTCTGTTTGCCGACGTCATCAATAAAATCTTAGCAGAATTTTCCAAGACTTGTGAGTTGATAAAAGATGTATAATGTTGTTTCTGAATAATGAGAACCCAAGTGGAACTTAGGTTCACATTGGGGGCAGAGAGAAGATACAAATACTAAACGCTTGTTGAAATTTGTAGCAATTTACAAGTTGAAGTTAAGCCAAGATTATTGTTTATCTTCACTTGTTGAAATTTGTAACAATTTACAAGTTGAAGTTAAGTTCAGATTATTGTTTATCTTCACTTGTTGAAATTTGTAGCAATTTACAAGTTGAAGTTAAACCGAAGTAATGCTTAACGCTTGTTGAAATTTGTAGTAATTTACAAGTTGAACTTAAGCCGAGATTATTGTTTATCTTCACTTGTTGAAATTTGTAGCAATTTACAAGTTGAAGTTAAGTCGAGATTATTGTTTATCTTCACTTGTTGAAATTGATGGACAATTTACAAGTTGAAGTTAAGCCGAAATCATTACTTAACACTTGTTGAAATTTGTGGATAATTTACAAGTTAAGTTAAACCAGTATGATGTTCAACATCTGTTAAAAGTTTAAAAGAAATTTGTTTATTCGAGGTGTGTCACCCCGAGAAGATTGCACAAAGAAGGAAGAGTACATAAGGCATGCAAAATATTTTAAGTATATAATCATGCAAGAGCAGTTAGAAGAAGACAAAGATACAAGCATTCACTGAAGGAAAGTTGTGTTAAGCATTCAGTTGAAACAGGGCACACCGGCCATATGAAAAAGCTTACATTGTCTAAGTAAACAAAACAGTACAAAAGACAAGACAGGAAAAACATGAAAATTAAGCTTCATCAGCATCAACAGCAACTTGGGTTTGGACCTCAGAAGGTTCTGAAAGAGCTACCTTGGTCGCCTTCTCCTCCACGATCTCGGCATCAATCTGGGCAAGGGTTTCATCAATGCTTTTGTCGACTAAAGGAACGTCGAAGGATGCCTACTCCGGGGTAGCTTCCTTGACAACTCCATCGCCCTCTTCATCTTGAGTCAAGTCCAGGACCTGCTCAGTTGAAGGAAGGGACTTGAACGCAGTAGCCTCCTTCGTTTTTCTCACCAAGGCATCGTCCTCTTCCTCATCACCATCTTCAGACTTAGATTCGCCGATGTCTTGACTTGAAGATTAAGCTGGAGGGAATGGAAGAGGAATGGCATCAGCTTTCCTCAAAGGTGAGTCCTCTGGAACACTAAGTTTCTTTAAAAGGGACATCCAATCAAGGGTGAAACCCTTGTTGCATGCCTCCTTCATCTGCTGTTCATAGGCATCTATGACGTCGGCCATGCCTTAGGCATACGCCTTCTCGTCGGCATCTTTTATTTCGGCTTCTTTGGTGGCCAGTGCCTCCCGAAGCTCCTTTTCAGCTTGGACCATTCTTTCCTTGGCTTCTCTCTTCTAAGATTCAGCCACTTTTCTGATAGCCTCAACAGCCTCAGCCTTCTCTTCGGCATTGTTCTGAGCTTTGATTGCAGCCTCGGCTTGGTCCTCCAATTTTTTCATCTTTGATTGTAAGCCTTTGTTATTCTTTTAGAGGGAAGAGAACTCCCTCTTCATCTCGACAAGCCTCTCCCGATTCTCAAAAGACTGCATTCAGAAAGAGTGGGCATGCTGAATGGCCTGAAAGAAAATAGAGGTATTAGAGAATATTCAAAGTATGAAATAAAGAGAAAGAAAAAAGAAAATTACCAAAAAGAAGACATTTACCTGAACGAAGTGCTGAAGCATTAGAGCATAGTTCTCGTACTCACTGTACTGGGTGTTTCGCTCCAGATCGCCTGGAAGAAGCAGAGTGATACTGAGTGCGACGCCGATGTTGATATCATCGGCACTATCACTTGCCATGACAGGCTTGTCTTCCAAAGTAATTGTGGGGGCCCAGGGGGCATCAGGTTTTTTGATCCCGAGGTTGTTACAAAAGAAGACCTCGGCTTTTTTGGTTTTTGGGATTCTGGTGGTTGAGACTCAAAGCGCCTCTTCCAAGCGGAAGGCTAAGGTTTATCACTCTCAGCCAACTTTAAAATAGGCAGAGTGTCTTCAGACTCAACCTGAGCTACCTTAGCCTTTGGTTGAGCCTTTTTTATTCTTTTTGGCTTTGATGGAGGAAGGGTTTGTGTTGGCTGCTCATCAACAGATGATGGAATACTGGCCAGAAGATCTTTTACAACAGGCTTAGGGCGACCCATCTCGGCAGTAAGGACAAGTCATTGCCGACATTTTCGTTCTGATATTGGGACTAGGTATGGAGCTGAAATTGATGGCTGATCAGCTGGATCAGATGTTGATCCTTGATCTGTTCGTGATGTGGATGCAGCCAACGGAGTTGTAGCAGATGGTGGAGAAAGGTTTTTTTCTTTCTTTTGGGAACGTCGGGCAAAGTTGACTTGTATGATGGAATAAAATTGAGAAGCACAGGCGCTTTCCTTTCATGGACTGGCAAGTCCAGAAGTTTCTTCAAATCCTTGCTGGGGACAAAGGATTGGTGAAAATTTTTCGGTGGCTGACGAACAGCTGCAAAAAGAACAGACGTCAGAAACAGACAAAGTATTTAAGACTTCGAAAGAAAACAGGCAAAGATGAATACTGGGCTCTTACCCTTTCCCTGTAAAACTGATCGGGGAAGTGGGTAGAGATGGATGTCCTCGTCTGGAGCAAACTCCCAATTTCCCAAGGTAATGAGATAGTCATCTCCAGCTCCCTTGTTGGAGTCTGGGAGGTCGGCTACGATTGTGAATTCGGTAGACCTCGGCTTAAGGTAATAAATGTAGCATTTTTCTTTAAAATTAAGGGCACACATGGTATAGCAATACTAGATATCAGTTAGGGTGATCCTAGCATTTTCCTGTTTAGCTAAGGCTATGATTCCATTGATCACTTGGTAGGAATTGATTGCCAGTTGCATGGGGTTCAACTTATAATAGTGAAGAATCTCACCAAAAAGGATGTTGAGTGGGAGCCAAAGTCCGTACTCAGTGAAAGCTACAATGGGAAAAGGCATCGAATCATCTGTGGGCATGATGGAGTCGTTATCTCCAGCCAGCCTTAGATGGACATCGGCAGGGATAGAGAATTCTTGCCTAAAATACTCAGGTTTGGTCGGGGTATCTACCCTATGTCTCCACATACCCATGATATCGGCCTGAATTAGACGGGTTGGATTTCAGAGAAAAAAAAAATGTCTTGGGAGGGTTAATAAGACCTCGGCAAAAATCTAGGTAAAGTGCTAGTTTCAGTTTTGCCCTAAAATGTGGGTTCTACAAACAAATCCCAAACCTAAAGCTATGGAGATGAAGGTCAAAGACACAGATCTGGAAAAGATACAAAAAAATAGAAAACAAAAGCAGAGTTTCAGAATCAAGAACAGAGATGGACTATCAAGAACATGAAGAATACAAAGGGTTGAAGGCCCAGAACAGTGGCAAGACGTGCAAGAAAACTATGAATAGTACATGTATTTAAGATATAAGCGAAAAGCGAAATCAACGCATTCAAATGTATGATTCACAAATTAAGTGTGTGAACAAGGCAGTGATAAACAAGAAATTCCAGAAAAACTCAAGAAATTGGAATAAGAAGAAATAGATTGCTCACCAGAAAATATGAAGCCAATGTGAAGATTGCCGAAGTCAGACGACAGTTACAGATGTAACGAGCACGACGAAAGCTTCACAGGAAGGGAGAACGGAAGGCAGTTGTAGAGCTTGAAGACTGGAATAATGGCGTATCCAGGAGCTAGAGAGAGAAAAAGCGATGAGAAATTGAATACAAAAGTGAAAAATGAAGAAAGGGGGAAAGGTTTTTGTCAAAAATTTGAAACGGCGGCAAAAAAGTAATCAATACGCCAAAAAGAACGTATGCGTCAGACAGCGCACGTGAGAGAGAGACGGCTTGCAAGCGCGTCATGAACACGGTCCAATAAGGTGGAGGCGCATGAATGAAACAGTTGAGTAAATGATACGTGACAGCTCACACACGTGAAGAAATTCGCTGGAATTCTTGTTTTGCTGAAGAAAACATGTCGGCCATAAAATAATCTCAGCTGAGGGATTCTTGAGCCGATATACAGGAGGGAGTACCGATATAAGTTCCATCACCTCAGAATGCCGTACCGAGGTAACAGAACGTAGGGGGCAGTTGTGTGGATATATTTCTGAGTACCAACACATGGCAAGGTGACGCCGATGTGTCAGCCGAGGTGCCACGTGTCTTGGTCGTTATGCCGAGGTTATCTCGACGTTGCCGAGGTTATCTCAGAAGATATCAGGGTCCGAGGTAAACGGATAAGGGACAAGAGTCCTAGAATGAAGAGAAGACTTAGTCAAGATGAGGATAAAGCTCTTAGAGAGTTTATCTTTATCTCTTGAAGAGTCCAAAGTAAGTACTGAATTGGAGTCCATAGAAGTCAGGCTTCTAATGGGACTAGGATTAAGTAAACTATAAAAGAGAGGCACCCCCTTGGGTCTAAGGTACGCAATTTATGCTTTGAGCAGTGAGTTTAGCACTTGATTAGTCGTTTGAGAGATATACTGACTTGGATCGTCGAAGTGCCCCCGAGTGGAAGAGCCACCCGGCCTGGAAAGCCTTTCTTTCTGTTACAAGTTAACTAAAGCCCATCCTATTTCCTAGTCTTGTGCTCTCTAAAGCTGAATTATACTAAAATCGGGCAGTGGGTGGTTTCAGAAATTAACTCCTACATTTTTTTGTTTTTTGTCAAATTAATGTTTGTTAGTGTGTTAGGATAGATCATGTTAATGGAATGTGTTAAGTTTTGTTGATATTTTTGTTGATGATTAAATCATGTAATAGATATAGTTGCAATTTTGTTATTAATAGATATGTTATGTCCATCAAAAAAGAAAAAGAAAAAAAGGAGATATTGTTTGGATGGTTAGTCATGGTAATGGGGTGATTATTAAAGTTTTTTTAATGGTGCCTAATCGATAGTTTTATGAAATTTTTAATGTATTTTGAATTTTTTGTTAATGATTGATTTGTAATAATGCCGATCAAAATTGTTGTCAATGTTGTTAGACTGTTTTAAAAAAATAAAAGCTGGATTTAATCAAAATTAAATATTATAGAAAAATTATTGTAAAAAAATTTAAATTTCCTATCTTCCCAAAAGAAAAAATTATATAAAGAATATGTTTTGCTGTTTTTTTCACAATTTATGTTTTTAGTTTTCTTAGAAAGTTTTTGCTTAAAAATAGATTCTAAAAACACAGAGTAGAGTTTTATATGAAGAAAATTCTAACAAGTTCTAACAGTTATTCATTTGAAAAAACGTAGTATATTTCAAAATATTATAAGTTAAACTAACACAAACATAATTGTATGACACATTTGTCAATGAGAAATGGCACTGAATAGAAGAAATTCAATTTCGCCACTAAAAAAAATCTTGGTCGCAAAACATTTACATTAGCGCACTAGAAAAAAAAATGGTACTAAAGTTCATACTTTTGTTCTCGACTAAGAGTGTTACCGCAAAAAGCAACCTAAGAGAGGAGGTAATAGATTTCTACAAAAAAAATTAATAATACCCAATAAAATTAACTACTATACAAACAAATTATTAATAGCACAAATGAAATAATGAAACTTTAAAAAAGAAAATAGTAAATTGGAAGATGTCAATGGCCAGAAAAATAATACAATAAGAAACAGTATAATACTTATACAAATACGAGGGGTTAAAAAAGAGATTTCAAAAATGATTAACACATATAATATAGATTAGTCTATGAGCAATAGTGAGGAAAGTAAGAGATAGGGAAAGGAGACAAACAGATTTAAAGGTAGTTCGGCTTCAACCAAGCCTATTCCCTCCTGCAGTTTCACTTGAGGATTTTTTGCTATTACTCTTCTGAGCTCACAGGGAAACTAGGCAATGTAGACGCCCACGTGAATCGTCCGGGAGGGAAATCCGCTTTTGTTCATATGGGGGGGTCCCCTATATGTTAGACTTCAAATGGTCACGTCCTCGTATCTAATCTCGCAGTAGTTGCAATGCATGACCGAATGAATCATCAAAGAGTCCAAATCTGGCAAATCGTTTTGAAAACAGATTTTTTTGAAAGAAATGCCAAAACATGGACTGCTTTTCCAGATACAAAGTCACTACCTAAATATTTTATTTTGGGAAATTAGGAAACCCTGACTCGTTGCCTAATGCCACGTGTATCCGTCATCACCAAAAGTTGCCTCGGCTCGAGAAACTTGGTACGATTGGGGAAGGTCACTTCGTGAGCACCCCACTCGCCCGATTCAAAGATCGGCCTCTACTAACCATGATATCTAGTTTTGAAAACGTTATGTGCTCTTATTCCCAGTTATTAGCCTAGTTTTACTATGTGATAGCGCACAGCAATAAATATAGACCGGATCGCCTGAATTGGAAACACACATCTCATGTTTGTTTTGAAAATGGTTTGCTACTCGCAAGTAGGCTTAAAATGCAGATTTTTGCCAACCCTCAAGTGGGCTTAGAAAAACAAGATGATTTGTCGCACTCTCAAGTAGGCTTAAAACTCACAATTGATGAATTTCCAATCCAAATAACCAAACCTTCACCCACAGCATTCAGCAGGTATACCACGTAAGGACGTAGCCTCATGGTAAGCATGCTATCATGGCAGTCACTCATGCACATGCAAGGATGCTAAAGCATAAACACTTACCGAAGTACTCCGAGCCAAAACAGAAAGCTATGTTAAAAAGAAATTCAATGCATGATTCCTAACTATACAGAAATGCCTAATGCAAACACAATGTAGGAATGCAATTACAATAGGCTCGGCTATTCTAAAGATGGCATGTGATGATGCTACAACTAACCGTATTCAATTTGTGAAATTGAAATACAAATGCAGTTAGTATGATACGCCGAGCCCGGTGCATGCAAGACAGATGAATGATGCAAACATGCTGTCATACTGTATGCTAATTGAAACATGCCCTAATCTAACCATCATAAGCGGGAAAATAAAAGGGAGAAAGACGTGGGGTTGGAAGACATACATCACACGCACGCACACTTATTACAATTGTGCCCTCGCTCGGAGGGTCCGAATAAATAATACAGTCCGAATAATAATTACAGTTCGAATAAGTACAAAACCCTAATTAATTAACAATTTAACTAGGAAAGCAAGTAAATTAGCATGCAAATCCATGGACCGTCTCAGCTCTGTTCCGAATGATGAAAGATGCATGCTCGAGTTACCTTGCGCGAAAATCCATTGCGATGCGCCGATTCGCCTCTATTTGCAATTAATGCCGGAATACTGTGCAAGGCTTTAGAAGACTGCTGATTTCTGATTTGCTGCAACAAAGAGCAAGAAAGGGGCACAGCAAAGTATTTTCGCATATGTATGCATGACTACTCTTCGGGGAGTGTAGTTCTCGATCCTCATGCCACCAATCACGCATCTCGATACATGATGGCCGAGAAGTCGAATTGCACGACTCGATGTGAAATGAATGCACATATAAACACAACAAGACCTAAACTCCATCATGGGTAATCCGGAGTGTCGGCGATTAGGAATTGAGACACGTTCCATCACTCAGAGTACGAAACGTCCCTCGTTTCCCGTGCTTGGGCTAACTCCTATCCCAAACACAATGCAAATAAGATGGCATACACAATGCGACTAACTGCAACCTAGCATACGTAAAGGCTATGGACTAAAATGGCATACACAATGCATGTGATGTAACATGGCATACGCAATGCTCTAAAATGCAATCTAGCATACACAATGCTATGAAATGGCATATACAATGCACGATGGACTTACACCAACGTGAGTGGACCTCAGCCACACTCACATCAGTGGCCATTAGATGAAAATAAGACAACCGAAATGCGTGCACACATGCACGAATACCAAGGACCGAATCTAAGGCACCAAATGCCACTCTACCAAAGCATGGCAAGGGATGAAAGATGGCATGGAATAACATAAATTACAGCTCTGAAATAGCATGAAATATGCTCCCGAAGTATGCAAATATGGCACATAATGCAAGCTAGGGGTCCCGGGTACCGAAACTAGTGAAGTACGTCACACTAGAGGTACCCAAAGCAATGCACCAAAGGAAAAACCAACCCAAAAAAGACCCTAGGAAGGTCTGAAACAGTGGGGAGATGGCCTAAAATGATGGCTCGGAATGCGACGGAATGGAGCTCATTCAATGGTTGGTAAATGAGGCATACAAGCCCGACTCTCAAGCACACTTAAAGAGATGAAAACATGGCAATATGGCATTCATATAGGCTCTGAAATGTGATGTAAAATGGCCTCAAAACATGAACACACCTCAGCACATGCATGCAATGGACCTCAAATCTCAAAGTTAAGCATGGGTATTGAACTACAAGTATGCAAAACAAACATCATTCAATCATGAGACCTAAAAACAGAGCTAGGGCAGTCCAAAATAAGCACATTATCAGTTTAAGGCATAGCCAAAATGTGCCAAAATCAAGGTCCAACAAAGCATGCAAAGAAAGCTAGTGAACCATAAGTTGTTCTACAACTATATGAAGCATATGAAGGCTCACCAAACCAGCCAAAAACAGATGTATTCCATGCCAAAATATGCCCAAATAACCACTGAAACTCAGTCAATGCATGCAAAAATGATGAGCTCCTTTGGAAGGCCATGCAAGGGGTTACTCTACACCTATATGATGGACACATAAGAGGTCAAAACCACCTCTGGAAATGAGTTATGAAAACCTTAAAACTCACCAAATAGGCCCTGGAATTGGTCTAGGAAGCATGCAATGAAAGGTCCCTTTGAAAGGCCTTGAATAGGATTGCTCTACACATGCATCATAGACATAAAATATGGCAAAATGGGCTCCAGACAGAGCTAATGCAGACCATAAAACTCACAAAATAAGTCCTGGAATGTGACTTCACAACATGCAAGATGGAGCCATTTTGGAAGGCCAACAATGCTAGTAAAGAGGACAAAGGGTGAGAGGGTCACCCCTTTCTGATTTTGAAGCTCAAAAAACACATATTGGCCACTGAGAATCCACTGGATTTCAGTGGCCAAAAGGCCAAACCAAGGCCAATGCAAATGCTCTAATGCATAGCCCTAAACATGAGGAAATGGAGCATATAAGGGGAAAGATGACCCCAAACAGAAAAAGGTTCTTAAACAAACATGTTTATAAGATCAAAACAAGACTTTTTTCAGTTTATGTCGAAGTCCAAAAATGCTTGAAAATAAGGCTAGACTATGGAGCAAAATAATGCAAAAATGGGAGAAATAGAGGCTTACCCTTGTAGAGCCGACCCTTAACAACTTCTGGACCAAAAATGTGACTTCTCAAGCTCTACAAATGACCTCCAAGATGCTTGAATGGATGGTGGAGGTGGTAGGCTATGAGGTGTAGTGCAAATGGTGCAAGAATATTAAGGTTTTGAGCTTTGAAGAAGAAGGCTATGGAGGGAGGAGTGTATATCCCTTGGCTAAATTTTCTAACCCTTGCAAATGAAGATGGAGAGTTGGTTTTATACAGGAGAAGAGCCAAGGCTTCTTGGAGAAGCGTTAAGAGAGGGTCAAAGCTTCTCAAAGAAGCTTTAACCAAAAGGGTCAAGCTTCTTGAGGAAGCTAGACCAAAAGGGTCAAGCTTCCTCAAGAAGCTTGACAAAAGAGTCAAGTTTCTCCAAGAAGGTAAGCAAGGGGGTCAAAACCAACTAAAAAAGATCAAAAAGATGGTCAAAGTCTCGGACAGTGGGTCAAATGCTTCACAGCTGGCACAGCTGTGTTGTACTTGAGAAGAGAAAAAAGCAGAAAGCTAGCCGACCAGCTAAGGTGGCCGGTCGGCCGCTCCCCCTGGTCGGCCGACCAAGGGTCAAAAGGTTCAAGGTGAAATGCTGATCGACCACCCCAGATTGGTGGCCTTCCAGATGAGTGCAGCACAGCTGTATGGTGGCAAACCAGAAAAAGTGACCCAAGAGAGAAGAAAACCAGCTTTTTAGCAAGGTTCAAAAGGGTCAAGAAGAATTACTGGTTGGCCTACCCATATTGGTGGCCTCCCAGATGAGCACAACACAATGGTGGTATGAAAAGCCAGAAATTGTGGCTCAAAAGTGAGAAAAACCAGCTTTCTGTCAGAAAAATCGGCTTTTGGAGAGAGAAAAAAAAGAAAACTGGTTTCCAAGGAGAAAAGGTGGCCTCCCACCATACTACCACCTCCCTAGCAATGAAAATAGGATCCCTACCAAAAATGGAACAAGATGAATGGAAAACGAAGGTTCAGGGGCCAAAACGCGTAATTTGGGGCCCCGAAAACGGGCTGTTAGGCACCGGAAGTGGCGTATGACCATGAAGGTGGTCTCTCAAGCCACAATGTCCCTCAAAACAGAGGAAACAAGGTGTGTACCAAAAACTGGAGCAAACGGAGGTAATTAAGCGGTCCCGAACCGAAGCACACGGCCGATGGCTCTGAAATCAGAAACTGGGCTCCAAACGGAAAAAATGGCCTACGACCACGAAACGTAGCCTACGGCCACTGAGAGATGGTCTACGAGACCTCTCCCTCCCTTCGGGAAGAGAAAATAGAGAAAACAGGACCTGGTTCGCAAACCGAGACAAAGCACAAAAGAACCCCGAAGTCCGGGGGCAAGGCTCGCAACCGAGACTCCGCAACCTCACAACGAGCACAAGATGTAACATCACCGAGCGCTCAGTTGGTGACGTCTGAGTCTTAAGGTTAGTCAAAAATGGGGTGTCTACACAACCTCTTTACAAATGGAACAATCCTCCACGAATTTTACACAGACTTCACAAGCCTAAACCCTTGCAAATCTTAGGTGATTCGCAATCACTCTCAAGATTTCAAGAACACAGTGTTTGGAACACTTTTACAAGATAAAATGATATTTTTTCTTTCAAAAAAAGCTTACAATAAATATCTCTCAAAGATAGATATATAAAATGAAGCTTTGATTTTTCTGTAAATCTCACACAAGAAAGATGAGCTTAATGCTATAAGGCTCAGTGTATAATTTTTGAGAGAGGCTGTAAACAAAAATTGAAGAACACTTCTTAGAGAATTTTTCAAAGAATAGATGTGAGTGATTATAGATCAAAGAATACTTTCTGATTTTTTGTCACTTGTTTACATTAGAGGCTTTGGTATATATAATGAAACTTATAGCCGTTTATAGCCGTTGTATTCATTTGAATTTATAGCCGTTTATAGCCGTTGTACTCCATCATTACTAATTTGAATATCTTCCACTCCATCCATTACAAATTTGAATATCTTCCACTTAAACTTTTTGAACCTTTTGGCATGCTGTTGTGGTAGACTGTTTGAACCTCTGTTTTTGGGCTGTTTGAACTCTTGATTTAATCAAATATTAAATGCATTCTAACAACACTTAGGATAAAGGTTCAGGTGAGAAATAATGGGATAAAATAAATTTTGATTCTATTTTTCTCTTTCAAATAAATTAAAGCATAATTAAATAAATCATCAAAATAAATTTTGGATTTAAAACATAATTAAACAAATCATCAAAATAAATTTTGGATTCTATTTTTCTTTTTCAAATAAATTAAAATATAATTAAATAAATCATCAAAATAAATAAGTCTAACAATCTTTCCCTTTTTGATGATGGCACACAATAATGTTTTGATTTGATTTGGGAGTAAGAAAGGCTCCCCCTCAAGTCATGCTCCTTGAATTCATTTCTAAATACATAGGTTAGCACACGTGTAATAAATAAGCTTTAATCAACAACATGATATAAGATTAAGATATTAAACTATAAATATATAACATCAAATTAGTTTGAAAATAATACCATAATACAAAATATCATGTAATTTCTCTCCTTGTGATATTATCAAAATGAAATCATGGGTCAGAATCTGGAGGAGGAAAAGGAAAATGATAGTGATAAATGGCATCTATACAATTTAAAACATATATATACATATATATACGATTCACGCGCCTCTCTCGTTTTCGTCGAAAATCGCGTCAGACACGCGTCCTCGCTTTTGCGTCAGCCAACCGACAAAAGCGAGACGGGTCAATCAACGGTCAATCAACAAAGATATATATATTACATAACTATACAATATATATATATACATATATGCATACACATATAACTCTCCCACGTCTCTCTCTTTTTTCGCAAAACGCGATTGCCACGCGGCTTGGCTTTTGCTTCATTGGCCGACAAAAGTAGCTCCCCTCGATTGCCGCTCTCCTCAGCTAACGCTCCCTCCTTGTCTTCTTCTCTTTTGCCGTCTTCTTAATCACACACTCTTCCATTTTCTTCTTCACCATTCTCTTCTATCTCTCTGCAACTCATTTCGTTTACACCTCTCACCTCTAAACCATAGCTTCCTCATCCCGTCCCCTCACTCTATTTCTGGACCTGAACGATCCCATAAGCTCTGCTGGACTGAGTGCCCCTACTCCTACTCTTCTTGCCATTCTTCTGCCTAACCTTCCTATGATGTCGATTGAGCAAATTATGACAGCTCAATCTGACATAGAAGCAAATCATTTCACACTGTCGTCCTGTATGGAAACGGTGACATCACAAAATTGGCTCATCGATTGCAGAACAGGACGAGTAAGCTCCATTAGGTCAATGCCCAACTCTCTCTGCTCCAATGCATGTACAAGGATGTGTGAGCAGAAATAGGCCCACTGAAGGCCGAAAATAAAGAGCTTAAACGGAAAACCACCTCCATGGCCCGATTTGGAGCAACGTCGTTCTTGGCCTTTGATAGTCAGCGAGGAGTCGTCGCTCTCGATGAAAGCACGGGGGTAGGGGTGTCAAGGGTTGTCCAAGGTGATAAAAAGAGGAAGAAAATGATGGAAGAGGCGAGTACGCATGATCAGCGTATGGCCGGAAAAAAATGAAAGGTTTTTTTTTGTTTTATGTTTATTTTGATCGGCGAGCAAAAAATGAAAGGTATTTTTTTTTTCTTGGTTTTGTTATGTAAATATTTGTATTTTGATTTGTTGCTGTATTTATGTTTAAGTACTGAAAAAAGAAATTAAAAAGCAGAGGAAAAAATAAGAAAATTAAGCCCAAACAAAAAATAATAATAATAGACCAAATTGTTAATGAGTATATAAGAAGCATTTGAGGATGATCTAATTTTTAATTTCTTAGCAAGAGCATACCAATCTCAAGATTATAATAGACATAACAGTGCATAGATCAAACAAGGTTGCCAAGTAAGAGCATAAATATGAAGCTAAAGTTCAAGTCACTTTTCTTTGAGGAAAACAATCTTCCTCTTACATTATCAACAACTAATCAGCTCAAATACCATGTTGTAAGAATTAAGATACCAAAAGTATAGAGATACCAAAATAATCAGAGATACTAAAACAATCAAGTCTCTTTTTCTCCCCCGATGACATTTTCAACAAAATCAAGCACAAGGAGGGAGTATGGTACAACATATAGGATGAAAGAATGTAAGTCTCATTATAGCTCAAATAATCATCTATATCAAGGTAGCTCTATGATACCAAAAAAATGATAGCACATAATGATCATACAATTGAAGCTCATACTATTTGACAATAATAGGCAAAAAAATAGTAACATGTGAAGGTGCAAGCCCATAAGTTTGATATCAAAAACATAATAGAAATTGAGGGGATTTTAAAAAATAATCAAATTTAAATTCTTTCCCTTGTTTCATTTGGCAAAATGAATAGGGGATATGATAAATGAAAGCTCATAACTAAAATGTTCTCATCAATTATATCAAATAGGATGCCAAAATGATACCAACATGCAATCTACCAAGGATATTAATATGCAAGTTAGAAGATTTAACAATCATAGCTCAAGCATTATGTAGAATACCAATATTGCTCATAATAGGTTAAACTCAATATAATCTTATGGAGCTAATGTAATTCAAAAAAAAATGAAACATATTCAAGATATAGCAATCCATATGCCAAGAAAAATCATGAATTTCAATATGTACCACACATTTAAGCATGGGCATGCTTTTTAGGTAAGAGCATCATCAAAGAGTATACATTGCAAATCATATGAAGCATAATCAATCTTTTTCATATCAAAGTAATAACAGTATTAGCTCAAGGGATATAAGATATAATTTTTACCTCAAAAGCTTAAGAGAGTATATGAGGCATACCTTAGGTTCAAGAGATGGAAGTTTTTCAATTTTCAATTTTCAATTTTCAATTTTCTTTCATGAGGAGTTCATCTCAAAAGGGTTTAACAAGTATGTTAGCAAAATGATATATCCCCCTAAGTTAGTGATATCCTTTTCTATTTTGTGTAAATATAGCATTCATAGAGCAATCACTATTACTCAATAAAAATACAACACAAATCACTTCTTATCACAAACTAAAAAAGTGAAAAATAATTCAATGATCAAACAATATTTTGGAATGCTATTTTTCAGAATTTTCAAGTTGTAACGCATAGCATAATATGCATAAGAAAATAGTTTTATGTTCTTTGTTTTATTAAGAAATGATGCAACAATCTCATTTAATCACAGAACATTATCAAGAGGCATTTTCATCAATTCAATCCACATGGTCAAGTGTGATAAAACATTTTACTCAATATGGAACACAACATGAATGTTATAAACAATTAATTCAACAATTTATCAATCAAAAGCATTTCATGAGACGTATGCCAATATAATCCATATTCAAAAGATATTCAATAGGATAGATGCAATGTCTCTACAAACGTATGATACTTCTTTTCATTTAAACATTGTTGATGGATCATAATCAACGAATTTCATAACTCATTCAAATATTCCAATGTAAAGCATATAAGCATGAAATTTTCATATTGAGCATGTTCTTGAGGTCATAAATGTACAATTCAAAATATAGATAGTATACATCTCAAAAACATGCTATGACATCAAAATTGATTCCACAAAGATATGACTCAAAAAGGAATTAACATATTAGTATGAAGTCATATATAAGATGTGAAAAGTATGCTCACAAAACATATTTATCACTTCTTATCTCTTTTTCATAGCAATCAATGACATGATATACAATGTTAATGAATACAAGAATCATTCATATTCTAATAGGCATTCATCAAAATAATATAATTATCATTTTTGAGTTCAATGAATGTTTGAAAGAAACTAGCAGAACATGACTTAGCAAACTTAGTACAATTAGGTTACATGGAAACAATGATTAGATACAACATATTTTACACAAATCACACCTTAAAGAATATAAAACTTTAAGCTTAAAGGTGTGTTAGGAGTTATACCTTCATTTACCTCTTTGGAATCTTCACCCATTTATTACCTCTATTGTTTATCTTAGTGATTTTCATTTCATCATTCTTCTTCTTGTAGGAGCTGATTTTGCTCTTTAGATTGAACACTCTTGTTGTGCATTTCCTTTCGAAGTCCTTGGTGTTTTTTGAGATTCCACCTACAAAATATCTTGATTTCTTTCTTGGTACCCATACTTTCTGGGTCCATAGGGATTAGTCTCAAGAACATTTAATCTCATAAAGGTTTAGGAGGATCAAAACCAATACCTACTTTGTCAAAAACACATTTTTTATTTTCAAGAAGCTCATTGAGATTTTTTTTTTCCTTTTACAAAATTTTCAAAAGTTTTGTTTGAATCCTTAACATTGTTTTTCAAATTGTTTTTCTCATTGGCAATAGACGTAAAGTCATTTTTCAAAGTAGCATTTTTCATTTTTTAAAACATCCACATCATTTGAAAGAGAAGTAACTAATTTTTTTAATTTAGAATTCTCAACACAAACATTTCTAAATATGTCATGTAATTCATTGAAAGCACTTTCAAGTTCTACATAATTAGAAATTACCCCATCTTGAGTGAATTTTTCTTCTCCAAGAGCCATGAGACACAGGTTGGCTACTCCATCATTTTCTTCCCAAATGGCTTCCTTTTTGCTGTCATTCATCATTGAAAGTTCATGAGCCATGAGTGAGCCTAAGAGTTCTTCAATGCCTAATTTTGTTAGGTCTTTTGCTTCTTGGATAGTTGCAACCTTAGTTTCCCATTCATTTGGCAAAGACCTAAGTATTTTTCTCACAAGCTCACCATTAGTATAAGATTTACTAAGAGATTTTAGAGCATTAATAACATTGGTAAATTTATAAAACATCTCAGAAATATATTCAAATGATTCCATAGTAAAGAGTTCATAATCATGAATAAGCATGTCAATCCGAGACTCTTTTATTTGGCTAGTTCTTTTATAGGTGATTTCAAGTTTATCCCAAATCTTTTTAATAGTAATACACCCAAAAATTCTATTGTACTCATTTGCATCTAATCCACACACAAGAATAAGTTTGGCTTTAGCATTAGCTTGAAGGAGTTTATAATCACGCTTATCAAATTCATTCTCAAGTTTAGGCACATTGATATGGTCTACTACCTTGGTAGGGATTTTAGGACCTTTAGTGATAATGAGCCATAAAGCATAATTGATAGCTTGAAGATACAAAGTCATTTTTTCTTTCCAATGAATGTAATTACTACCATCAAAGAGAGGTAACCTATTGTTAGTTTGTCTTACAGCAGAGTAAGTAGAATACATGGTTGCTATGGATCAAAAACTCAAGATTGTTAAATCTAAACAAGAGCCCCAGGCTCTGATACCAATTGTTATCCAAAAAGCAACCTAAGAGAGGGGTGAATTAGGTTTCTACAAATTAAAATTAATAATATCCTAATAAAATTAACTACTAGTACAACAAATTATTAACAAGCACAATGATGAACTTAATAGTAAATGATTAAGCAAAATAACAATAAAGTATAACTAACATACAGGGTAAATCAAATAATTAACACATGAATATTAGATAGCTATAACAGTAGTAGGAAAGTAAAGAAACTAGGGAAGAGGAGACAAACAGATTTATAGTGGTTCGGTTTCAACCAAGCCTACATCCACTCCTCAAGCTTGACTTGAGATTTTTCACTATCTTCTACCTTCACAGGGGTGCTAGCAACCTCTTTACAAATAGAGCAATCCTCCACGATTTTTACACAAATTTTACAAGCCCAAACCCTTGCAAACCTTAGGTGATTCACAATCACTCTCAAGATTTCAAGAACGCAGTGTTTGGAACACTTTTACAAGATGAAATAGTATTTTTGCTTTCAAAGAAAACTTACAATAAATATCTCTCAAAGATAGATATATAAAATGAATCTTTGATTTTTCTGTAAATCTCACACAAGAAAGATGAGCTTAATGCTATAAGGGTCAGTGTATAATTTCTGAGAGAGGATGTAAACAAAAATTGAAGAACAATTTTTAGAGAATTTTTCAGAGAATAGATGTGAGTGATTATAGATCAAAGAATATTTTCTAATTTTTTATCACTTGTTTACATTAGAGGCTTTGGTATATATAATAAAACTTATAGCCCGTTATAGTCGTTGTATTCATTTGAATTTATAGCTGTTTATAGCCGTTGTACTCCATCATTACAAATTTGAATATCTTTCATTTGAACCTTTTGAACCTTTTGGCCTGCTGCTGTGCTGAGCTGTTTGAACCTCTGTTTTTGGGACGTTTGAACTCCTGATTTAATTAAATGTTAAATACATTCTAACAACATTTAGGATAAAGGTTTAGGTGAGAAATAATGGGACAAAATAAATTTTGATTATATTTTTCTTTTTCAAATAAATTAAACATAATTAAATAAATCATCAAAATAAATTTTAGATTTAAAACATAATTAAATAAATCATCAAAATAAATTTTGGATTCTATTTTTCTTTTTCAAATAAATTAAAACATAATTAAATAAATCATCAAAATAAATAAGTCTAACATAAAGTAATGTAGTTTCAAAAAAGTGATTTTTCACAACTAATTGAAATATTAGTCACCAAAAATATAGGCGGGACAGTGAAAAACTGAGCAGGAGACTAAAATCTTTTAGTGCCTAATGCAATTTAGTCATAAATATCAAAATGACGTCGTTTTTCTTGTTAAATGCACAGAGTGACAAATAGCTGACCGACACTGTTTTAGGAAAAGACAAATTCAAACCCTTATAATATTTCACAAACGCGCCTAATTGACCACACCCTTTCAGTGGTGCCACTCACCACGCCGTTTCACCATCAACGCTGTCGTCTACCGTCCTCGCCTCTCCACTATCACCGTTGCCTTCCATCTTTGCCTCGCCACTGTCATCTAGGTATATTTTTTCAAGCCTCTGTCTTTCTTTGTCTTTGTTTTCTCTTTGACAAAAGTAATTTTCTTCTACAATGTCTCACTCACTAGGGCCTTCACCATCCACATTTTTTGGGACATCTTCAACTCTCCCTAAAAACAATTTGAAGTGTAAATTCCTCTCTCTCTCTCACATTCTCTCTCTCCCTATCCCCCTCCATCCCTCTCCCTCTCCCGCTCAATGTTTCTATTAATTTATGTTTATTTTTCCTTCTCTCTATTTTTGCATCTACTAGCACCGCCATCACCATTATTTAGGTACCTACAGTTCGCCAATCTCCAAAAACCCAATTTTAGTTATGGGTCCTCCCTCCCTCTCTCTCAATTTCTCTTTTTTTTCTCTGTTTTTCCTAATTTTCAAAACCAATTTATTTGTTTTCCTTAATTTTCGAAACCCTAATGAGTGTAAGTTTGAAGGGATGGCCGCAAATCTTACTTTCCAAATTTTGTTAGTTGCTTAAAATTACCTAGTCATGGTATTCGTGCATATAATTTTTTGATGTTTATGCATAGATTTTTTACATATATTTATTGCCACTTATATATTTAAGTAATTTTTTTCCCCCAAGGCGCTCGATGATCAGGCCCAAAATGGGGTTCATAATTTTGTGAAATGTGTGAAATTCACTTCAAATTTTTTCAATTCTTAAAATAAAAAAATAAAAAAAAAATTTGGTGTCTAAGTTGACCAAAATATAAATAACTTATTTCTAGGAGGAATTGGGGCTGCGCACAGCAGCAACCTGCTGTGAAGTAAAATTGGCCTATTTCGGAGTTTATTTTGATAATTTGAATTATTTATATTTTAGAATATATCAAGTAGAATATGTTTGTAAAAAAATCAAATTAATCGAATATCGTTTACCTATTTATCCATTCATATTTGTATGTACAAAAATAAAAAATAATTATGATTTAAATTATTAAAATAAATACAAATATGAGTGGATGAATAACTAAACGATATCCAATTAACTTAATTTTTTACTGACATATTCTACTTAATATATTCAAAAATATGAACAATTTGAATTATCGAAATGAATTTCACCACACAACAACTATTACTGCGCAGCCCATGCGCAGTATCCCCAATTCGTTTCTCTTCTAGGAAGCCATGAAACATAGACCTCCCACAATCAAAGGCTCCAAAATACCAATTAGTCTAACAAATACAAGTGGAATATTTATCCCATTTAATTATTTAACTTCTTTCCATGCAAATTCCAATCTCATCCACCTAAGAGCATTTTTCCATTAAGGTTCATAAAACCTAAAAAACATAAAAATAAACCTAATGAGATAAAATATAAAATAAGTCTAACAAAGTTTAAATTAAGGGTATAGATTAGGCATTATCATGGGCACATCAATAGCAAACAAGCCAAGACATTCAATCACATTACACACTTTACTTTGTTATAAATTTTTTATTATAAAAAATCAATTAAAATAATTAATTTCCAAACACTCTTAATCAGAAATTCATTTTTAAAAGTTTTGGCCAATAAGCCTATGCTTTATTCTTTTGGAACAAAAGGATAATTATAATTGGAAAAATCATTTTAACCCTATCTATTTATCTACTATCCACTTATAAGTCCATTTATCCGTCCATATGTCACCTCACTACTTATTCATGTATCATTAGTGTTACCCATGCTTGTACCTTTACCGGTGAACTTTCCTACATCGATGACATTTCTAGAAGACGTTTGGTGGCGGTCCGACAACGGGGTATAATTTTTATTATTATCTTCTCAAAAAATTTAATTAAACCGTGTCATTATCCCAAAAAAAAAAAAAAAAAATTATAAAATCTTACATCAAATAACATATGACTCAATGGGGTGTGGACATTTTACCAACTATTTTCTTTTTAAATATAGAGGTTACGGTCTTGTTTGGTTTGTCTCTTTAGAGACAATTTTTGTTTAAAAAATTAAATAAATAAATAAATAATTTGTTTAGTTGAAATTTTTTTTAAAAAAAATTCCAAAATCACATTTCTTTTACTACACATCAATAAATCACTTTTTTCTTTCATACTCATCTATTCAACTACACAAAATAAATTAAAGGGACAATTACAAAAAAAAAAAAAAAAAAAATCTCAGAATTGAGCATTTAAACAAAATAAATCCTAAATTTTTAATTTGATCAATTTAAACTCTAAACTTTTGATTTATTTTCAATTTAAACTATTTGTCTATTTTCGTTAAGTAAAATCTATGAAAAAAATAATATTTTAGTCATTAAACTCAATGTAGGTATATATAAATGTCTAAAATAAATATTTCATTGAGTTTAATGACTTAAATATCTATTCTTTCATCGATTTTACTTATAGGAAATAAATAATGCTTTAAATTAAAAAAAATCAAAATTTTAAGATTTAAATTGAAAAATTAAAAATTTAGCATTTATTTTGTTACAAGGCCCAAACCATAGGGTTTTTTTTTGTAATTGTCTCAAAATTAAATCATTCCGAACTCCAAAAACTATTTTCAAAACATACAACCAACAAATTTTTAAATTTTACGAACTCTTTTTAGAAAATTATTTTTTAAAATTGTTTCACAAATACAAACTAAACATAGACTACATATTTAAAACAATCACACTTTATGCATTATTCATACACTAAAAAAATTTGAGTGAATAAATTTATTTGATCAATGTTATGGATTAAAAAAAAAATTCCAGAATTTTTACATGACTTAAATATCTATTCTTTCATCGATTTTACTTATAGGAAATAAATAATGCTTTAAATTAAAAAAAATCAAAATTTTAAGATTTAAATTGAAAAATTAAAAATTTAGCATTTATTTTGTTACAAGGCCCAAACCATAGGGTTTTTTTTTGTAATTGTCTCAAAATTAAATCATCCCAAACTCTAAAACTATTTTCAAAACACAACCAACAATTTTTAAATTTTACGAACTTTTTTTAGAAAATTATTTTTTTAAATTGTTTCACAAATACAAACCAAACATAGACTACATATTTAAACCAATCACAGTTTATGTATTATTCATACACTAAAAAAATTTGAGTGAATAAATTTATTTGATCAATGTTACGGATTAAAAAAAAATTCCAAAATTTTTACCAAAAACACTTGCATGAGTGTTATAGGCATGTGAAACGCACGCTTATAGAAGTGTTTGACAAAAATATTTGATAAAATATTTGGAGTGTTTAATATTTTTAAATTTATTTTTCAAAATATTCCGCATCATGTCCAGCGGCCTATTTTAAAAATTAGATTAAAAGTTAATTTATAATTTTTTAAATATTATTTTTATTTTTTTAAATGTGTAACCCAATACCACTACGTGGGTTGGGATCAACCACGCGCAGGACTGGAATTCCCCTGCAGCCACTACTATAAATAGAATGCGTGGGAGAAATCTATGTTGTTAAAAATAGGGGCAAATTAATCGTCTCTATCGTATTATTTTAATTTTTAATTTTTTAATTATGATACATTTAAGTTTGAATTTTAAATCTTAATCTAAATAAAAATAATTGAAGATATCATTGTTTTATTTAATAAAATATAAATTAGTTTGACAAAATAAAATGTCAAAAAATTATTTTGGAATTTTTTAAAATTAGTTCTATCCATAAAAATGATAAATTTTTTATTTTTTTATTTTTTTTTATCAAATTAAATTTTAGTGCGTTTGGATGAGATCTTGTAATGGATGGTTGATTTTGTTTATATTTTTGGATGATTATCATGTAATAGATAGTTATGTTTGTTATTAATAGATATTTTGATCCACTCAAAAAAAGGAAAAATATATTTTTGGATGGTTATCATGTAATGGATGATTATTAAGTTTTTAATATTTAATCGATATGTTTTTGAAATGTTTTTAGTTTTGAATTTTTTGATTTAATGGATTAGTTTAATAATGACATCAAAATTGTCATCATGTTTAACTTTTAAAAAAATAATAAATAATTTTAAAAAAATAAATGTATAAAAAATTATTTCTATCCTCCCAAAAGAAAAAATTATATAAAAATGATGTGTTTTTAATTTTTTTCACCAATTTAATTTTTAGTTTCTTAGAAAAGTTTTCTAAAAATAGATTCTAAAAATCAAACTAAGCAGAGTTTTATAATCAAGAAAGTTCTAACATTATTCATTAAAAAACATTATTATATTTCAAATAGTGTACAAGTTAACTAACACAAAATGAATTGGATGACACATTTGCCCTTGAAATGGACACTATAAGAAATTACACTTTTGCCGACCACTTTTGCCGACTAAAAAAATTTTGGTCGCAAAAAATTACATTTGCCGATTAGAAAAAAAAAAATGGTAGCTAAAAGTTCATACTTTTACTGACTAATTTACTTGCAGAAAAGTGTTTTTTCACGACTAATTGAAATATTAGTCGGCAAAAATATAGGCGGGACAATAAAAAAATAGGCGGGAGACTAAAATCTTTTAGCGCTTAATGGAATTTAGTCACAAATATCAAAACGACGTCGTTTTTCTTGTTAAATGCACAGTGACAAATAGCCACCGACACTGTTTTAGGGAAAAACAAATTCAAACCCTTATAATATTTCACAAATGCGCCAAATTGATCACACCCTCTTAATCGCGCCACTCATCTCGCCTCTTCACCATCAACGATGCCATCTTCCGTCGTCGCCTCTCCACGTTCAGCGCTGCCTTTCGTTTTTGTCTCGCCGCCATCATCTAGGTATATTTTTTCAAGCCTCTGTCTTTCTCTGTCTTTGTTTTCTCTTTGACTAAAGTAATTTTGTTCTACAATGTCTCACCCACCAGACAAAAGCTCCCGATACCTAAGTCCGCAAAATAGACAAATAGACAAAAGTTTTGTGTATTCGAGAATCAAAGTTGTGTTACCTCCTCCATAGGTTCTGTTATGAGCTTTTATAAGTTCCGTGTGGCACAATCCTAGTAAGACTCTTATTCCTCCATGTAGAGTCATTTTAGGAATCACACTCTGAAAAGATAATGCTTATCCTTTCACACTCCCCTCACTGCATAAACCAAGTGAGATGGTTCTAGCTCGGTGGTATGACCAAACGACCGAGCTAGTATTGCCATGGTTGGATGACAATGTAACCGAACTAACAATACTTTTTTGTCATACCCAAACCAGTACCTTCACGTGCAACTCATAACTCGGCTCTTTGTTCACTTGTACCACGGCTTGTGCAGATTGAAACTGAGCTAACCACATCAAGCTACTACCGTGCTAACCAGAGCGAGGTCCACCACGTGAAGCCATCATACCTCGGCTCCGAATACTATGCCCGAGCTAACTATCTTTACTCCGTCTGGTGACTATAATCACACTTGGACCAAGCTAATACTTGGACCGCAGTCCACTTGCTAAGCCTTTTTCACCACGGCCCATTAAAACGACCCATTACCATGTCTTGGCCTAACTCGGCCCTAATGCACATAAAAACTCCCTCTCAACTAGTCATGGTATTCATGCATATAATTTTTTGATGTTTATGCATGGTTTTTTTGCATATATTTATTGCCACTTAGATATTTAAGTAATTTTTCCCGCTAGGCCTAGATGATCAGGCTCAAAATGGGGTTCATAATTTTGTGAAATCTGTGAAATTCACTTCAAATCTTGTCAATTCTTAAAATAAAATATAAAAAAAATAATAATTGAAAATAATTTTTTGTTGCTATTTTTAGCTACTTTTTAATTGATTATATTAATGGGAGAACGTCATGTTAACATGTTAAATTAATATTCTAAGTAGATGTTACTGCTCCACGGCCTCCTCTTCTCCTTCTATGTCCTTTGATTAGGTTGGTGATCAAACAAGTATGATGTATTTTCATGTTGCATAGGATTTGTAGACGTATTTATAGTGACACAGTCAGCACCATGTGTGCAAGTTTAGATACCCCCGCTTAGGAAAAGGAGTGAATTGGGGGCCCCTTAAAATGAGGGAACTGATGGGTTTTATATATTTTTTTAGATTAAAATGTAACCACTACTGTAGGGATATGTTGAAAGGAGACAATATGACACAATTCAATTGATTATATAAATTATAACACTTGATGAGTGTGTCATGAAAATTCATCAGTTGATTTTTTATTGAATGGCAAAAAAAAAAATAAGTGTCAATGAAGAGAAAAATTAAAGAAGTTTTAAAAATTTGAAATTTAAAATTAAAAAGTGAGACAGTTATAGAGCAATTAGAAATTAGAAACTGGGAATTTTTTATTTTTGATAAGTTTCACTGGGTTGTAAATTTCATATAATAGAATAGATATTCAAATAAGTTATTTTGTGTGAATTAATTAAAGTGAGAATTGCCATGCGGGTTAAGTCTTCCCCAACTCCTTAGCATTCTCTGTCAATGATCTCATCTTCAATATTCAACAAGTTCAATTTTGTATTAGATGTGTGCTAACAAATGTTCAAGTGTTGTTCTTGGTGATTTTGGGTAGGTGGAATTCTAATTGGTACATGGAGATATATAGGGTTGTCAACTAGTTTAGCTAGATCAAACACAACAACAAAAGTTATTGGGGTTGGTCATTGGCCTAGTCAGATGTTCATTCTTGTTTTAAAAATTATATGTCGTTTTTCTTTAGATACTTACGAGCCATTTTCACACTAACAAATCATTTAGTAACTGTTAGGTCCCTGTGTTGTCAAATCCGGAGACAAAACCTTGTGTTGATTCAAAACTATGTTTTTGTGTTTTTGTACTGTCCGCTCAAGCGGAGACTTTTGAGCTCGAGCGTAGATTAGCAGGTCTCAGTATTTTGACAGGGCAAGCACAGATACTGGTGGGTGCGATTTTACGCTCGAGCGGATTATCATACGCTCGAGCGCATCTCAGCTTATTCATACGCCGTTTTTGGTCAGTCCGCTCGAGCGGGCTGTTGTGAGCTCGAGCGGAGATCGCGGATCTAGACTTCTATTTAAAGCTGTTAAGGGTGTTTTTGTGAAGTACGTTTTCCTAGATCTGATCTAAACAAACTAGGGTTGTGTTTAAAGTTTTCTTTGGAGATTTTTGATAGTTTTCCTTGATGTTCTTGAGAGAGTTCTGAACTTATGCATTGAGATTCATACATCAAGGAGGTTGCTTCTTAAGGTACAAGAAAGTTCTCTTCGGTGGATTCCGAAGATTAAAGCGTAGAATTCAAAAGGCGTTTGATTCTACACAGTCGTTAATTTGACAAGTGAAGTTGTGGTGTGAAATCAACTTCAGGATCAATCCCGTGACGAAGGCGTGGTGAAAGAGTTACAGAAGATTCAGAGACAAATTGACTGGGTTGGGTAATTTGTATGGTATCTTTGTAATCTTTTCGTTCTTCAGTAGTGGATTGATAGTGGCGGTTCGCCCGTGGTTTTTGATTACAATTGAAGGCTCTTCAATTGTGGTTTTTTCCACGTAAAAAATCGTTTGTGTTGATTTATTGTTTATTCTCAAAAACAAACAAACTAAAATCACTCTCGTAAGTGTTTGATGATTTTAGGTTGAGTGTTTTGAATTTATTGGGTTTTGGAATTAGTTAATCTTGATCTAATCACAAATCACGTAGGATTTTCAATTGGTATCAGAGCAACCTATCTACCACTAAACTTTACCCTACCCAATTAATGCTATCTTAAACCATTTATATTAAAGTCAAGTCAAAATAAATAAAATTGAGTCGGGAAATTTTGCAATCCATACATCAAACTTTAAAATAAAAATAATAAAAAAAATTATTTTTAATTGAGTCGGGAAATTTTTTTTTTTTCTCTTGTTGTCTAAGTGTAAAGAATTAAAAATGATTTTATTTATTTATTATTATTTTTTTCATATTGCGAATCCCACTCCAAATGGAAATACCATGGTTATACAGGGAGATTACCCTCCATCTACTCATGTAGTAATAATTTGATGATCTTGGAGTAATATTTCACACCATTTATGTTTTGATTTGACACTTGGCTAGTTATTTCTAAGAAAATAATATAAAAGTGATAAATTCATCTATTTAAATCAATAAAAATCAAATTAGAACACTCATGTGTGAATCTACACTCATTTATGAACACATATCTTCACCAAACAAATGAAACAAACCAATAGGCAAAGAACAAATTAAACCTGAAATAATTAGGAAAAGTTTACAATTTATCAATTCAACTGAACATGGAAATCTAAACGTTGGTATTTGGAAACGAAATTATTGAAGCTTGGAACACAGAAATAAGAGAATTTTTAAAAGATTCGGGACATGGATTTCTTCTGCTTGGCTCAATTGAAAACCCTACAATTCTTTCTAATTTCCCCGGCATTTCCAACAAGAACTTCAATTCCCCCCATCTTCACTATCGCCTTTGCGAAACCTTTTTGGAAACCAATCGCATTGCTTGCAAAACCCGTCACAATAGGAGCACTAGCTTTATCCAAGGCAAGTTCTTGATCAATCTGCATCACACCTCTCTTCAACTTAATTTGATGGTAGTACTCGTTATCAAATATGAAAGATGTGTTTTGATCCAAAAATGCAGTTGGGTCCTGACTCAACGGCCTCGATTGTGTCCCACAAAGCTGGAATAACTTAGAAACTAGGGTTGGGTCCATTGTTTAAAATAACAAACCACAACCATTACGAACCAAATAGAACAAAAAATAGTGAAAATAAAAGAGGGTAAAACTCTACCAAGAGCAATCATGGTAGGATGAATGAATGGGAGAAAAAACGACCACAATCAGCCACACGACAAACCCTAAGATCCCGAGGAATGAACCAGGAAGAGAAAAAAAATTAACTCGAAGAAGTCGTTGGGAGGGAGTTAAGTATGAAACTGGTCCGCTCGGCGTAACTAAATACCGCGGGTCCGAGCGTATAAACAATGCAAGCAGATCCCGCGCGAAGCGTCAAAGGGCGCTCGAGCTCAAAAGACCATCTCTCAGAACCTGCCAAAACACTAACAAACTGCTGCAAGTGCTGAAAAACACGCTGCGAGCGTAAAAAAATCCTGCTCGATTCGAAAAGAAAAAAAAAACGATTCTTTTTTTTTTTTTATATATTAAAACAAAACACACCTAGAAAGTCCATGTAACAAGTGAAGAAGAGCAAGAGTAGACTAAACCACCAAAGACAAGAAAATCCATCAAATTTATGAGTCCTGCAAATTTTAGAAAAAGAGGAAACACCAGCTCGGATGACAACACAGGTAGTATTTAAATCAAAGCACACGCATCATGCAGATGCATAAACTTCAAAAACACAATATGAGGGAGACTCATGTTAAAAATGTGTTGTGGTGATTGCCAATTACTTGAGATCACAAAGCTTAGAGTTTAATCCTAGTAATGACTCGGATGGTCTGACCTCCGACTTAACGAGTACACCTCGCACTATCCACAGCAGATATACGTTCAACCCACTAGACATCACTGGGTTATTTTGTTAAGTTAAAAGCGGAAGCTCCCACCTTATGCTCTCTT
>NW_021026826.1:129286-141275 GCF_004153795.1 Camellia sinensis | reverse complement strand
TTTTGTGGGTTTTGTGTGTCGTTTGTGATTCTCTCTCTCTCACCCCTTTTCCTCGTCCTATTGTCTGTTTTTTATGTGTATTTTTCTTTGTTGTGTCTGTGGTATTCGGATTTATCTGTGTTCCTCCTATAATGGGCTGTTGAGGTCTCTATGCGTGGGTATCAATTTGGGCTTGGTTACATTGCTTTGATTTTCTCATGATTCCTACTTATACTGTGCAATTTCTCTCATATTTGGTGTATTAGTTATGAGTTCTTCAATACCATGCTTTCATGCCCTGTTTTTGTTATGCCCTGTTTTTAATTTGATTATTGCACTAATGTTTTGTTTTGGTTTTGTTTTGGTGGGGGTTGGGTTTTGGGTTTGTTGATTTGTTAGGTGTCATAGTGTCTTCTTCGGTATGTCTGCTCCTGCTCCAAAACGCCGAAAGGCCACCGTTTCTCGCCCTACCTATAACCCTGAGAGGTTTCAGTCGGCCTCCCAATCCAAGTCATTCCATAAATCTTTTGTGACTCGCACAGTTCATTTAGAACGAAATGTTCAACCCGATACATTTGAGTCCATTCAAATTCGTCCATTGTTCGACCCTCTAGGTGGTGACCATGTTTTATTATTTTCGGGGCGTCAGAATCTCGATTGGGTTCGAGAATTCTATTGTAATATGGAGGGTATTCGGGATTATGAGCCATCTTTCACCACTTGGGTTAGGTCAAAATCCATTTCTGTCACCCCTGCTTTGATTCGCCAACTTCTACAGATTGAGCAAGTTTTTCCCCAATTCTATCCTTTCCCTGTTCCTGATCGTCCCACTTGTGACTTTGATGCTGTTGCTTTGGAACTGTGTGGTGTTGCCCGTCACTGGCCTAAAGGCGGTTTGATTAAACAGTTTGAACTTCTTCCGGAGTTCAGACTGCTTAATTTGATTGTCTGCGCCAACATCATTGTCACCACACACTCTTCCGAGGTCAAACAAGACCAAGGCTTTATTTTGTCTTGTATTGCCAATCACCGTTCTATTGATCTCGCCTCTCTTATTATCACCAAGATGATCAGTGCTCATGGGCATACAAAGCTTGGCCTTCCTTACGGTTGCTTGGTCAACCGACTTTTGTCTGACCTTGGGACCCCTATCCTCGATGATGATGAGTTTGCCTCTCCTTCTCGCCCTTTCACAAAGAAAACTGTCTCACAGAGTCGGGCTCATGTTAAGGGGGAGTCCTCTCGGGCTGATCCTTCTGCAGGTACCACTGCTGGCCTTGCTGAGGAGGCTGAATATGATGCTGCTGCCGCCGGGGGTGAGGAGGATCCTACTCCACCTGTTCCACCTAGCTCGTTTCCTGATCAGCTTCGGTATTTTGAGGCGGCTATGACCAGGCGATTAGACTTTCTCGATGCGCGTTTTGATGCCTTTGATGGTCATCTTGGTCAGCTGGAGCAGACTGCTGCTCACACTACTTCGCAGCTGGACCACATCATTTCCTTACTGACGCTTTGATGGTATGTGTTGATGGTACATGGATATTTGATGGTATATTTTGTTTTGTTTTGTTCTTTTGGTTATGACACATGGATATTTTGATATTTTGTTCCGTTGGTTCTATTGAATGGATACATTTTGCTATATTCTTATATAGTTCCACAAGTTTTGATTTTTCTGGTATGTTGCTAGTCTTTTCACAGGTGAATGGTGGATGATGAATTGGATTGATGGATCGATATATGGCAAGATTGGAAAGCTTGTTTGTTTATAGAGTTGTTTTGAGTGTTTTTGTATTTGTTTTTTAATTTTGTCTAGTGCTTGTGTTTAAGGACTTTTGTTTAGAAAAGTTTTGTCCGGGAATTGACAAAGGGGGAGATTGTTAGGTCCCTATGTTGTCAAATCCGGAGACAAAACCTTGTGTTGATTCAAAAGTATTTTTTTGTGTTTTTGTACTGTCCGCTCGAGCGGAGACTTTTGAGCTCGAGCGTAGATTAGCAGGTCTCAGTATTTTGACAGGGCATGCACAGATACTGGTGGGTGCGATTTTACGCTCGAGCGGAAACTCCTACGCTCGAGCGCATCTCAGTTTCTTCGCATGCAGTTTTTGGTCAGTCCGCTCGAGCGGGCTGTTGTGAGCTCGAGCGGAGATATTGTTAGGTCCCTGTGTTGTCAAATCCGGAGACAAAACCTTGTGTTGATTCAAAACTATGTTTTTGTGTTTTTGTACTGTCCGCTCGAGCGACGACTGTTGAGCTCGAGCGTAGATTGGCAGGTCTCAGTAGTTTGTCAGGGCAAGCAACAAATACTGGTGGGTGTGATTTTACGCTCGAGCGGAAACTCCTACGCTCGAGCGCATCTCAGTTTCTTCGCATGCAGTTTTTGGTCAGTCCGCTCGAGCGGGCTGTTGTGAGCTCGAGCGGAGATCGCGGATCCAGTTTTCTATTTAAAGCTGCTAAGGGTGTTTTTGTGAAGGAGTTTTTTCTAGATCTGATAAAAACAAACTAGGGTTGTGTTTAAAGTCTTCTTTGGAGATTTTTGATCTTTTTCCTTGATGTTCTTAAAAGAGTTCTGAACTTATGCTTTGAAATTCATACATCAAGGAGGTTGCTTCTTAAGTTTCAAGTGAGTTCTCTTCGGTGGATTCCGAAGATCAAAGCGTAGGATCCAAAAGGCGTTTGAGTCTACGCAGTCGTTAATTCGACGAGTGAAGTTGTGGTGTAGAATCAACTTCAGAATCAATTTCGTGACGAAGGTGTGGTGAAAAGAGTTACAGAAGAGTCAGAGACAAATTGACTAGGGTTGGGTATTTTGTATGATTTCTTTGTAATCTTTTCGTTCTTCAGTAGTGGATTGATAGTGGCGGTTCGCCCGTGGTTTTTGATTACAATTGAAGGTTCTTCAATTGTGGTTTTTTCCACGTAAAAAATCGTTTGTGTTGATTTATTGTTTATTCTCAAAAACAAACAAACTAAAATCACTCTCGTAAGTGTTTGATGATTTTAGGTTGAGTGTTTTGAATTTATTGGGTTTTGGAATTAGTTAATCTTGATCTAATCACAAATCACGTAGGATTTTCAGTAACCATCCATTTTTGTTGCTTGATAGTTTACTCTCATAAAAACATAAGTGCATGTTTATGGAAACAGTTTCCAAAGAGCCCCGAGATCATTACGATCACCTCAGCCTAGACTAAACAAACTTGTGGGAGCAAGCGGCGCGTCGATAGGAAATTTTTTATTTTTGTTTTGTTATTTGGGTTTTTATACATCTACAAAGACATCCATCGGGATAGAAGATTTTTTCTTCTTTGTTATTGGGTTTTCTTCTTCTTCCCTGTTGTTTGTTTGTTTGTTTGGTTGTTTTTTTTTTTTTCTTCCCTTTTTAAGTTGTGTTTTCGTTCTGCTCTGTTTGGTTCATTGGAATAAGAGGCAATGTAATGGAATGGTGATTCTTTATGCTTTAATGGCCGTTCATTCACATTATTCTCTTTCTTACTTTCTTTGATATATTGTGCCAGTTCATGAAAGTTACATGTTTCTTTGCTGAGATGTTCTCCTGCATTTTCAAATCCTTACATACTTTTTAATGATCCCGTAGTAATATTAATGTTTGTGATGATATTAGAGTTGGAGAGAAAATGAAAATTTATCCGTGTTAGATTATGAAACCTCTGTAACATATAAAGGATTTGGGCTAGCTGGGTGGTGTCTTTAAATTATCCTTAAAAACTAACAAATCTAGCATAAATGAGACTTTGTTTACTTTATTGATATTATAATGGGAATGTATTTGTTACATCTTTCTGCGTTTCTGATTTTATTATTATTATTATTATTCATTTCTGTGCAATAGGTCCTAAGACAGGTACTATGTCTTGCTTGTATACATGGACTTAGAGCGTAACAGATTGGCAATCAAGGTTTGAGTCCGGACCGTCTGTCGTGGTTGTTTGCGGCGTTTCCTGTGGTGGTTCAAAACAACGTCATTTTGAACTTTTTCTTTTTTTTTCCCTTCTTTCCTTTTTAGCTTTTCAGCATCTCTTTCACTTTATTATTTTCAAAACATCACAGAATAGCGAAATTGTTCAGGATGCTTGAAAATACCACAGAATAGAGAAGTTGTTCAGGATGTTTGATCGGAATGGAAAAAGGTTCATCGTGACGGCAGAGTTGTTGCGGATCTAGGGCACACCAGGGGACACTCACAAGCAAAAACACAAGACTTTTAACGTGGTTCGGCAAACCGGCCTACGTCCACGGGAGCGATGTTGTTATATATCAACAAATGGAGGAGATTACACACTCTCAACTCACTGCCTCTCTATATAACACACTCTCTCAGCTATGATGCCCTATCTTCAACTCACCATCACTTCTCTATATATAGAGATTACAAAGGCAAGAGGCACCCTTTGAAATGAGCTGGCTGCCAGCCCATTTCGGTGGCTTTCCAGATTGCTTCATGGCCTCATGGCCTCATGGCCAACTCACATGGCTTCCCCACCATGTAGCTGGCTGCTACTTTTCTTCACATGGCCAGAATCTCTGTAGCCAACTCAACTTGGGTTGATCTCCTACAAGAGTTGATAGGAATGATTAGAGAAGCCGATAAACTCGGTCATCTTCCTCTGATCTACTCCAATGGTCTCAGATCTATTCCGATCTGCATCGCCGTCAAGAGATTGGCCTTCGACAACGAATCTTCTTGAAACGTCTTTATAGAGCATCAAAGATGCTTTGCCGAAAAAATAAAAATAAAAAATAAAAATCGAGTGGGTTTGATTCAGGAAGTGCGATCTGTGTTTTTTTTTTTTGGAACACACAAAGTGGGTTTGATTCATGAATTTTTTTTTTTTTTTTGAAACACACAGTGGGTTTGATTCATAAAGTTTTTTTTTTTTGGAACACAGTTAGTTTGATTCAGGAAATTCTTTTCAAATATTGTATCTGTCACGATCCGCTCCCCGTACCCAAGGGTTAAATATCGTGATGGCCAATAACTGAAGTTACCTCCGGGCAATTCTTGAACAAATTAATAAATGCGAGCGGAAATAATATTTAAGTAAGGGTATTAAAATAATCATTGGAGTTTCTATTTTTATTACAAAATTTATTTACCAAAAGGCCGATATTTACATAAAAAAATATCATAAAAGTGTTGTGTGTGTCTATTTCGCAGCCCCGCGTCTAAGACTTTCCAAAAGCTATTTCTGAATTGCATTGTTTCTTGAAAATTGGTAAACAGCTATAAGCACATGGCAGAGTGAGAAATATTATGCCAAGAGTATAAGGGACACAAAATAACCATGGATAGTTATGTAACTAAAATATTTAAGATAACTTAGTCCGAACAAATAATCATTGAAGTAGCAAAACTGAGATTATGTAAATAAATAACCATAACCACGGTACCAAACAGAATAGAACAGAAGTCACAAGAGTGACAGTTAGAACAGAGGTACGGATTCAATAGGTGGCTCATATGGATTATAGAGGTGGTTCCCACAATAGTGTAGCACTTATCTCCGTACAGCACTTTGCTCCGCACAGAACAGAGGTTAATAGATCCATGACAATAAAGGGCCACAAAGTGACCAAACAGAGGCCAATGGTTATTTAAGTCCCCCAAAGCGTAGGACTCCCGTGGTGGTACTTACAAAACATAATTATATATAATGTTATAGTCAAATAATCATTAAAACTTAAACAAACATATCCATGAATTTCATTTTAATAAATAGAGTTCAGAAATTAATCCACATAATTGAAATATTTATAAAACATAACTTGTATTAATATAACTAATAAAACATAATTTGTATAAAATAAATTATAATAATTCAAAACATACGTAAAATATATAGCGGTAACTCAAGATATAATATAACTCACATTAAAATTAATACCTCATTATCAAAGACCTTCTTGACTTCCAATATTTTCTTTCTCTTTTCTTAGTTTCTTTTCCTTCCCGTTCCTTTCCTTCTCTATTTTTTTCCTTTTCTTTCCACACAGTGATTACCTCCTCCTTATAGGAAGGTAAGAACATTAGCTGGCCAATACGTGGCCCGCGTATCCCTCTCCAGATTTGATAATAAATTATATGGATTTATACTTATCTTTAATAAGTATTTAAGATAATTACACTTTGACCCAGTTTTCAAATATAACTATATAAATAAATTAAGGACAAATTACATATACCCCCTCGAGGTTTAGCTAAATTACAAATAACCCCCGAGGTTTGAGAAATTACAAATTTTCTCCTGAATGCTATATTTGCATAACAAATTAAGAGGTAATTTGTTATGAAATTTAAACCTCATGGGGCAAATTGTTATGAAAATACAAACCTTAGTGGGCGAGATGTAATTTCCGAAACCTCAGGGTGGTATCTATAATTTAGTCAAACCTCAAGGGAGGTATATGTAATTTGTCCATAAATTAATCCCTCATTAAATTACACTCTATCGTATAATAATAGAAAATTAATTATTTATTTTACTACCACACTCATTATTATTATTATTATTATTATTATTATTATATTATTATTATTATTTATTTACTCTTACTTTTATATTTATTTATTTAATATTTTTAACTTTAATTTGGCCCAACTAGTATTATAATTCCATATTTCTATTAATTTGGCCCAAAATAATAATCCCTAATTAATTCCATATTTGATAATCCAATGCCAAATTAGATTCTGCATTTATTATTATTTATTTAATAATATATTATCACATACAACTATAATACCAGTATAAAATTTTAGGGACAACTTAAATTTTCGAGTTATTACAATCTTCCTTCCTTTTAAAAATTCATCCTCGAAATTAGTCATATGTGTAAACTATCCGTTGCGCACTCTAATAAATATATATTCGATGATTAATCTGATAGGAAATATTACCTCAAAAAAAAAAAACTTTACAAAAAACAACTCACCGTCTATTTGTCAAAAATTGTTTTGAGCAAAATGTGAAACAATCAGTGACTTTAAAATTTTTTTATTAGTTTTGTTTCCAAAAAAAAATAAAAAAAAAATGAGAATACAATTAAACAAGCGATTGGAAGTGAAATGACAGAATCATATACAGGAGTTGAAGGAATTTGAGATGAACTCCCATTTCTTTTATCCGTAAGCTTTCCACTGATGGAAAATAGTTTCAAAATTGGTATTTTTAAAATTTGAACACACTTTAAAAAAAAATCGAAATGAATTTTTTTTTTTTAATACTGAACTGGAAATTCTATATATTTAATTATATTATAATTTTGGTGAGTGCTTGAGCCCGACACTCTTTATTTCTTTTCTTTTTTTTGCTATAACAAATATATCCTTCACAAATTATGCACCAAAAAAAAATTAATATATATATAGATATATAAAATCATATAAAATTATAATATAATTAAATCAACTAACAGAATATAATATTTAAGTACTAATTACCCTCTATCCTACTTCTTAAATGTGCGTGTGTCCTATGCTCCAATGATGATTTATTTATTTATTTATTTATTTATTTATAAACCATTGCTCTGATACCATTTGTCACGACCCGCTCCCCGTACCCAAAGGTTAAGTATCGTGATGGCCAGTAACTGAAGTTACCTTTGGTCAATTCTTGAACAAATTAATAAATGCGAGTGGAAATAATATTTAAGTAAGGGTACCAAAAAAATCATTAGAGGTTTTATTTTTATTACAAAATTTATTGACCAAAAGGTCGATATTTACATATAAAAATATCATTAAAGTGCTGTGTGTGTCTATTTTGCAGCCCCGCGTCTATAACTTTCCAAAAGCTATTTCTGAATTGAATTGTTTCCTGAAAATTGGTAAACAACTATGAGTACATGGCAGAGTGAGAAATATCATGCCAAGAGTATAAGGGACACAAAATAATTATGGATAGTTATGTAACTAAAATATTTAAGATAACTTAGTCTGAACAAATAATCATTTAAGTAGCAAAACTGAGATTATGTAAATAAATAATTATAACCATAGTACCGAACAGAATAGAACAGAGGTCACAGGAGTGACAGTCAGAACAAATGTATGGATTCAATAGGTGGCTTGTACGAATTATAGAGGTGGCTCCCACAATAGTGTAGCATTTATCTTCGCATAGCACTTTGCTCCGCACAGAACAGAGGTCAATAGATCTATGACAATAGAGGGCCACAAAGTGACCAAACAGAAGTCAATGGCTATTTAAGTCCCCCAAGACGTAGAACTTCCGTGGTGGTACTTACAAACATAATTATATATATGGTCATAGTCAAATAATCATTAAAAATTAAACAAATATATCCATGGGTTTCATTTAACAAATAGAGTTCAAAAATTAATTCACGTAATTGAAATATTTATAAAACATAACTCGTATTAATATAACTAATAAAACATAACTTGTATAAAATATATTATGGTAATTCAAAACATACGTAAAATACATAATGGTAACTTAAGGTATAATATAACTCACCTTAAAATTAATACATCACTATTTCTTTCCATTATTAAAGACCTTCTTGACTTTCAGTATTTTCTTCATCTTTTCTTAGTTTCTTTTCCTTTCATTTCCTTTTTTTTTTTCCTTTTCTTTCCACACAGTGATCACCTCCTCCCTATAGGGAGGTAAGAATATTAGCTGGCCAACACGTGGCCCGTGTATCCCTTTCCAGAATTGAAAATAAATTATATGAATTTATACTTATCTTTAATAAATATTTAAGATAATTACACTTTGACCCAATTTTCTAATATAATTATATAAATAAATTAATCTCTCATTAAATTCACTCTATCATATACCAATAGAAAATTATTTATTTATTTTACTACCACACCCATTATTATTATTATTATTATTATTATTATTATTATTATTATTATTATTATTATTATTTATTTACTCTTACTTTTATATTTATTTACTCTTACTTTATATTTATTTATTTACTATTTTTAACTTTAATTTGGCCCAACTAGTATTATAATTTCATATTTCTATTAATTTAGCCCCAAATAATAATCCCTATTTAATCTCATATTTGATAATCCAATGCCAAATTAGATTCTGTATTTATTATTATTTATTTAATAATACATTATCATATACAACCATAATATCGGTATAAAATTTAAGGGATAACTTAAATTTTCTGGTTGTTACAGTATCAAATATATATTCTTGCAAATATTGTATCAAATAGTTCTGCAAATGACTTCTTGTAAAATAAATCTTACATATACATATATATATATATTTTTTGATTGATGCTTTTTTTTGGTCTGAATCTCTTAGATTTGTGTTCGAGGTGGTTTGATTTGTACTGATATGAGTTTGATTGGCCTAAGTTTGGTTCGGATCTGATCTTGAAATGCTCCAGCAGTGTTCGTATCTTCAATTTTGGTATTTCTTTTGAATGAAATTCAGATCTGGTTCAACATTACAATGCTAGGGCTTGTGTGTGTGTGTGTGAGAGAGAGAGAGAGAGAGAGAGAGAGAGAGAGATTGATAACAGAGGAAGAGGTGTAGATAATTTTGCAAATTTTGGTGATGGTGCTGAGTTGAATCTATTCTCTCGCCATCCATCTTCGTCTCTGTGTGTTTGGGCTCTATTGGACATTTAAGAGATGAGAGAGAAGAAAAAGAGGCTTAAATTTTTTAAAAAAAAGGAAAAAAAAAAAAAATCGTCCAAAACGATGTCGTTTTGGACCGCCACAGAAAGTGCCGCGCAGACAACCACGGCAGACAATCCGGACTCATCAAGGTTCATGCTTTTGAGTTCATCAATAAAATTAGAAAAAAATAAATAAATAAATAAATGAAAAAAAATAAACTTGTGGGGTTCACTCAAATAAATTGTAATAATGGTGGTGACCACTCATGTACATCAACAAGGTAATTCTTAAAATAAAATAAAAAATGTTGTGATAATTAGAAAGAATGTTGTCAACGCGATCATATTTCACCCATTAGCCCTGTTTGGTAGAGCTGTGGGAAAGTACTTATAACTTATGCCTAAACAGCTTATAACTTATAACTTTCAGCTTAAGCTGATTTCCAGCTTATTCTTAAAGCATCTCCTGCCCCACTCAAAGAATAAGCTGATTTCTGACTTCCACAAAGCTATAAGTTATAAGCTATAAGCTAAACCAAACACATCAAAATAGTTTAAATTAAGCTGAAAGCTGAAATAAACTGTAAATAATTTCTACCAAACAGGCACATTATTCGCTTGACTTCATATAATGGCTTACCAACTAAGATTTGTGATTTTCTATTAGTTTAATGCCGGTGTGATTTGAGTTTTGTGATTTTCTATTGCAAAATATTTTTTTAGCTTCATTTATGTACTTCTCTCCATAGAAGAATAAAAATTCAGGTGGGCCATTGGTCATTAAAAATTGTTACCTTTTATATGCAGTTTATTCATATCGATTTCTCAAAATGTGAATTCTGACATCTACTTACTCTTCAAAATTGTTTTTTGTTTATATTTATTCAAGTCATTATACGGTCTTATGTTCAAATTTATGGTTAGACATGTTTTGTTACCCAGACATCTAGCGAACAAGAATGTAGTTAATTTTCCTATTTTTCACATCAATTAAAATATTAAAAATAACACTATTTTTCATATATTCTCTAATTATTAACTAATCATATCACTTACACATTATTAAATCTAAAAAATGAGTTTTAAAAGTGAATTTGTATCTCATTTTTCATTTGTTATTTATTAGAACACTTTTATAGAGGAAATAAATTCGACATTTGAGACATTCTGTTTATTGAGCTTGTAATTTATAACCTCACTCTACAGAGCTATGGATAGTTTGTCTTTTTTTGATTCACTCCAGCCCTTCAACGACTAGTCCTTTAAAGATCAAATATGGTTTCATCTCTCTATTTAAAAGTATAATCGTATAAAATATTATTTTTAAAAATAATTTAATAATATATATTTTTTTAAAAAAAAATATTTACAAATGTGACGTTAGTAATTATATCAATACTAGATGCATACATCATAAAAAGGTCATATTTTTTATTTATGTTTTGTAGTATTTTTTTTTAAAAATAGTTAAATTAATTTTTAATTGTTAATTAAAATAAAGAGTGCTGTTGAAGTACATATCAACTAAACTATTTGGAAAAATTAAGATAGTACTTTCCTCTATACTTTTACTGGATATTTTGCAAGCAGAATTAGAATTGCTCTTAAGAAAATAATATACAAATTTCCTTTCTAAACTCACTTTTTACTTCTAGTAATGTGTAATGAAGATAATTATATGATAATTTAAAAAGACATAAAAATAATAATTTTTTTTTAAATATTCTAATCCATTGTTACTGAATTTAGATTTGTCAATAAATGTATAAAGAAGTGCACCTTGCGGATCACGTGGATGAATAATAAATAATTTTAGGGTATGGCTTTTGTCCAGTCTTGGATCGGATTGGACCGTGCTGTTGGGCTCGTGAGGACCCATCACAGGTCCCGTTTTGATAATCCGAACCGTTTCAATGTATAAAACTCGTCGAGTACTATATGCCTATAAAAAATCACGTTGATCGAATATCGATAACTATATGATCAAATCAATTTCGTATTAAAAAAATTAGACGATGAATAAATTAACGGTTGACAAAAAACTGTTTTGATCACATAGCTATCGATATCCGATCAACTTGATTTTTTACAGACATATAGTACTCGACGATTTCTACACATTGAACGGTTCAAATTATCAAAACGGGACCCGTGGTGGGCCTCCACGAGCCCAACAGCACGTGATTTAATATTCAAATATATTTGCATTATGTACATGGACAGATTCAGAATTGAGACTTTAAGAGGACTACTCTATAATTTGAAAAATCGAAAGTTATTTTATATAATTTTGAAATTATCTAAAAAAATTAGGGTGCGAACTCTTATAATTTTAAATTATTTTAAAATTTCTAATATAATATAT
>NW_021026826.1:106004-129261 GCF_004153795.1 Camellia sinensis | reverse complement strand
ATATAATTTTTTTTTTAAATTGTAGAAGTGCGGCAGCCCCCAACCCCCAAGATCCATCATTGATTATGCACATTGATATGCCAACAACTGTGCACTATCACAGTTTTTTTTTTTTTTTTTTTTAAAAAAAAAGACTAACATTTTATTAATATATAAAATATTGCAGAAAGATGTCATTAGTCGGAGAGCTACCAACTAACCCCCAAAATAAAATATATACTTTATAGTAATATTTGAATAGGTAAAATGCCTACTACCGTTGGAGATGCTCTAATGATTAAACTCATTTTGCCTAGCCTTGAAAGCTAGCTACATGTAGCTAGTGAATATGAGTTGAGCTAAAATGCCTAATCATATGCCTAATGCATTGGAGTTGAAAAAAATGAGTTATACTAGGCATTTTAACTAACAAGCATTATATGCCTAGTGGGTTGGAGATACGTTTTCACCTCTAGTGAAGTGTAATAAAGATAATTATACGATAATCTAAAAAGACATAAAAAAAAAATTAAAAAAAAAAAAAAAGATAACTGTTTTTTAGATATTCTAATCATTGTTAATAAGATTTAGATTTGTCAATAAATATATAAAGAAGTGCTCCTTGTGGATGAATAATAAATAATTTTAATATTAAAATATATTTGCGTTATGCATCAATTACTGTGCACTATCAACAGTTTTTCTTTTTTAAAAATAAAATTATATGTATGTGATATCCCAATTTTTATTTTTATTTTTATTTTTTTGACAGAAAAGACTAACATTTTATTAATATATAAAATATTGCAGAAAGATGTCATTAGTCGGAGAGCTACCAACTAACCCCCAAACCAAGACAACACAAAAACAACAACAAAAGGAACCCAACCCTGATCTTAGTTTAAGGATCTGGGTAGGGGTGTGCACCAAATTCGCCAATCTGATCAAATCGATCAGCTCGAACTGAATTGAAATGTAATGATCGGTTGCAATTGAAAATTCAATCAGCCGTGATTGTAAAATTGTTAAAAAAATTTCAAATCAATTGGGGACGAGTATGATAAAGAAAGGGTTGACTAAATCGATCCAACCGATAAAATACAAACACGTCTTTTTCTGTTCTCTTAACTACTCTCTCATTTACGGTATCTCTCTCTCTTCCCATATCACCCCCTTTGATATTTCTCCCTCTATAAAGACAAACATTCATCTTTGATTTTCCTTCCTGAAACATTTTTCTTTTTTAATCTACCTCTATTGCTGGAAATCAATTGTAACAGTGCTGATTGACGGTCGTGATGATGCTATTCAACAACGACGATGGTGATGGTAGTACTCAACGAATATGGCAATGGTGTATGTCGATGGTGGCTATGAACGATTGTGATTGCCTTTTGAACTAAAGGTTTTGCCTCGGTCGATTTCGAATGGCTTGTGGGTTGGCATCAACTCAAGTGACAATTCTTCAATCTAATACATTCGGTTCGGTTGGCGGGTTGAGGATAAATCCGAATCAAACCGACTCGTGCACACTCCTATTGGAGAGTACTGTCTAAGTCTATAAGGTTCATTATAGGTTATGTTTTGATGATATAATTTTTTATTTTATATAATTTTTTGTGTCAAAAAAAATTATGTCGATCTGATAATCATAACCTATTCAATTTATTATGTTTATTACAAAAAAAAAAAAAAAGATTGCATATTTTAAAAAAATACACTATGGTCTATTTTTTTTTGTAAACAAATGCGATACATTTAATAGATAAAGATTATTAGATCAATCTAATTTTTTGTGAATAATATATACGAAATATTCTCACAAAATAAACAATTCAAATCATCAAAACGAAACTCGTGATAAACCCATAAGCCTAAACAACACCCTCCAATTCAGATCTTAAACCGAAAGAAAGACCAACCTTTAGTTTAAATTGTAAGAATTATCACTTTTATTTTTTTTTGGTTTATTAATTTAATAAAAACTAAGGTTGCGTTTGATAGAGTTTTAAACCTAGGATTTGATAATAGAGTTGTATTTTGAGTTTGTGAGTCACTACAATAAATAAGACATTTAGAGGCCAAATGTTTTGGTTTCTAAAAATGAAAATTTTGTTGCAAAAGGCATTTATGGACCAATATATATCGTCATAAGGATAGTAGCTAAAAGACCGTCTCAAAAAGTCCAAAATTGAGTATGGTTCGAATTGGATCGGATTGGGATAAAACTAGGACCAATCCGTTATTTACGGTTCTTAAAAAATTATAACCAATTCAATCCGTTTAAATCATAGAACCAATCCGAACCGATCCATTTAAAGCCATTTAAATATGGATTGGATCGGTTTAAGACCACGGATTCACATAATTAAATAACAAAAATATATATATAACACTTTAATTTCATAAAAATATAAACATGGCGTTATATTAGTTCCACAATAACAACATGTTTTTCTATGATAGTGACATACTGTTCTAGAATTTAAACAATCATAAGAAAACTGGTTTCATCATAAATATTTAGACCATTACAAATTAAAACTAAAAACTAACAAACAAAAGTAATAAAACAAGATATTATACGGTTTTAGGTTTGAATTTAGATTTTATATAGAATAAGAGAAGATACTATGGGGGAGGATGTATAATAAAAATATAGACTATTTGTATACGGTCCGGATTGGTTCCAATCCGGAACCACGGGGTTCAATCCGGAACCAATCCGTGGACTACGGATTTTTAATTATTCAATCCGGAACCGTACCGTGGATTCAAAAAACCAATCCAAACCTATCGGATTGGACTGGACTTGATCAGATTACGAATTTCACGGATTCCTTGCTCATCCTAGCATCAAGTGACAATTCTTCAATTTAATACATTCGGTTCGGTTCGGTTCGGTTGCCGGGCTGAGGATAAATCCGAATCAAACTGACCTGTGCACACCCCTACTGGAGAGTACTGTCTAAGTCTATAAGGTTCATTATAGGTTATGTTTTGATGATATAATTTTTTATTTTGTATAATTTTATGTGTCAAAAAAAATTATGTCGATCTGATAACCATAATCTATTCAATTTATTATGTTTATCACAAAAAAAAAAGAGTGCATATTTTAAAAAAATACACTACGGTCTATTTTTTTTGTAAACAAATGCGATACATTTAATAGATAAAGATTATTAGATCAATCTAATTTTTTGTGAATAATATATACGAAATATTCTCACAAAATAAACAGTTCAAATCATCAAAACGAAACTCATGATAAACCCATGAGCCTAAACAACACCCTCCAATTTAGATCTTAAACAGAAGGAAACACCAACCTTTAGTTTTAATTGTAAGAATTATCACTTTTATTTTTTTTTTGGTTTATTAATTTAATAAAAACTAAGTTGCGTTCGATAGAGTTTTAAACCTAGGATTTGATAATAGAGTTGTATTTTGAGTTTATGAGTCACTACAATAAATAAGAGATTTAGAGACCAAATGTTTTGGTTTCTAAAAATGAAAATTTTGTTACAAAAGACATTTATAGACCAATTTATATCGTCATAAGGATAGTAGCTAAAAGACCGTCTCAAAAAGTCCAAAATAAGGCTTTTAGCGAGAAAATTTTAAAAATGTCACTAATAAATAGACTTTTAGAGACAAAATAATGTGATCTTAAAATGGATTATTTTTTTAGACAAAATTTGATCCCGAAAGGATAATAATTCATCACTAATATCTAATTTTTGTAGCTAAAAATATAATAACGGCATTTTTCGAAACAAAAATATTTGGTCCCTAAAAAATAATTTTGTCGTTAAATTTTGAACTCTAAAACCTTAATTTTTTGTAATGAGTTTTGGAATTATGATTTAAAAAATGAAAATTTATTTGGTTATGAGTTTTAAAAAGAGATTTGAATTGAGTTTTAAATTTTTGATTTGACATATGAAATGAGAAAAGTTAATTGGTTATGAATTTTGGAAAAAAAAAATTCAAAACTTAATTGAAAAACTTATAATTTATAACCAAACACAAAACTCAAAATTCTATTGAAAATTCTATTGAAAACTCATAATCAAACTCATTTTAAAATTCAATTCAAAAAAATAATTTGTTATTTTGGTTTACAAAAATAATTTCTATATTTAAAAAATATCAAAAACAAATATAATTTTTTGTTTTCTAAACAACAGATGGCAATTGACAATTGTAAAAAAATATATATATACTATTTCGGTCAACCGACCGGACGACTAGACGAACATCCGAAAGGATATTTGGGTGGACGACCGGATAGAAAAAAAATTTAAAAACTGATAATTTACCGAATATGTTTTCAAAATATATTTTAAAATTAATTTGAAACCAAATATAGTAATAAAATGCCAGAGTGAAATTAATTTTAGAAAGTTAAACCAAACACCACCTAAAACTTTATCCTTTTTAAAATAGAAGAATTGAAGTATTTACACCCGCAAAATCCTATCCTTTCTATGAAACCCCAAGTTGTGTAATCCGTCAGCAGCAAGCTATGGCTGCCAAAAACTTGCAGGTAGCCATGTTCCCATGGTTTGCCATGGGACACCTAACCCCTTTTCTTCACATCTCTAACAAACTTGCACAGAAAGGCCATAGAATCTATTTCTTCATACCCACCAACACAAAACCCAAGCTTGAGCATTTCAATCTCCACCCAGACCTCATCACTTTCATTCCAGTCACAGTTCCACATGTTCATGGCCTACCTCATGGTGCTGAAACAACAACAGATCTTTCTTATCCATTGCACTCTCTCCTCATGACTGCCATGGATCTAACACAACCCTCCATTGAAGCTTCTCTGAAAGATCTCAAACCCCACTTTATATTCTATGATTTGGCTTACTGGGTACCAGCCATGGCTCGCGGTTTAGGCATCAAATCCATACTTTATAACGTCGTTAGCCCAGCAATGGTCGCTTACACGCTCAAACACGGGAAAAAACTCCATGAAAACTATGAGTTGACAGAAATTGATCTGATTCAACCACCAGTTGGTTTCCCACCTTCTTCTTCCATTAGACTAAGTTCACACGAAGCTCGTGGCATGGCTGGTCTAGGGCTAGATCAATCTGGTACTACTGGCATATCATTCACGGAACGCATTATAATATGCCGAAGTGACTCTGATGCCATCAGTTTCAAAACTTGTGCAGAGATTGAAGGGCATTTCTGTGATTATGTTGGAAAGCAGTATGGAAAGCCAGTCATCCTGGCCGGGCCGGTGGTTCCGGTGCAGTCAATTTCGACCCTAGAAGAACGATGGGAACGGTGGTTGGGAGGTTTTGAAGCAAAAACAGTGATTTTCTGTTCATTTGGAAGCGAATGTGTACTTGAAAAAGAGCAGTTTCAAGAATTGGTTCTGGGTTTGGAGGTCACCGGTATGCCCTTTTTTGCCGCCCTAAAACCGCCACTAGGGGTGGAGAAGATCGATGAGGCGTTACCGGACGGGTTTCAAGAGAGGACTAAAGGAAGAGGGGTAGTTCACGGAGGTTGGGTTCAACAGCCATTGATTCTAGCACACCCTTCTGTGGGGTGCAATGTGACTCATTGTGGTTATGGTTCTCTATTGGAGGCTTTGGTGTGTGAGTGTGCATTGGTGCTAATGCCACAATATGGAGATCAGATTATCAATTCAAGATTGATGGGCGGAGACTTGGAAGTTGGAGTAGAAGTGGAGAGAGGTGAGGAAGATGGGTTGTTTACCAGAGAAGGTGTTTGCAAGGCAGTAAGATTGGTAATGGATGTTGATAGTGATGTGGGGAAGAAGGTAAAGGCTAATCATAGCAAATGGAGAGAGTTCTTGTCGAGCAAAAATCTTGATAGTTCTTATATTAATGGTTTCATTCGGAAACTACAAGACATGTTGGGGTGATCTCATTTCGATAATGAAGTATGCATAATCAAAGAGAAAATATTGTTGAATTTACAAATTAAGAAGGGTTAATGTACTATGCATTTGTACCACCATGAATTATTTCGAAAAGTTTGTTATTTAAATTTGAATGGTTGGCTGGTTTAAATTTTCAATTCCAAGTCTGTAATGCTGTGTTCGGTTGAGAGATTTGAGGAGGAATTTGAAAAAGGAAAGAGAAAAGGTGTGTGAAACTATGTGAAATATATGTATATTTTATTCACATTTTATCTAATTTTTCCCTTTCCCTTTCCAAATCTCTCATCAAATCCCCCAACCAAACACAGCGTAACTGTAATTATAAGGAAATGCTGCTATGCACTCTCTTAGGATAAGAAGTTTATAAATTTTATCATATTTTCTCTTTAAAAATTATATGATTTATTTTTAAAATCATGTTATAAAAAAATATGATAAAATTAAATAATTATGGATATTAAATTGTCCTCATTTTTCCTTTGATCTTTTTTTTTTATTAGTTTTTTATAATTTTTTTTTATGTGTGCATGATCTATACAAAATAATAAATAAATAAGGGTAAATGACAAATATACCCTTGAGATTTGATTAAAATACGAATCTCCCCGGTGATTTTAAAAAATACATTCCATCTCCTAAGATTTTTAATTTTATAACAAATCGTCTCTTTTATTAATAAATTATCAACTCAATTAACAATTTTAATGATGTTAAAAATATGTTTTAATTAATAATTTAGGTAATTTTATTATTGTATAAGAGAGTAATTATGAATTTTATTTCTTTTAGTTAATTTTGTTAAATAAAAAATTTTAATAAAAAAATATTTATAAATTTTATCATATTTTCTCTTTGAAAATTATATGATTTATTTTTAAAATTATGTTATAAAAAAATATTATAAAATTAAGGGGTTTTTTTTTTAAGGTCCTTGATCTTATGATTTTATAGCATAAAGGACATCAAATATTTTTATGATGTCTAAGATCCATCAACAATATTTTCATAATGTCTAAGGTCCCTCAACCTTGATCCAGAGAAATTTCAGTCCAGAGAAAATTGGTCCAGAGAAATTTCAGTCCAAATTTCTCTGGAAAATCTAGAATTTCTCTGGTTTCAACCTAGAGAAAATTCAGTTAAAAAACCAGAGAATTTCTCTGGTTTCAACTTCAAATGAAAAAAAAAAAATTCAATTCACAATTTGGAACCTGGAATGCTTAATCTGGAATCCAGAGAATTTCTCTGGACTAGCATTGCTATTGCTTGTGGTGAACCCAACACAACTGCAATTGTTCCAGCACTTTTCCATACAATCGCTAATGCTTAAGCTCGAATTATCGTCACGGTCACTGGATTCGGCTGAGTTGGAAGTGAAGGCTCGGAGCAATAATGAGATGAAAAGGACTTTTACTTGACTACTTTGCCTCTTGTAGAACACAGAGATGCTGAGGTTTTGAACTCCAAGTTTATCTTCTTGTTCGACATCTTCATCAACCTCTATATCAGTAACTAAACAGCACAAATGCTGCACAAACTTTATTACCAAGAAACAACAACAATACCAAAAGCACACATGTACAAGAACATATCATTTGTGTAGTTGACAGATATAATACAAGCTGTAGAAGGGGAAATTGACAGTTAGACTCAACTAGTCAGAGAAAATTCGATCTAGAGACTCTAGACGAATTTTCTCTGGACTTCACAGAGAAATTCTAGTTTACAGAGATTTTCTCTGGTCCAATTTTCTCTGAACTTTACATTTCACAGAGAATTTCTCTGGTCGAATTTTCTCTGGACTTCACAGAGAAATTCTGGTTCACAACAAGTAGATGGCTGTCCACTAGAAGCAGAATCTTCCATCCATGTATGATGTGATAAAGGAACTTTTTCTCTGTCCATAAAACATACAAAAGAGCATCCAGAGTCTTCCATCCATGCATAATCTTCCATCCATGTCTGTCCACCAGTGCTTCAAAAGAGCATCCTGCAAAATAAGATCATTGCTCGCTTGTGCTTCTACATCTTGCTTCTCAGTCTTTTCAATTTCAGGAACTAAAGCATCTGTTTCAAACATAGAAGAAGTTGAAGTTTTTTCCTCCCCAAAACTCTTAGTCTCCCCAGGCTCTGAAACAGCTGCATCTCCTACAACCAGACATTTCATTTCTTGTTCTTTTGCATCTTGCTTCCCAGATTGATCATCACACTTGTTCATTGTAAGGTGCAAATCTAAAGCATTAGGGACAGAAGAGTAAGGAAAGTGTATGAAATAGACTGTAAAAGCTTGACGGAATAGTAGGGAAAACAGGGGATGATGAATTAAAATGAAATTGAAGGGGTTCAAGAACTTGAAACCCTAGAATGAGAAAGTGTATGAAAGAGGAGGAGGAAGAGGAACTTTGTTGATTATCGCCCTACATGTCCACAATTCCACTTCTTGGAGACCAATTAAGCATTCGACGAACGATGAGAGTGATGATTCATCGCCGATTGCATAGCAGCTTCACAATTGGAGTTTCTTGAGCTGTTTACAACTCCTCCAGAGCCAACTGAGGCCGTAATCGCAGTGTTGAATCCCGGACAAACCTAGGGTTTCTAATTGAAGTTTGGTTTCGGAGTTTCCGATCATTGAATCGGTCAAATTGAGTTTGTGTAAATCGAATTGTCCAGTGTTGAAGACGATCGAGAGGTCTTTCAGTGAGTGGAAAGAGATGAGCCAGTGAAACTTTCATCTGATATATGTTTAGGGACCTTAGACATCAAAAAATAATTTTGTGGATCTCTTCCATTACGAAAAGTGGAAGAGGGACCCTAGACCGATTTTCCCTAAAATTAAATAATTGTGGGTATTAAATTGTCCTCATTTTTTCCTTTTATCTTTTATTTTTTATTTTTTTATGTGTGCATGATCTATACAAAATAATAAATAAATAAGGATAAATTACAAATATACCCCTGAGGTTTGATTATAATACGAATCGCCCCTGTAGTTTTGAAAATTAGATTCCACCCCTGAGGTTTCTAATTTTATAACAAGTCGCCTATTTTATTAATAAATCATTAAGTCAATTAATAATTTTTAATGATTAGATAATTTTATTATTGTATAGGAGAGTAATTATGAATTTCAATTCTTTTAGTTAATTTTGTTAAATAAAAAATTCTAATAAAGGAATATTTCTAATTTTTTAAATTATAAGGAGTAATTTGTATTTTAAACAAATTTTAGAGATGCATTTATAATTTATCCAATAAATAAATAGTTTAGATGATTGCAATGAGAAATAGTGAACGTACATGAGTCGAAATAATGTCATCCAGTTCAATAAGGGCGTGTTTGATTGGAGGATAGGGGGATAATTGAAAAGAGGTAAAATAGTCTTTTGTTCATTTATCCTATCCAATCCGTCCAACCAAATATTAGATTCACTAAAAATAGTCATTTCCAGACATCTAATCTCATGAGAAAATAAACACAGGATACATATCTAATATAATCAAATAGTCCGGAGGATTCACAGTTCTAGAATTCAAGTCCGATAAATTCTAATTCCTCTTTATTCAGCCCATTCAATCAAACACACCCTAATTGTACCAGCGGCAACTATTCTCTTCCTAAATAATTGAAATGGTATGTTTATGAAAGAATCTCACCCACTCACTTCTACCATTTATTCTCTTAGTTCAGATGGGAGGATGCTATTTGGGTTCGTATAGCATATCATTGATCATGTTTTGACGATTTGAATTATTAATTTTATTAGATATTTTATATATTTTATTTATATAAAAAATTAAAATAATTTAATAATCATAATCTATTTAATTTATTGTGTTTCTCACAAAAAATAAATAGTACATTTTTAAAATTATAATTATTCATCTATTTTTTTAATAATAAATGCAATGAATTGAATAAATTATAAATATTAGAACAATTTAATTTTTTTATAAATAAAATACATAAAATATCTAATAAAATAAATAATTTAAATTATCGAAATAAAATTCATAATTACTTCCATGAGCTTTTTATGTCCCGAGTTTATACCTGAATTTAAAAGACAATCCCAACCCTACTAATATATAATGGACTTCACCATTTATATATATAGATATATATTTAATGCAAAGTGGGGCTACTCCAGGGACCGTTGCATGAATAAATTTTTTCTTTTAAGTATGTTTATTGACTAACAGTTGGCTCGTGCAATATACATATTGTTTCTTTAAAAAAAAATATTTGATGGTACAATATGTGTTATAAAATAATAATTTTAATTTTAATTTTAAATTAAAATAAAAATTAAAGTATGATTTTAATTATTTATTTTGATAATATTGGCGTTATCGTTTTATAAAATTATTACTTGAATACTTATATATATAAATTTTAATTAAATTATTTATGTATTTTGATAATTTTAGTTTTATCGTATTATAAAATATTTTAAGTAAATTTTTTTTTTCTTTTTTCACCCAAAATAAAAACACCCAAAAAATAAAAAAATTTGTAAAAAAAAAACTTTTAAAAATTCACTGAATGCCAAAAATATAAAAAAATACAAGAATTCAGTACATTTTTTGTATTTATTAATTTTTTAAAATATTTTTTCACAAATTTTTTACTTTTTAGATACATCTAACTAATGTGTATCTAAAAAAGTAAAAAAAAAATGTTTAAAATTTAAAAAATATTCACTAAAAAAAAAGAATATGAAAACTAAAAAATTCAATTTTCAAAAAACTTAATCCAGAAAATTCAAACCAAACACACTGATTAATATTTTTTATATCAATACCAATGTATAAAACGGTGAAGTATTGAACCGTGCTCTTTGGGGTGCCTCTATTTACACACCTCATCTGGTCTCAAGGCACACCACTATTCAGTTCACACCTTTAATAATTTGAAAAAACATATAGCTTGTTTGGTTCTGATTTTCAGAAAAATCTATTTTTTTATTTTTTGTATTTTAATGTTTTCAATGAATTTTTTTTTTTAATGTTTTAGTAGTTTTTTTTTAAAAGTTTTAGACACACCTAACATAAATAGACTTAAAAAGTATAATATTTGTGAAAAATATTTTTAAAAATTAAAAAATATAAAAAAATACGAAAATTGTATTGAATTTTCATTTTTTTTTTGTATTTTTTGGTATTGAGTGTATTTTTTAAATATTTTTTTATAAATATTACACTTTTTAAGTATATTTATATTAGGTATGTCTAAAAATTAAAAAAAAAATTTGTTTAAACATTAAAAAAATTCATTGAAAATATTAAAATAAGGAAAATAAAAGGGTAAAATTTTTTAAAAAATTATTTTTTGAAAATCAAAACCAAATAAGCTATATATTTTTTCAAATTATTAAATGTGCGAACTAAATAATAATGCGCCTTAAGACGAAATATAATGTGTAAATAGAGTCATCTGCTCTTTGTCCTCTGTGAAATTACTCAATTGACTCATTTGCCCTGTGTTTGGTAGGGCTAACTGAGGCGCCCAATGCAACAAGAGAGACCTCACGTGAAGACTTTGGTAACCTGCGCCACATTCATTGTATATTTGTGGACCAGAAATGATGCGGATCCCCATAACCCTCTCAGACCCACAGCATTTGTCTCAGACCCACAGAGGGAGGGAAAAATATACATATATATATATATAAGACATTTTTTAATTTTATTTTTTTAGAATAAATATTTTATATTTTAAATATTTATTTATCTATTTAATATGTATTATATTTTATACATTTATGTGTTGTATTTTTTTAAATATTTTAAATACATTTTGTAAATATTTAAAAAAAATTAAAAAAATTTCTTATGTTAAAAATATAATTTTTATTTTAAATATTTTTTTTTGTTTTTTATTTTAAATATTTTATTTTATTTTATAAACACATTTTTAAATATTTTAATTTTTTAATGTTTTAAATATTTTTTTACTTTTATCAAATATATAATTTTTTTTAATTTAAAAAAAAAATTGGATCACCATATATATCTAAATCATAACAAATTATTTGGCCAATAATAACAAAAAAATATTTTTTGGAAAAATAAAAAAATAAGAAAATAATTTTATTCAAAAATAAAAATAAAAAAAATTATTTTTTTCAAATATTTTTTCAAAAAAATAAAAAATAATATTAATGGACAAAATAAAAGATAATTTTTTTGAAATTTTTTTTAATAGAATTTTGAAAAGAGTTTGATTATGCCTCCGTTTGGGAAGTTTTGAATTATGTGTTTAGTTATGAGTTTTGAAAATAATTTTTGAATTGAGTTTTGAGTTATGTGTTTGGTTACGATTTGAGTACGGAGTTGTGTTTTGAGTTTAAAATATTAAAACATTAAAAAAAATATTTTTAAAAATTATATATTTAAAATAAAAAATTAAATTTTCTTACACATTTTTAAATATTTTTAAAAAATAAGTATAAAAATTTTCAAAATAAAACTCAAAATTCAAAAACTTAAAACTCAAAATACAACTCAAAACCTTTTTCAAAACTTAAAACTTTTTTCAAATTTCAAAATTTAACAACTCTTTTCAAAATTCATAATCAAACAAACTTTCTTTTTTCAAAACTCAACTCACAACTCCACACTTATATTCCACACTCAAATCATAATTCTAAAATTAAACCTAATGAACCTTCATTTCTCTCTCTCTTCTCTCTTCTTCTTAACGATATTCTCTTTTCTCGCTCTCCCTCTCTTCTGTTTCCATCACCGTCCGGCGACTCTCACCAACGCAACCACCCCACCACTACAACTCCCATTGTCGGTATCCTCTAGCCTTCTCTCCCCTACCCTTACTAGCTTCGTCCGACCCAAAAGTTTTAGAATTCAAAATTCTTACCCATGGTTATGAATATCTTCCAGGATCTCCACCTTTTTCTGTAATTTCCCGGATTTATTTAAAAGTTTTATCTACTTTGAATCCTTATGTTAGGAAGAAAAGTATTGATGGACAGACCGTATTAATCGACACCAATCTTTACAGTAGTCAAGTTGTTATTGAAATCGATACTGCCAGCCCTAGTACTGGTACTGCTGGCGCACAAGTCGAAAGAGAAGAACAAGATGCCGTCTACACACTCATCAACACTATAATTACCCATTCGGTATACCTCCTTATTGGAGTGTGGAATCCAATTAGTTTATTAAAAGAGTTTAATTTGGTTTGGTATTAGTTATAATATATTTTTATATATTATATCTAATTTGTGGAAACCTAATTCAATTTGGATATAACTAGGGTTTTGATAAAAACCTAGATTCACAATATATATATATATATATTGTCTTTGTTTTTGGTTCGGTGGAATAAAGCGGCTGCCAACATAATTTAATCCAATTTGGTGAGATGGTGCCTACTAGGTAATTCAATTGGTGAATCAAAGCTTACTGTGTGTGATTCTAGGATGCATATTCAAGTGCTCCGTTTGTTTGTGGTACAGCCACTGGGAAGTATGATTTGGGTCTTCTACAACTCTGTTTTGAAGATTTTTTGTTTATCTATTTGATGAGGTCTTTCCTCTTGTTTATTTGTGATTATTTGGAATTCACTTAAGGGTGGTGTGTGAGACCATTCGTATTTCATTTGTAATCGTTTGAAAACTTATTTGGTTGATAGTGGAATCGGATTTCGATCCCGTAGACGTACCTCACATTGAGGAAACCACGTAAAATTCTTATGTTGCTTTTGATTTATTTTTTTCACACTAGTTTTTATTCCCATTAATTGATTTACTTATGGGGAATCATATATTTTCCCTAACAACTGGTATCAGAGCTTACGATTTATTGAGGTTTTATTTATTTGTGTAAATCAATGGAGGGGAATGTGGGTCATATGTCTAGCTTCAATGGAAGCAATTGGATAACTTGGAAAACTAAAATGGAGGACTTATTATTTTGTAAAGATTTGTACGGGCCAATTGAGAGTGATAGTGGCAAACCTAATGATATGAAAGATGATGAGTGGAAGAGGCTTAATCGAAAAGCTGTTGGTGTTATCTGTCAATGGATTGATAACAGTGTGTTTCATCATGTTGCTACTGAAACTTCAACACATGATTTATGAAAAAAATTAGAAGGCCTTTATGATAGGAAATCAGCTACAAATAAAGCTTTTTTGTTTCGTAAGTTGGTTAATTTAAAATATAAAGAGGGCAGCTCTATTTCGGAACATCTGAATGAAATAAAGAGTATTGTTAACCAACTTGCTTCTATGAAAATTATTTTTGATGATGAGTTGCAGGCTTTGATGCTACTTAGTTTTTTACCTGAAAGTTGGGAGACTTTGGTTGTGACAGTTAGTAATTCGGCACCCGATTGAGTTGTCACAATGGACCAAGTCACTAGTAGCTTGTTGAATGAAGAAACTAAAAGAAAATCAGTGGGTTCCTTTCATTAAGAAGCATTTGTTGTGAAAGGCCGAAACAAAACAAGGGAGAGGAGTAAGACTTCTCATGGTCGTGATCAAAGCCGTGACAAATCAAAAGATGGTTCTTTTTCAAAGAAAGATATTGAGTGCTATTATTGCCATGAGAAAGGGCACATGAAGCGAAGGAGAAAAGGCGTGACAAAAGTGTAGATAAGAAGCAAGAAGACACAACAGCAGTTCCTACTGATGATCTCATGGTCGCTTGTGAAGATGATTGTATCAATTTTGTGGCCTAAGAGAACAATTGGGTGATTGATTCTGGTGCTTCTTTTCATGTGACTTCTCGAGTTGATTTCTTCACTACCTACACCGAAGGAGATTATGGTTCTATTCGAATGGGTAATACAGGTTTGTCCAAGATTATTGGCATGGGCGATGTTTTTGCTTGGAAACAAATTTGGGCTACAAGTTGTTGTTTAAAGATGTGAGGCATGTTCCCGACATTCGCCTCCATTTGATCTCTATTGGGAAGCTAGATGATGAAGGCTTCAACAACAAATTTGGTGATGGAATATGGAAGCTCACAAAGGGTTCTTTGGTGGTAGCTAAGTGCAAGAAGACTTATACACTTTATTCGATGCAAGGAAAAATTTCTAAAGGTGTTGTCAATGTACTTCAAGATGATACTTCTACTGAATTGTGGCACAAGCGACTTGGGCACATGAGTGAAAAGGGATTGCAAGTTTTGTTCAAAAAAGAGCTTCTACCCGGTTTGAAAGGTACACATCTTAAAGCTTGTGTTCATTGTTTGGCTGGTAAACAACATAGAGTTTCTTTTCATAAAAATGTTGCTTCTAGAAAAGAAAATGCTTTGGAGTTGGTTCATTCGAATGTTTGTGATCCTTTAAAAGTTAGAACACATAGTGGTGCACTTTATTTTGTTACTTCATTGATGATTATTCAAGGAAAGTTTGGGCTTTTCTACTAAAAACTAAAGATCAAGTTTTAGAAGTATTTAAGCATTTTCAAGCCATGGTTGAAAGAGAAACATGGCAGAAATTGAAGTGCATCCGATCAGACAATGGTGGTGAATACATTGGGCCATTTGATGAGTATTGTCACAGCTAAGGTATTCGGCATCAAAAGACAGTTAAGAAGACTCCTTAACAAAATGGGTTTTGCTGAGAGGATGAACCGCACCATTGTGGAAAGAACAAGGTGTTTGATTTCACAAGCTAAATTGCCAAGATCCTTTTGGGGTGGGGCATTGAGGACAACGGTTGACGTGATCAATTTATCTTCTTCTTATCTTTTGAATGGTGATGTTCCAGAAAGAGTTTAGATCGGCAAAGATGTGTCTTATGAGCACTTGAAAGTGTTTGATTGCCGAGCTTTTGTTCACATTCCAAAGGATGAGTGATCCAAGCTTGATAGTAAGTCAAGACAATGTATTTTTCTTAGCTATGGACGTGATGAGTTTGGTTATAGATTATGGGATCCGGTCGACAAGAAAGTTATTCAAAGCCGTGATGTTGTGTTTCTTGAAGACTTTACAATTGAAGACTTTGGCAAAAGTGATCAACCGAAGCCAAAAACTAGTGATCTCATTGACATGGATCCATCTCCTTCATCTTCAGTTAATGATGAAAATGTGGGAGATATGCAGCCACCTATTGAAGATGTGGAGAATGATGCTAATCCTAATGAAGTTGAGCTAGAAATTTAGGAAGAATATCCAACTCAAGAACCGCCCCCACAACTTGAGTTGAGGAAATCTACAAGGGACCGGCTACCTTCAAGAAAGTATTCTCGCAATGAATTTGTGTTGATTTTCGATCAAAAATAAGTGGGTCTTCAAATTAAAGAATGATGGCAAGAATCTGAGGTACAAGGCACGTTTTGTTGTGAAAGGTTTTGGGCAAAAGAAAGGTATTGACTTTGATGAGATTTTCTCACCGGTTGTGAAGATGTCTTCTATTCGGGTTGTACTTGGCATGGCTGCAAGTATGAACCTGGAAGTTGAACAACTTGATGTGAAGACCGCATTTCTTCATGGTGACCTTGAAGAAGAAATTTACATGGAGCAACCGGAAGGTTTTGTAGAGAAAGAGAAAGAGAAATTTGTTTGCAAATTAAAGAAAAGTTTGTATGGTCTCAAGCAAGCTCCGCGACAATGGTACAAAAAATTTGACTCTTTCATGATGAATAATGGTTTTTTTAAAACCACTTCGGACCATTGTGTGTTTGTGAAAAATTTTCCGAATGGTAAATTTATTATTCTTTTGCTTTATGTTGATGACCTGTTAATTATGGGTCAAGATTCTACCATGATTAACAAGTTGAAGTTAGAGTTTGAGCAAGTCTTTTGCTATGAAAGATATGGGACCGGCAAAGAAAATTCTTGGTATGAAAATTATTCGTGATCGCAAAAAGGCATTGATTTAGTTGTCTCAAAAATGCTACATTGAGAAAGTTCTTGAGAGGTTCAACATGAATAAAGCAAAGCCGATTGGTTGTCCACTTGCGGGTCACTTCAAGCTTAGTTCAAATCAATGTCCTACAAGTGAAAAAGACAAGGAAGTTTTATATTCACAAAATAATAACAATGTTTTTGTTACTTGTTATGCTAATAATAAGAATTACAAACATGTGACAAACTATTTTATAAACATTCAATTTCTTGCATGGAATAAAGCCCAATATATAGAGAGAGACTACTATGTTTTATGAATAATTAACAAATAGATAGGACAATAGGGTTCCTTATTTAGTGCAATTTGTTGAAAAGCATAAACCTTTGATTTAATTTTTGATTAAATGATTAAATTACTTTTTTTCGAGCGCTACTCTAAACCTCTATCTTTCTCTTAGAACCCTTACTACGGGTAATTCTATTTCCACACACTAATTTCACTCAGTTCACACGTTCATAAAAATTTTCATTATTACAATTTTATCCTAAAATAAAAATACCATAATACCCTCATCTTTTTCTACTCAAACCGTATTTCTAAAATGCTCCAACCATCTTCTATCGCCAGCGTCACCTCTCTCATCCGTCATCCTTTCCCGTCACTTCTTTTCTTATCCGCCTGCGATTACTTTCTATCATGAACTATATATTCCCACAAGTCTCTTACCACGAATCACTTAATGTTGACTATGGAGGTCTAGGATTGAGGGAGATTAGCTAGAAGTGGCGATAGAGGGTTGAAAGTGACGGCAACGATAGTAAAAGATGAGTGGATGAATGGAAAAAAATAAAATAAAATTAGATTCTGTTTAGTATAGTTTTAGAATATGTTTTCAAAAATAAATATAAAAAAAAAACTTTTTATTTCAATATGGTTTCATCTTTTTAGGGGCAAACAAATTTAAAAATTTTTAAAATATTTTTTTGACATTTATTTTTGTCAAATTAGTTTATATTTTATCAAATTGACAATTTTACCCTTGAAATTAAGCAATAGTATGTTCAATTGTCCTTATTTGGGATAATATTCAAAATTGAGAGTCAAATGTGTCACAATTGAAAAGTCAGGGACCAAAGTGACACAAGCCCTAAGCTATAGGGACTAATAGTGTAATTTGTCCTAAAATAATTATTATTTTGGCCTCAACATCTATATAATTTTCTTTTCAAAATCTAAATAATTTCACCTTTTGCAACCATTTTGCAAAATTTCTAACCCTCCATACAAATTTCATAAACAACGAGAAGTTTGGGAAGTGGGAGTTTGTTAGATAATGTCTCAATGGGACCATATAATTAAATGTGGTGTTATCATTTATAAGAAGCCTACCATTTAAGTGATTCAATTTAGTTAATAGGCTTAAGGGTATATGTGTTATGGCCCTAATGTGTAGATACTAGTTGTATAATTTCTATTTCTATGAGGGGCAGAAATAGAAATTAAAACATATTGGTTAAAGTTGGTTTTCATTACCTTTCAGTTTTAAACCAATAATGGTTAATTTATTGGTTTTCATTACCTTTCAGTTATGAAAACCAATTACAACCTTTAAAAGGTTATGGTCCCTATTCCTTCCCAAGGTGAAAAATAAGAACACTAACTGTTTTGTTTTTCTAAATCCTCTCAAGGAGAAACATAAGGCACCAAAGGGGAAAGGATTAGAAGGCAATAACATAGTCAATATCAAAGGTTTTATTGACAATCAGACGCTTCCGTTTAACCGTTCATCAATGGACTCAGGTATGTTTTTTTTTGTCTTGATTTCTTGATAATACACATGGTAAATGATCCGAAACATGAAGTTCTGAAATTTATGTTTACAAGTGCTTGATCGTCGGAGTGCCCCCGGGTGGTCGAAACCACCGCGGGATTCTTATATTTCTGTTGCAGGTTAGTCAGGTGCCATCTATTCTGCCAGTGCTCTCCAGCTGATTACTAAGCGGGCAGTGTGGTCGGAAAATCACCCACACAATTTGGCGCCGTCTGTGGGAAAGAAAGAAGAATAGATGGCCAATAACGGACAGAAGGATCAGATTAGAGACAATGCTCCTACTGGGAATAGGAAACCTATCGATTTCGACATTGAAAAGGACGAAGGAAGAAGAAGAACAAGGTAAGAGAAAAATAGAAGTCTGTGAGCAACGATGATGAAGACGACAACAAGGAGGAAGCGGTCCAGGAAGACGCTAAACCTATTGGCGATATCGCTAGAGTTTCTGGTAAGGGTTGTGGGAGGAAGAGTCACTACGAGGCATTTGAGTATGATGGACTTCGATATGATCTCGAGGATCCTGTACTTTTTGAGGAATCAAATCAAAAGCCTTATGTGGCAATAATTAAACCAAAGACGGGAGCATGATGGTAACTGGACAGTGGTTTTATCTTTTCTTGTTCCGAGGAGGCAGAGAAAAAAAGAGGGGGAAATTGGCAATCATGTGATTCAAGGGGATTGTTCTATAGTTTCCATCGTGATGATGTTCCGGCAGAATCTGTGTTACACAAGTGTGTGGTGCACTTTATCCCATTAAACAAGCAGATTCCAAAAACAAACATCCTGGCTTTATTGTGCAAAAGGTGTATGATACTGAACAAAAGAGGTTGTTTAGACTAACTGACAAAGACTATGAAGATAACAAACAACATGAAATTGATCTTCTTGTTCAGAAAACATTATCAAGATTGGGGGATCTTCCTGACATTGAGATAGAAGATGCTCCTGTTGACCAGGAAGATCAGTTGAAGAATAAAAGATTGCTTCAAAAAAAAAAAAAGCATGTCACTTCTTGATGTCTCAAGGGATGATAAGGCAATGACAAAGTCAGGTCAATCTCTTAAAGCTGAAACACCGGGGAGTGTTACAAGTAATGCTTCAGAATACTACACAATTTTGTCAAACTTTAAGACCCTAACTGGTGAAACACAACGTGACAAATGGTTAGAAAAGCTTCTTCAAGGAATTCAGTTCGTATGCAGTCCCGTGGACAACGGGCAGAGTGATGATAAAGAAAAAGGTGGATCTCATGGTATTGATCAGGCACGGGACAGAGGTTCAAAAAGTGCAAATGGATCTCAAGAGAAGAATGGTATCACAACTTTTTCTGGCCAGATGCTGCTGTTCCTGCTGTAACTGCTCTTGAGAGAGCTTCACATGACGCCCTTTCCTCAGATTTTCAGAAGTATAACCAAAAGATAAAGCAGCTGGTCTTCAATCTTAAGAGCAATTCATTATTAGCCAGACGTTTACGGAATGGAGAGTCGGAACCTTCGAAAATACTGAACATGTCACCTAACAAGTTAAAGGAGGGATTAACTGCAGAGGAAATAGCAAACAAGGAACCTGAAGAGTCAGAACGGATGCAGATGACTGATACTCATCGCAAAAGATACTCAGAGAAAAAAGTGGGTCTAATAGACATCATACAAACTGGACTTGGAGACCGATATCAGTTGGAGTGTATTGCTTGTGGTAATACCTGGTATGCTTCTAGAGACAAGGCATCTACACTGACAATAGACAGGCCTAGTTCTGCCAGGAGTATAGGCACTGCACCATGGGCCACTGCCAAGTTCGAAGATGTCGAGAAGAAATAGATCCCAGAAGACATGACCTCGGCCTAGATGAGTAGGTCCGAGAAAAGAAGAGCTCAACCTGAGTGAACAGATCCAAGATTCCAGAAGATAAGATTTCGGCACCTGAGTCCGAGAAGAGAAGAGCACAGCGAACAGATCTAAGATCCCAGAGGATAAAAAGGAAACACAGAAGATCAGACTAAAGTTGGCCAGGTTGAAAACCCCGGCTTGAATCCGAGAAGATTCTTAACCCGAAGTTAAGACCAAGAAGATGCTTAACCATAGTTAAGCCGAGAAGATTCTTAACCCGAAGTTAAGACCAAGAAGATGCTTAACCGTAGTTAAGACCGAGAAGATTCTTAACCGTAGTTAAGCCAAGAAGATGCTTAACCATAGATAAACCGAGACGATGCTTAACCGAAGTTAAGCCGAGATAATGCTTAACCGAAGTTAAGCCCAGATGATGTTTAACCGAAGTTAAACCGAGACGATGCTTAACCGAAGTTAAGCCGAGATGAAGCTTAATTGAAATTAAGCCGAGATGATTCCTTGCCTCCACTTGTTGAAATTTGTAGCAATTTACAAGTTGGAGTCAAGCTGACATGTGATCATCTGTTGAAATTTGCAGCAATTTACAGGTTGAGGTAAAAGCTAAGTATATTGTTTAAACACTTGTTGAAATTCGTAGCAATTTACAAATAGATTATTGTTTAACACTTGTTATGTTAATCCTTGTTGAAATTTGTAGCAATTTACAAGTTGGAATTAAGCTGATTCCTTATCTTCACTTGTTGAAATTTGTAGCAATTTACAAGTTGAAGTGAAGCCGAGGTTATAGTCTGCACACTTGTAGCAATCTACAGGTTGGTTCAACCAAAGAAGATGCTTAACACTTGTTAAAATTTGTATGGCAAAGTTTAAAACACATTGTGCCCTTAAAAATTCATTGTCACCATGCAGTTATATCAATGAAGTGTGTATAATTAAGACTTAAAGAATTTACTTTTTCAAATGGTGTGGTGTGTCTACATAAATGAGGGTTATCTTGAGTCACATTCTCTTTATTATCAAATTTTATTTATTTTTTTTGCTTTTTCCAGCCAAAAGCATTACTATTGGTTTATAGATTGCTGCAATCCTCCTCTTTCCTTCAATAGTCATAGAATAGCAACAAAAAAAATTTACAAAATCCATAAACAAAACTGGAGAAATTACAATAGACTAGTGTCTTTTTAGGATGGAGAACAAAAACCTTAACTTTCATATGAATTTTATTGTATGTGCTGTGTAAATAAACATTGCGATTTACAAACTATTTTTCCCCTTTCAATGGAGGGTTTGGCCCAAAAACATCACAAACATATAAAAAAATAAAAAATAAATAAAAATTTGTGAAAAATATATATGTCCATGTAATTATTATCTTGTGTTTATATTTCTTTTTAATGTCTGTTGTGAGAAACTTGATAACGGTCAATGTTGATAGGGAGTAGGAGCCATCGTCAGATGTTGGATACATCGTATCGGCAGCTGATGAAGCTTGGAATGCAGAACAACTCTTTCAGCAAATGATGATGAGGAGGAGAAAAATGAGGGAAGATGGAGGAACCGTAGAGTAGAGAGCAAGCACAATAAGAACCACTACTAAAGAAAGGGCCTTTGAGTCGTTTGTTCATTATGGATAAAGTTTGGAAAGGCAGGAGCCCTAACTGGGCACAATTTGCCTTATTAGAATCACCTAAGTAGATGCTAAGTTCGTCTTAGTCAAAGAAGGTGATATGAGGAAAGACCTTATCCATCATAGGTAGTAATACCCTGCTTAAGATATGGGCGGCTTTTGAGGCCACCAGTGTTAACTATAATGGGTTGGGTACACGGGCCGTACCCTGAGAGTTGGCCCGTTTCTAAATAACCAGGATTCAGTAAATTTAAAAACGTTGTGAGTACCACCAAGCAAGTCCCCCAAAGAGAGAGGACTAATTGGCCAACAGTCTGGCATGGGGTGGTTAGAATTCTCAAACGACACCACAAAAAATTATTGGATTTGATTAAATATAACAAAATATCCATTATGATCATGTGAGGTATATTGACGTATGTGATGCGAAATGGAGTATCGGATACCAATGACTCAAAGGGTCATAATAGAAAATGTCTCTTTTGCTACAGGGAAGTTGTTACAAATATCTCGTGTGCAAGGTTCGCAAACACAAGAAGCATGACAGGGTGACATTGCTTCGGTTTTGTGAAGGGTCAATCAAATTATTAGTAGCATTACCATAAAGACAACGGTAAGATATGGTATATGTGAGTGACTTCCGAAGATATTCCCACGTGGCCCAGCCATTATCGTTATGATATATACATTGTAAGCAGTGCTCGGCAAATTGTAGCAGCGACTAGATGGCAAACAAACGACATTGTTATAAACACGGCAAAATAGTCTCGACAAATCCTGATCTGCGACCGACTTCATTTTTGTACCGTTAGGAAATTTGCTTCGAATCATGGTAATATCCATTGAAGTATTAAGGTTAAAGATAATATTGCGGATCTTAGAATGGGCTAGCTTAGAGAGTAAGGTAGTTCATCAAGGGGAATGGGATTAAAGCAGTATTAACTAAGATTCGCCATAATGGGCAATCCGGTAACCAATTAGAACATGAACTGGATGATCCCAAGAAATCAGGGTTCAATGGGACAACGGATTTCATGGAAGATTCCCTGATTCACTTAGAGGGTTTTGCCTACTATTTCTACGATAAAAAAGTGATCCTCGCGTTAAGTTATGAATAAAGCTGGCGCGTAATGATTTACGTTCAAATTGGACTTAACCAAAAGTGAAAGAAGGTTTATCAGCAATAATGGCAGGAACGATATCTTATATGAGATATTTAT
>NW_021026826.1:55439-105979 GCF_004153795.1 Camellia sinensis | reverse complement strand
TAGTGCAATTGGTTAATATCTGTTGTTAGGGCTGAGCAACGAATCCGTGAAATCCGTAATCCGATCCAGTCCAGTCAAATCCAGTAAAGGTTTGGATTGATTTTTTGAATCCGTGGTTTCGGTTTCGGATTGAAAAATTAAAAATCCGTAGTTCACGGATTGGTTCCGGATTGAACCCCACAGTTCCGGATTGAGAACCGATCCGGACCGTATACAAATAGTCTATATTTTTATTATATTACTCTCCTGCATAATATCTTCTCTTATTTCATATAAAACTTAAATCCAAACCTAAACTTGCATAGTATCTTCTTATTATTTTTGTTTGCTAGTTTTAGTGTTAATTTGTAATGGTCTACATACTTATGGTGGAATTAGTTTCCTTATGGTTATTTAAATTCTAGAATAGTTTGTCACTAATTATGAAAAAGACATGTTGCTATTATGAGACTAATACGGTGCTATATTTATATTTTTTATGAAATTAAAGTGTTATATATATATATATTATTTGATATTTAATTATGTAAATCTGTGGTCCTAAACCGATCCAATCCGTGTTTAGATGGATTGGTTCGGATTGGTTCAACGATTTAAATGATTGGAAAATTGGGTTCCAATTTTTCAAGAACCGTAGATAACGGATTGGTTTTGGTTTTACTCCAATCCGGTCCAATCCGGACCATGCTCACCCCTATCTTTTGCGGTATATCTCTTTATTGGAGTTTGAGACCCAATTGGTTTTGGAAAAAGAATTTTAATTTGGTTTGGTATTAGTTATAATATATTTTTATATATTATATCTAATTTGTGGAGACCCAATTCAATTTGGATACAACTAGAGTTTAATAAAACAAACTCAAGACTCAACCATATATATATGTATATATATGTGGCTTTGTTTTAAAAAGGGAAAAAAAGAAAAGAAAAGGGCAGTCGTTTTTGCTTATGGAGCAGCAGCACCTTCTTGATCAATTGATCGGTGAGATAGGCTTTGGTGCATCTTTGTTTGGGTGCTTTGGTGAAGTTGATTTGGGTCGTTATTTTGGGTCTTCTACAACTCTGGTTCTGAAGATTTTGGATCATCTATTTGGTGAGGTCTTTCCTCTTGTCTATTTGTGATTATTTGGAATTCGCCTAAGGGTGGTTTGTGAGACCATTCGTGTCTCGTTTGTAATCGTTTGGAAAGTTATTTGGTTGATAGTGGAATCAGATTTCGATCCCGTGGACGTACCTCACATTAAGGGAACCACGTAAAATTCTTGGGTTGCCTTTGATTTAATTTTTCCGCATTAGTTTTTATTTCCATTGAGTGATTTACTTGTGGGGAATCACATATTTTCCCTAACAACTGGTATCAGAGCATACGATTTATTTGAGTTTATTTATTTGTGTAAATCAATGGAGGGGAATGTGGGTCGCATGTCTAGCTTCAATGGAAGTAATTGGGTAACTTGGAAAACTAAACTGGTGGACCTATTATTTTGTAAAGATTTGTATGGAACCGTTGAGAGTGACAGTGGCAAACCCGAGGGTATGAAAGATGATGACTGAAATAGGCTTAATCGAAAAGCCGTTGGTGTTATCCATCAATGGATTGATGACAGTGCATTTCATCATGTTGCTACTGAAACTTCAACACATGATTTATGGAAAAAATTAGAGTCTTTATGATAAAAAATCAGTTACAAATAAAGCCTTTCGGTTTCGTAAGTTGGTTAATTTAAAATATAAAGATGGCAGCCCAATTCCAGAACATTTGAATGAAATAAAGAGTATTGTTAACCAACTTGCTTCTATGAAAATTATTTTTGATGATGTGTTACAGGCTTTGATGCTACTTACTTCTTTGCCCGAAAGTTGGGATACTTTAGTTATAACAGTTATTAATTCGGCGCCTGATGGAGTTGTCACAATGGGCCAAGTCACTAGTAGCCTGTTGAATGAAGAAACTAGAAGAAAATCAGCGGGTTCTTCTCATTCAGAAGCATTTGTTGTGAGAGGCCGAAGCAAAACAAGGGAGAGGAGTAAGATTCCTCGTTGTCGTGATCAAAGCCGTGACCAATCAAAAGATGGTTCTTTTTCAAAGAAAGACATTGAGTGTTATTATTGCTATGAGAAAGGGCACATGAAGCGGGAATGTCGAAAGCTCAAGAACAAGGAGAAAAGGCGTGAAAAAAGTGTGGATAAGAAGCAAGAAGACACAACGGCAGTTACTACTGATGATCTCATGGTCATTTGTGTAGATGATTGTATCAATTTTGTGGGCCAAGAGAGCAATTGGGTGATTGATTCCGGTGCTTCTTTTCATGTGACTTCTCGAGTTGATTTCTTTACTACCTACACCAGAGGAGATTATGGTTCTGTTCGAATGGGTAATGAAAGTTTGTCCAAGATTATTAGCATGGGTGATGTTTGCTTGGAAACAAATTTGGGCTGCAAGTTGTTGCTTAAAGATGTGAGGCATGTTCTTGACATTCGCCTCAATTTGATCTCTACTGGGAAGCTAGATGATGAAGGCTACAACAACAAATTTGGTGATGGAATATGGAAGCTCACAAAGGGTTCTTTGCTGGTGGCTAAGTGCGAGAAGACTCATACACTTTACTCGATGCAAGGAAAAATTTGTAAAGGTGTTGTCAATGCACTTGAAGATGATACTTCTACCGAATTGTGGCGCAAGCGGCTTGGCCATATGAGTGAAAAGGGGCTACAAGTTTTGTTCAAAAAAGAGTTTCTACCTGGTTTGAAAGGTACACATCTTAAAACTTGTGTTCATTGTTTAGTGGGTAAACAACATAGAGTTTCTTTTCAGAAAAATGTTACTTCTAGAAAAGAAAATGTTTCGGTGTTGATTCATTCAGATGTTTGTGGTTCTTTGAAAGTTAGAACACATAGTGGTGCACTTTATTTTGTTACTTTCATTGATGATTATTCAAGGAAAGTTTGAGCTTTTTTACTAAAAATAAAGATCAAGTTCTAGAAGTATTTAAGCATTTTCAGGCCATGGTTGAAAGAGAAACAGGACAGAAATTGAAGTGCATCCGATCATACAATGGTGGTGAATACATTGGGCCATTTGATGAGTATTGTCGCAGCCAATGCATTCGGCACCAATAGACAGTTAAGAAGACTCCTCAACAAAATGACGTTACTAAGAGGATGAACCGCACCATTGTGGAAAGAACAAGGTGTTTACTCTCACAAGCTAAATTGCGAAGATCCTTTTGGGTTGAGGCAATGAAGACAACGGTTGACGTAATCAATTTGTCTCCTTCCTATCCTTTGAATGGTGATGTTCCAGAAAGAGTTTGGACTGGTAAAGATGTGTCTTATGAGCACTTGAGAGTGTTTGGTTCCCGAGCTTTTGTTCACATTCCAAAGGATGAGAGGTCCAAGCTTGATAATAAGTCAAGACAATGTATTTTTCTTGGCTATGGGCGTGATGAATTTGGGTATAGATTGTGGGATTCGGTCGACAAGAAAATCATTCGAAGTCGTGATGTTGTGTTTCTTGAAGACCAAACAATTGAAGACTTTGGCAAAGGTGATCAACCGGAGCCAAAAACTAGTAATCTCATTGACATGGATCTATCTCCTTCATCTTCGGTGGATGATGAAAATGGGGGAGATGTGTAGCCACCTATTGAAGATATAGATGATGATACTAATCCTAATGAAGTTGAGCTAGAAATTGAGGAAGAGCATCCAACTCAAGAACCGCCACCACAACTTGAGTTAAGGAAATCTACAAGGGACCGACAACCTTTAAGAAAATATCCTCCCAATGAATTTGTGTTGATTTCCGATCAAGGGGAGCCTAAGAGCTACCAAGAAGCAATTGAGCATGCAAAGCAAGGTGATTGGAAAAAAACCATGGACAAGGAGATGAATTCCTTACTGGAAAACCAGACTTATGATTTAGTGAAGTTGCCTAAAAGGAGGAAAATTCTGAAAAATAAGTGGGTTTTCAAATTGAAGAATGACTACAAGAATCTGAGGTACAAAGCACATCTTGTTGTGAAAGGCTTTGGGAAAAAGAAATGTAGTGATTTTGATGAAATTTTCTCGCCAGTTGTGAAGATGTCTTCTATTCGGGTTGTACTTGGCGTGGCTGCAAGTATGAACCTGGAAGTTGAACAACTTGATGTGAAGACCGCATTTCATCATGGTGACCTTGAAGAAGAAATTTACATGGAGCAACCGGAAGGTTTTGTAGAGAAAGGGAAAGAGAAATTTGTTTGCAAATTAAAGAAAAGTTTGTATGGTCTCAAGCAAGCTCCGCGACAATGGTATAAAAAATTTGACTCTTTCATGATGAATAATGGTTTTTTTAAAACCATTTCGGACCATTGTGTGTTTGTGAAAAATTTTCCGAATGGTAAATTTATTATTCTTTTGCTTTATGTTGATGACCTGTTAATTATGGGTCAAGATTCTACCATGATTAACAAGTTGAAGTTAGAGTTTGAGCAAGTCTTTTGCTATGAAAGATATGGGACCGGCAAAGAAAATTCTTGGTATGAAAATTATTCGTGATCGCAAAAAGGCATTGATTTAGTTGTCTCAAAAATGCTACATTGAGAAAGTTCTTGAGAGGTTCAACATGAATAAAGCAAAGCCGATTGGTTGTCCACTTGCGGGTCACTTCAAGCTTAGTTCAAATCAATGTCCTACAAGTGAGAAAGACAAAGAAGAGATGTTGAAAGTTCCTTATGTTTCAGCAGTTGGTTCTTTGATGTACGCCATGGATTGTACAAGGCCGGATATTGCTCACGCCGTTGACGTGGTGAGTCGTTTTCTTTCTAATCTGGGTAAAGAACATTTGGCAGCGGTAAAATGGATTCTAAGATATCTTCGAGGGACTTCGAAGGTGTGTTTGTGTTTTGGGGATGGTAAGCCGATGCTTGATGGGTTCACAGATTCTGACATGGCCGGTGATGTTGATTCTCGGAAATCTACTTCGGGGTAAAATTTGATGTAGTATAGATAATATCAACAATAAATTAATCAACACATTTTATTTTCTGAATTTGTTAAAATCATTTTTTCTGAACCGATCTATCCGCTACAGATTGGTTTGATCAGTAGTTTGAAATTTATAATTTGTCTTTAACAGCAAGAAAAATATGTGCTTTATTGTGATAGTCAAAGTGCTATTCCTTTGAGTATAAATTCTACTTTTCATTTGAGATCGAAACACATTGATGTGAGATACCATTGGATTTGTGATGTGTTAGATTCGAAATTGTTACAACTTGAAAAGGTTCACACAGATGATAATATTTCGGATATGTTGACTAAGACTTTGTCGAGAGACAAACATTTAAAGTGTCGAACTTTGACGAGTATGGTTGATATCTCCACCTAAGTCGGTAGGGGGAGAATTGTTCGGTATACCTCTTTATTGGAGTGTGGGATCCAATTGATTTATTAAAAGAGTTTAATTTGGTTTGGTATTAGTTATAATATATTTTTATATATTATATCTAATTTGTGGAAACCAAATTCAATTTGGATACAACTAGAGTTTTGATAAAAACCTAGATTCACAATATATATATATATATATATTGTCTTTGTTTTTGGTTCGGTGGAATAAAGCGGCTGCCAACATAATTTAATCCAATTTGGTGAGATGGTGCCTACTGGGTAATTCAATTGGTGAATCAAAGCTTATTGTGTGTGATTCTTGGATGCATATTCAAGTGCTCCGTTTGTTTGTGGTGTATTTCGGTAGTCATTGGAAAGTTTGATTTGGGTCTTCTACAATTCTGTTTTGAAGATTTTTTGTTTATTTATTTGGTGAGATCTTTCCTCTTGTTTATTTGTAATTATTTGGAATTCACCGAAGGGTGGTTTATGAGATCATTCGTGTCTCGTTTGTAATCGTTTGAAAACTTATTTGGTTGATAGTGGAATCGGATTTCGATCCCGTAAACGTATCTCACATTGAGGAAACCACGTAAAATTCTTGTATTGCTTTTGATTTAATTTTTCCATACTAATTTTTATTCCCATTAATTAATTTATTTGTAAATGTGGGGATATATTTTCTGAGTACCAACACGTGGCAAGGTGACACCGACATGTCAGCCGAGGTGCCACGTGTCTTAGTCGTTGTGCCGAGGTATGTGCTTTATTGTGATAGTCAAAGTGCTATTCACTTGGTAAAAATTCTACTTTTCATTTGAGATTGAAACACATTGATGTGAGATACCATTGGATTTGTGATGTGTTAGATTCGAAATTGTTACAACTTGAAAAGGTTCACACAGATGATAATATTTCGGATATGTTGACTAAGACTTTGTCGAGAGACAAACATTTAAAGTGTCGAACTTTGACGAGTATGGTTGATATCTCCACCTAAGTCGGTAGGGGGAGAATTGTTCGGTATACCTCTTTATTGGAGTGTGGGATCCAATTGGTTTATTAAAAGAGTTTAATTTGGTTTGGTATTAGTTATAATATATTTTTATATATTATATCTAATTTGTGGAAACCAAATTCAATTTGAATACAACTAGAGTTTTGATAAAAACCTAAATTCACAATATATATATATATATATATTGTCTTTGTTTTTGGTTCGGTGGAATAAAGCGGCTGCCAACATAATTTAATCCAATTTGGTGAGATGGTGCCTACTGGGTAATTCAATTGGTGAATCAAAGCTTATTGTGTGTGATTCTTAGATGCATATTCAAGTGCTCCGTTTGTTTGTGGTGTATTTCGGCAGCCATTGGAAAGTTTGATTTGGGTCTTCTACAATTCTGTTTTGAAGATTTTTTGTTTATTTATTTGGTGAGATCTTTCCTTTTATTTATTTGTGATTATTTAGAATTCACCGAAGGGTGGTTTATGAGATCATTCGTGTCTCGTTTGTAATCGTTTGGAAACTTATTTGGTTGATAGTGGAATCAGATTTTGATCCCGTAAACGTACCTCACATTGAGGGAACCACGTAAAATTTTATATTGCTTTTGATTTAATTTTTCCATACTTATTTTTATTCCCATTAATTAATTTATTTGTAAAAAATCATATATTTTCCCAATCATCACCGCCTTCTTTTCTCCTTCAAGATCTGTTTCTTCTCTTTTTCTTTTTCTTTTTTCCCGCCTTTTCTATGCTGGTGGATTGCTACCGATGGAGGATCGACTTTGTTGTATTTGTCGGCTTTGTGGGATTTTTTACTTTATGCAAGAGACAGAAGATTCAAGGGAAATAGAAAATAATAATAATAATAATAATAATAAAATTATGTAGAATCTTTATCTTTTTTTCCCCCTTTTCTATGCTGGTGGATTGCCACCGATGGAGGATCGACTTTGTTGTATTTGTCGGCTTTGTGGGATTTTTTACTTTATGCAAGAGACAGAAGATGCAAGGGAAATAGAAAATAATAATAATAATAAAATTATGTAGAATCTTTATCTTTTTTCCCCCCTTTTCTATGCTGGTGGATTGCTACCGATGGAGGATCTTCTTTTTTGTATATGTCGGCTTTGTGGGATTTTTTACTTTATGCAAGAGACAGAAGATGCAAGGGAAATAGAAAATAATAATAATAATAAAATTATGTAGAATCTTTATCTTTTTTTCCCCCTTTTCTATGCTGGTGGATTGCCACCGATGGAGGATCGACTTTGTTGTATTTGTCGGCTTTGTGGGATTTTTTACTTTATGCAAGAGACAGAAGATGCAAGGGAAATAGAAAATAATAATAATAATAAAATTATGTAGAATCTTTATCTTTTTTTCCCCCTTTTCTATGCTGGTGGATTGCCACCGATGGAGGATCGACTTTGTTGTATTTGTCGGCTTTGTGGGATTTTTTACTTTATGCAAGAGACAGAAGATGCAAGGGAAATAGAAAATAATAATAATAATAAAATTATGTAGAATCTTTATCTTTTTTTCCCCCTTTTCTATGCTGGTGGATTGCCACCGATGGAGGATCGACTTTGTTGTATTTGTCGGCTTTGTGGGATTTTTTACTTTATGCAAGAGACAGAAGATGCAAGGGAAATAGAAAATAATAATAATAATAAAATTATGTAGAATCTTTATCTTTTTTTCCCCCTTTTCTATGCTGGTGGATTGCCACCGATGGAGGATCGACTTTGTTGTATTTGTCGGCTTTGTGGGATTTTTTACTTTATGCAAGAGACAGAAGATGCAAGGGAAATAGAAAATAATAATAATAATAAAATTATGTAGAATCTTTATCTTTTTTTCCCCCTTTTCTATGCTGGTGGATTGCCACCGATGGAGGATCGACTTTGTTGTATTTGTCGGCTTTGTGGGATTTTTTACTTTATGCAAGAGACAGAAGATGCAAGGGAAATAGAAAATAATAATAATAATAAAATTATGTAGAATCTTTATCTTTTTTTCCCCCTTTTCTATGCTGGTGGATTGCCACCGATGGAGGATCGACTTTGTTGTATTTGTCGGCTTTGTGTTTCTAGGAAGCCTTGAAACATAGACCTTCCACAATCAAAGGCTCCAAAATACCAATTAGGCTAAAGCAGAGGTGAATTGGTCGTCCCATTTAATTATTCAACTTCTTTCCAGGCAAATTCCAATCTCTTCCACCTAATAAGAGCATTTTTCCATTAAGGTTCCATAATACCTAAAAATCATAAAAATAAACATAATGAGACAAAATAATATATAAAATAAGTCTAAGAAAGTATAAATTAAGGGTATAAATTAGGCATCATCATGGACAGATCAATAGCAAACAAGCCAAGACATCAATCACATTACACTCTCTACTTTTTATATATATATATATATATATTATAAAAAAAATCAATTAAAATAATTAATTTCCAAACAACCCTAATAGAAATCCATTTTTAAAATTTTTGGCCAATAAGCCTATGCTTTATTCATTTGGACCAAAAGATAATTATAATTGAAAAAACCATTTTAACCCTACCTATCTATCTACTATCCGCTTATATGTCCATTTATCCGTTCATATGTCACCTCACTACTTGTCTATGTAATCATTGCTGTTGCTTATAGCTGTAACTTTGCCGGTGAACTTTCCTACGTCGATGACATTTCTAGAAATCGTTCAGTAGCGGTCCGACAGTGAGGTACAATTGAAAAAAAAAATTCTACAATATATATATATATATTATCTCCTAAAACAATTTCAATAAACATGTTATTATCACCCAAAAAAAAATTATAAAATCTTACATCAAATAACATATGACTCAATGGGGTGTGGACATTTTACCAACTATTTTCTTTTTAAATATAGAGTCAACGACCTTATTTGGTTTGTCTATTTAGAGACAATTTTTGTAAAAAAAATTCAAAAATTTGTTTGATTCAAAATTTTTGAAAAAAATTTCAAAATCGCTTTTCTCTTACCACACATCAATAAATCACTTTTTTCTTTCATCACTACAACAAACTGCACATTTGGCGACTAAAATTGGTGACCAGAACAATTTTAGGGTTGGTTTGGGGTGTTCTAAAAAAGTGCACTTTTTGACTTATTGGCTTATATGGATTGGGTTTGGGTTGGGTTTGATGTGATGTGTTAGAGAGGTGATGTGATTTAAATAAGATGATGTGACTTAAATAGGATAGTGACTTTTTAACTTTTTGTATTATTTAGGTTATGCCAAACTTGGCCTTAGTCATCAAAAATAACATATTGGACGACTAAAAACCTGATTTAGTCAGCATTGATTTCATCTTTTAGCTACTACATTATTTTGGTTGCCATATAGTTCTTCTTGGCGACCAAAATTAGTTTTAGTCGCTGTTTGTTGCCATTTTACGCTACTAAATCTTTATTTAGTCGCCGTATAATAACATTTTCCGACAAAAAAAGTTAGTCGCAAAAAAATGGACATATTTTGATGAATTTTTTACGACCAAAACTAATTTAGTCATTGTATATTAAACATTGCCGACGAAAGTAAACATTAGTAGCCAAAAATGTTACGTTTGGCGACCAATGGTTAGCTGCTGTTAAGGAAATTTGGCGACAAATAAGCATTTAGTCGCTAAAGCTTCGAAATTTTTTTAGAGAGAAACTCATTAATATTGGCGCCCAGTATCCCACTTACACAGACACACATTTTGGTTGTCTTACACACCAACATAGAGAGCAGTCGATACCAAACCTCACCGCTGCTCACCACCGCTGATCATCACCATCGTTGGCCACCGGTGCTCGCCACCACGACCATTGCAAATTGGCACCAACACTGATTACAGGTATTTGTCTATCGTCTCTCTTTCTCTCTGTCGATCTGGGTCTGTGTCTTTGTGTCTTTTTCTCATTGTCTCTTCCTTCCCCATTTCTCACACTTTCTTTAGGGTTTTTATTTGTTTTTTTCCTTTCATTTTCTGTTGATTTCGTAAATGGTTTTTTAGGGCTTTTTCTGATTTTGTGAATGGGTTTGGTTGAAATTTCGGATTGTGGATTTTTGATTGTTGAAATTTCAATCTTTAGTGTTAGGTTTTTCAGAGTCAATAGAGACTGAAACTGAAAGCCCACAATATGACCAAATGTGTTAGGTTCTTCAGTGTTAGATTTTGCGCATTGGGGGTGGCCCTCTATCCATCCTAAAACACACTTAGATTCGAAAGCCCACTATATGACCAAATGTGCCTCTGTTTCAGGTAAATCGGTTCATTAATTATTTAATTAACTATTGATTAATCAATTGTTAATTAATCAACATGCTAGCCTCACTTCCATAACAACCAAATTATTTGTTTGTTGATCATTTGTGACTAATCAAAAGGAGATATTGACTCTGGGAAAGAAAAAAACATGGTGGGTTAGTCCGCCTCCCATTTTCCTTCCAATGCATGGTGTGAAGGCAGCAGAGTTCTTGGAAGGACAATGAAGTGTGTGTATATATGCATATAGCTAGATAATAAGAGAAGAATTTAAATTGAAATTGTACAAACTTGCTAGTTTAGGAACAGAACTCCAACAGACATGGCCATGAGTGGTGATATGTCTGATGAGCTTCTCATCTTCCTCAGGAGACCACAAACCTCTCTTAACTTTCTGTTTGTTGCAACAATGGTGGCCCATCTCATGAGTCCTCCACTGCCCACTTGCTTAATAGCACAACTCATTTATTATATTGTGTGTCCTTTTTATTTCCTTCCCCAATTAATCATAGGAAAATATTACACCTCTTTTGATTTCATACATAAAAGTCTTTCTAAGTTTTCAGCTTTGTTATACGTGTGCCGTAGATGAAGTGTACTTATTTTATACTATCAGCATAGTTACAAACATTGAGAGAGAGAGAGAGAGAGATGTCAGAAATTAACTCGGGGTGTACTCATGAGAGGACCACAGTTCTCATTCTGTGTTTTGGCAGCTTCCAACCCTTCGTCTTGGTAAAATTATTAGGTAGTGCCGAGTATCGCATAATATTATTTTTGTGATATTTTTGACGAATAAAAAATTATAAAATATATTAGATGTATCATCTCTTGTCGTTCAATTATCTAATGAATACCAATCAGTACTGTTTCACTTGTAAAATTTTCTATTATGTTATTGTTTGAAAGTACCACAAAAACAATAAAATGTATAGGTCCAATTAGCTTTGTCTCTAACCATTGTTGTCAACTTGATTAACACTCTTCTCTAATCAAAAGAAGAAAAAATATTCCAAATCATAGTCTATTGACATATTATGCACAAAATTAGACCCTTTCAACAAGCTAACATCTTCAAGCTATCTTGAAAACACATAAACATCAACTAATTAAAAAATATTATATATTTTTCATAACTTTAGACCCAAATATCCAAGCAGCAAATAGCCAATGGTCATCTACTACACTATACTCACATGAACTTGTACTTTGTCTAAAAGAGTATTGAATACACTACAACTAGTGGGTAATGTTTAAAAGAGTCTTGAATACACTCTTATTTGTGAATAATGCATAAAAATAGTATTGAATACACTAATATTTGGAGGTGTTAGTCTCACATATGGAAAAGAGCATCTGCTAATTGCATCTTCAATGGGAGTCACACTAATTTTTTCTTTTTTTTGGGTTTTTTTTTTTTTTTTTTTGTGATTTGTGCATAACAACCACATTAATGTATAAAGCAATTACTTCATAAAATTTATGTTTACAAAATATATTTGTTGAGATCTATTCAAGTCCAATCTATATTGAATATCAAATTTAATTTCCTTTTCTGAGGGTTACAATTATATGTCCCCTTCTAAGATGGCTTCACATAGAATTGTTCATGTATGTGACATTTGCATATGAATACATGCCAAGTTACTAGTCAAATTATCCAACTATATGCAATTGAAAAATAGGCAAAACATCTCGATCGGTTATTACTATTTTGTTTACTTCAAAAAGCAATGATAATCGAACCCTTAAACTTATTTAAGCTCTCTTCCATTATAGAATATTTTTCCATGTGTTGTCCATTCCCATGTTCATCTTTGCTTGATGTGTATTGTTCCAATAATGGACAAGAGTAGGATGATGATAAAAGATAGGCTAAAAAGTAAAGAGTATCTAGAAGGTGTTCAGTCATTTATTGAGTTTGCTACAAAAAATTTAGGGCCACAGGATGAAATCCGTTGTCCTTGTGTTGATTGCTTGAATGGCACAAAATTTAGTCTACAAGTTGTACGGTTGCACTTGATTTGAAGAGGAATCGCATGTTCTTATCGAACTTGGGTGCACCACGGGGAACATGTTCTTATGTCTCGTGATCATCCTACTATGCGAAACGATGATACTGAAAGCAACGGAGTTGGAATGACAGCCAATCACGAAAATGTGGGTGAACTTCCTCCCATGTTAGAAGAGATTTACATGAGTGGTCTCATAGATGATCATATCGACGAAGAACGTACTAGTTCGGAGAGGCACAATTTATTGAAGTTCATGAAGTTGTTTGATGATGCTCAACGAAAAGTATATCTAGAGTGTGAAAAGTTCTTCATCTTGTCCTTCGTAATTAAGATGCTTTACGTGAAGGTGTACAATAAATGGAGCAACAAATCTTTCGATATGGTTATGCAAGTTTTCAAAGACATTCTACCAAAGTGTAATGAAACTGGTCCATGGACCCTTTATGAAGCGAAAAAGTTCTTACGTGAATTGGGTTTGGGATACGAGGCCATTCATGCATGCAAGAATGATTATACTTTATTTTGGAAGGACAACGCCACATTGGAGAATCGCCCTACATGTATGGAGGCACAACAAGTACAACTCAATTGTTTGAACGACGTGGTGTCATGGCTCACAACCTTCTAGCAGGGTTCAGATGGACATACTACTATTCGGTAAAATGAATTTTATTGATAAGCTACTGCAAGTTCTACAAAAATATGGATCATATTGACATAGAATTGTTTTCTAAAGTTGCTATGTGTAGACACGCTCGCGTGAGGCCTTCGTGCTACAGTTCGGACTCGATTTTTGTCACGGTTCTTAATCTGAACCAAAGAGTCCAAATCCGGCAAATCGTTTTGAGAAAACAGATTTTTAGAAAAGAAGTGCCAAACATGGACTGCTTTGCCAGATACAGAGTCGCCACCTAAATATTTTTTAATGGGGGGAATTTAGGAAACCCTGACTCGGTGCCAAAGGCCGCGTGTCCGTCATCACCAAAGTTGCCTCGGCTCGGGAACTTGGGTACGATTGGGGAAGGTCAGCTATGAGCACCCCCTCTCGCCCGGTCCGAAGACCGACCTCTACTAAACAAGATATCTGATTTTAAAAACATTATGCGTTCTTATTCTGATTATTAGCCTAGATTTACTATGTGATGCGCACAGCAAACAAGTATAGACTAAGTCGCCTAAATTGGAATAAAACATTTCATGTTTGTTTATTTGAGAATGGTTTGATGGTGCTACCCGCGAGTAGGCTAAGACATGGATTTTGCCACCCTCAAGTGGGCTTAGAAAATATGGTTTTGCCACTTTCAAGTGGGCTTAAAAATCGCATCCAATGCATTGTTCCAATTTAAGTAACTCAACCTTCACGCACAGGCATTCAGGCAGTTATAACACGTAAGCACATAGCCTCATGATAAGCATGCTGTCATGGCAAACACTCACACTCATGCAAGATGCTAAAGCATAAAAGCTTACCTAGTACTCCGAGCCAAAACAAAAGCTAGTCTGTAATCAATACATGATCCTAGCTCATGTTAAGATGGCTAATCCAACACATACAAGATGCAACTACAATAGGCTCGGCTATTCTAAGATGGTTTGTGATGATGCTACAACTAACATGTATTCAACTTTGGAATTGAAATACAAATGCAGTTAGTATGATGCGCCGAGCCCGGTACATGTAAGACAAATGTATGGATGCACGCATGCATAGCATAAGGTATGCTAATTTTAAATATGCCCTAGTCTAACCATCATAAGCGGACAAATAAAAGGGAAGAAAGACGTGGGATTGGAAGACATGCACACATTCACGCACACTTATTACAAATACGCCCTCACTCGGAGGGACCGAAAGAATAATAAAGTCCAAATAATGAATCAACTATCCTAGCTAATTAAGTATTACAGACCCTTAATTAATTAACAAATTAATTACAAAATAAACTAAATGTGAAGCTTAAAGAGACTGCCGCAGCTTTGCCTCGGAATGCGTGAATGATGCATGCTTGACTCGCCCCACTCGGAAACTCGCTGCCATAGCACTGTTGCCTTTGTTTACACTGCCTTGCCCCTCTGAGGATCACATAAATTTCCAGAACTGCTTTGAATCACTCCTTGAGTGCTCTGGAGTGTCACCGACTGGAACAAAATGCCACCGGCCATAGGAATGGGATTATCGGCCAAATCTTATGCTCTCGGCCAAACATGTTTTGCTGGTCGGCACCCAACACTGCCGGCCGGCCAATTCTTCCTGCTAACCTGCAGTTGATAGCAACAGAGGGCAAGCAGTGTATGGCATGGAATTTTCAAACAAATGTGTGCATGGCCACACCCCCTATCATGCAATGAACTCAAAGGAGCGTGGCCCTCGACCCTCGGGCCATCGATTATGCATTTCAATGCATGATGGCCTAAGAGGCCAAGTTTGCAACTTGATGTAAATGCATGGAACAAAACAAATGAATGCTAACGCCCTATCATGTTGAGATCAAGGGCATCGGCGACCAAGGATTGAGGCACGTTACATTACTTTGAGTACGAACGCATCTTAATCCTCATGCTTATTTTGACACCCCAAACCAAGCATAATGCTATGTATGTATGCCATATGCAATGCAAGGTAATGCAACTAATGCAATGCAATATGAGCATGCTAACCTAATGCAATGCAATACTACCAAGACATGCAAGCCAAACAAATGCAATATGAACATATCAAGCATACAACAAGACTACGTAATGCAACTAGCTAAACAACATGCAACGCAATCATGCAAACATGGTACAATGTAAGCATGCAACTAATGTAATGCAACATGCCAATCATGCAATGGTGGACTTAAACCATAAAGGGCAGACCTCAGCCCATCCCAAAACAGTGGCCAAACATGATGCATAAGGACACAAATCATGCATGCAAACATGCACATAGCAAGGACCATTACCTAAGCATGAAAGGGGCATTCCACTACGATTATCCCAACCACACATGGCATGGATTATGCAACCAAAAACAGAGTTTTAATGCATCAAAATACACCCCAAAACTCACATGAATGGCATCCCAAGGACTTAAACAAAAGGCATATACCAAGGACCCAAACATGGAGCCCAAGATCACATTTCTTCAAGGCGTGAAAGGATAACAAATGCAAGTATGTAAGCATGGATTAGAGACTGAGATGGTATGGGAAATGATTCCAAAGCATTGAAACAACCTAACTAAAACATGTTAATGACTCACATACTCAAGGCTCACAAGCCAAAATGCAAAGAGGCTATACCAAATATGGCATACATGATAAAATTAGTACCCAACAGACCTTAAGCATGGCAAAATATGACCAAAAGCTTCTCAAAGCTAGGTAAAAACATGCAAGCATGATGGTCTAATGGCAAGATGCATTTCTAGGCAAAATGGAGGAATATAAGGCAAGTATATAATGCATGAAATGGACCAACAAACCAACATGGGACAGAGGTAAAACATTCTAAATAACCACTAAATAACCTCTGAAATAAAGCCAAACAAAACTAGGCATGCATGCTACCTTTATAAGCCTTAAACACAAGCAAAAGAGACACAAGGGGAGAGGGGTGTCCCTCCCCTATGCAAGACCTCAAAACCCCTTCTTCACCACTGAAAATCCCCTGGATTTCAGTGGTGAGAAGGCTAATACACCAAAGTTCCCAAAGCTTAACAAAGAAGGCACAAAAAGGGACAAACAAGGCCTAAGAGGGGGAGATCGACCCCCAACACCAAAATGACCTTAATGAAAAATGTTAAGCAAGAAAATACAAAACTTTTTTCAGTTTATAGCTAAGCTTAAATCAGTGTGAAAATGGGTGTAAAACCTTAAGCCAAAATGAGGGATAAAAGGGTAAGTGTCTCACCCTTGTAGACCAACTTCAAAATCACCACTCTAGCAGGTTTTTCTAAGTCAAAACCATGTCTTGAGTCCCCACAAGACCCTCCAGCAACCTCAGCTCCAAGGTAGGGTCTTTGGCTAGGTGGTTGTGTGCACAAAGTGTGAAGAAAAGGGACTTTAAGGCTTCAATATAGAAAGAGAGAGGGGAATATTTATATATATAGAGAGAGAGTATGTATCCCTTTTGGCCAACTCCAGAACCTATGTAAATGAGAGGGAGGCTCTTCTTTATAGAAAAATGCAATGCAAAGCTTCCAAGGGAAGCTAACTCAAGGAACAAATCCCTCCATACACGTGTATGGAGGGCAGCATCTGCTCACCAGCTGGCACATTTGGCATCCACTCAGCCTGTAGAACATGCAGGAAGGCCACCGACCAGTTAATTGGTCGGCCATCTATTTGGTCGGTCGGCCATCTGTTCTGGTCCGTCGGCAGGAAAAATCTGCTCTGCGGGTCCAACTTCAAACAGGCATAACTTCTTCATATGGACCCGTTTTTAGGTCATTCTTGTGTCAAAATTGAAGCCCCGGAAGTAAGCTTTCCAATGGCACCAGCTTTGCATCAAAATTCCAATTGTGAAAAAGTTATGCTTGTTTTGGTGAAGGCTGCTCAGTTTTGGTCCAACCGGGATGATACCCAACTTCAACCAATTATATCTCCGCCATCCGGACTCGGATTTAGGAGATTGTTGAATGAAAAATGAAGCCCCGGAAGTCTTCTTTCCAACGGTGGTGGCCTCATAGCTTAACGCCAATTGTATAGACAGATAGGCCTGATTTAGCGATGACTGCTCGACTCTCTGTTAGCGGTTCATACCCAACTTCTTCCTCAGCTAGGTTTCTTCTCTCTTCTCCTCTTTTCTTCAACTCCAAACCCCTGAACAAGGTGTTTTGAAATAGTTTTCAAAGATTTCATCTCCTTTTCATTCATTTCCACTTTGTCCTTGCTCAGTTTATCGAAAAGCGCATCATTTGACAAAATGTGAGCCTCGGAACATTGTAGAAACTTTATTTCAAAAATGTTTTGAAAGAGAGGGTTATAAGGTCTAAAAACCATCCAAAATACCTTTGGTCCAAAATGGGGTGTGAAGTTGAGATTTGTCTCTCTTCTTGCCGAAGAAACTGAGCCTTTGCCCTGCACACCTTTCTCCACCAAGTAAACCATCAGTAACGCCCAAGTCTTGAGGGTGGTCAAAAATAGGGTGTCTACACTATGCAAATTTTTTTTTTTGTTCTATGCTTCGAATAGGTTTTGAGGCATAATGTAAGTACACTTTGCAGTAGATGACTTGGTGTTTCGATACATTACGCAATAGGCCGTAATCTGATTTCCGTAAGGTAACCACATGATTTCAATGAAATATTAAGTTTCCCAAAATTGGGTATGATGAGCCTATGAATATGAGGGTATTTACTATATTAGGAGCCCCATCCAATTGAATGTCATTTGAGATTTAAGACAAATTGAATAAACCAAGTGAACTTGGAATGAATTTACAATTACTACAATATACCTAGTACAACTAGACTAGTCTAGTGTGTATGCAAGACATTATTGGTTCATAGTGAAGTTACAATTACTACAATGTACCTCAGCCACCAAAAGGGTCTCACCAACCCCCGAATCAAAAGGTTATCACCAAAATGTCATAAACTTCGGCGAATAAGGCGTTTGAGGGCCGAAAATTGAAAGGAGCCCTCAAACCAGTGTAGGGATGTCATGGGTGGCTTCCTTGTGTCAAATAAGACATGTGGGCATAGACGAGACTTAATTAGCATGTGTACATTGGGAGTTGGCGTGAAAAACGCCATAAACTTAGCCGAAAATGGCTTTTGAGGGTCAAAAATTCAAATCAGCCCTTGAAACACTTTATGGATTCCACGGGTAGTTTCCTCATGTTAAATAGGACCTGTGGGGACATACGACACGTAAATAGCATGTGTATGTTGGGAGTTGGCATGAAAAACGCCATAAACATAGCCGAAAAAGGCCTTTGAGGGTCAAAAATTGAAAACAGCCCCTGAAGCACTATAGGGATGGCATAGGTAGCTTCCTCATGTCAAATATGACCTATGGGGACAGACGGGACGTAATTAGCATGCGTACGTTGGGAGTTGGCTTGAAAAACGCCATAAACTTAGCTGAAAAAGGCCTTCGAGGGTCAAAAATTGAAAGCAGCCCCCGAACCATTGTAGTGATGGCATGGGTAGCTTCTTTGTGTCAAATAGGACCTATTGGGATAGACGGGATGTAATTAGCATGTGTACGTTGGGAGTTGGCGTGAAAAACGCCATAAACTTAGCTGAAAAAGGCCTTCAAGGGCCGAAAATTCAAATCAGCCCTTGAAGCACTCTACAGATGCCACGGGTAGGTTCCTCATGTCAAATAGGACTTATGGGGATAGACGGGACAAAAATAGCATGCGTATGTTGGGAGTTGGTGTGAAAAACGTCATAAACTTAGCCGAAAAAGGCCTTCGAGGGCGGAAAATTGAAAGTAGCCCCCGAAACACTGTAGGGATGGCACATGTAGCTTCCTCATGTCAAATAGGACCTTTGGGGACAGACAGGACGTAATTAGCATGCGCATGTTGGGAGTTGGCATGAAAAATGCCATAAACTTAGCCAAAAAGGCCTTTGAGGGCCGAAAATTGAAAGTAGCCCCCGAACCATTGTAGGGATGGCACTGGTAGCTTCCTTATGTCAAATAGGACCTGTGGAGATAGACGGAACGTAATTAGCACGTGTACGTTGGGAGTTGGTGTGAAAAATGCTATAAACTTAGCCGAAAAAGAACTTCGAGGGCCGAAAATTCAAGTCAGCCCCCAGAGCACTCTACGGATGCCACGAGTAGCTTTCTCATGTCAAATAGGAGTTGTGGGGACAGACGGGATGAAAATAGCACGCGTACGTTGGGAGTTGGCGTGAAAAATGCTATAAACTTAGCTGAAAAAGGCCTTTGAAGGCCGAAAATTGAAAGCAACCCCCAAAGCACTGTAGGGATGGCACAGGTAGCTTCCTCATGTCAAATAGGACCTGTGGGGATAGACGGGACATAATTAGCACGTGCACGTTCGGAGTTGGCATGAAAAACGCCATAAACTTAGCCAAAAAAGGCCTTCAAGGGCCGAAAATTCAAATCAGCCCCCAAAGCACTCTACGGATGCCACGGGTAGCTTCCTCATGTCAAATAGGACCTGTGGGGCAGATGGGACGAAAATAGCACGCGTACGGTGGGAGTTGGCGTGAAAAATGACATAAACTTAGTCGAAAAAGGCCTTCGAGGTCCGAAAATTGAAAGCAGCCCCCAAACCACTATAAGGATGGCACGGGTAGCTTTCTTGTGTCAAATAGGACCATTGGGGACAAACGGGATGTAATTAGCACGTGTATGTTGGGAGTTGGCGTGAAAAATGCCATAAACTTAGCCAAAAAAGGCCTTTGAGAGCCAAAAATTCAAATCAGCCCCCGAAGCACTCTACAGATGCCACAAGTGGCTTCCTCATGTCAAATAGGGCCTGTGGGGATAGACAGAATGAAAATAGCAAGCGTACATTGGGAGTTGGCGTGAAAAACGCCATAAACTTAGCCAAAAAAGGTCTTTCGGGGCCGAAAATTAAAATCAGCCCCCGAACCACTCTATGGATGGCACAGGTAGTTTCCTCGTATCAAATAGGACCTATGGGGACAGACGGAATGTAATTAGCATGCGTACGTTGGGAGTTGGTGTAAAAAATGCCATAAACTTAACCCAAAAAGGCCTTTCGGGGTCGGAAATTCAAAGCAACCCCCGAAGCACTCTATGGATGCCATGGGTAGCTTTTTCATGTCAAATAGGACCTATGGGGTCAGACGGGATGTAATTAGCACGCGTACGTTGGGAGTTGGCGTGACAAACGCCATAAAGCTTATAAAAATATATTAAAGCTTATAAATATATATGTTCTATAAGCATGTCTATATATGTAGTTTTATGAATAATATATATATATATATATATGTTTACACTTTAGGCTAAACTTGACTTGGGGCTCATGCCTGACTTGGGAAATTCTTTACACTTTACACTAAACTTGAATAAACTCTCAACTCAACTGAACCCATTTGAATTGTAACCTATTTGAGACGTTTCTAAGTCTAACAATGGAATAACTAAAATTGTGGATTAACTGACAAAAAATGATAAAAGTAGCACCCAATTTTGTGTGTTAAGTACTTATTAATTTAGGGACTAAATGAGTATTTAAATGGTGTACCTAAACTATGTGCTTTGGTCATATTACTTTTCTGAGGTGTGAATGCAAACTGTCAAATAATATATCTATGCATTGAGTATCGTTTGATTGTGAGAAACCGTACCAATGCATTTAACTAAAGTTCTGTCTATATGTTCTATTCTATGTAAGTCCATTATGTAGAAATGTTATACATATAGCTTTGCATTGAATTCCAAAAGCCTATAAGCATATTAAATGTTATAATAACGTCATAAATCAAGAATTCAAAAAAACAAAGAAATCATACTTATGGCACCCGCCACATTGGATGTTTAGGGGTGTAACATCATATGAGCTTTGGTATGAAATAAAGTCTCATTCGATCATGATTGCCAAGATTTTGACAATACCAACACATTTAAGTAGACTTTGTTTTATAAGCCAACGTAAATGTTACACAGTACATACCTTTGCATTGAGTTTCCAAGTGCTTAGAAGTATATTAAGTTTTATTCTAGTACAATATTTACACAGTACATACCTTTTCACATTTTCACATATTGTCATTGTAGAGATTTAGATCCTAGATTTTTTCCATAAGACCAAGTGAGCACCATGTTGGGGTTGGAGTGTGAAAGGAACGTGCACGTATGATAGAGAAAGCTGAAATGAGAAGTGTTGTAAACTGATAATTAAAATTTTATAATCCTCTCTCCATCTCATTTTATGTTTCCAACTCCCCATTTTTGAAAATTCATTTTTTATGTCCTAGTTTTAGCAGTTAAAATTTTTTGACCATTACTTCCTAAATTCAAACTATATTTAAATGCAATTTCAATTACAATTGACATCCTTGCAATTTGTGTTTTGTAGATGGCTGTAACTTTTTGTTTACAATTTTTGTTTACAATGGAACTAATTGGTGTCATTTTTGTTGTGTAGATGGGTTTTGGCATTGACATGTAGATCTTCCATTTTTTTATCCGGAAGATAATTCACAGTTTTGCAAATTTGGGAAGTTTTTTGTCGTCCTCTACTTTTGTATGGAATTTGGATGAATCGTACATATAATTTTTGGCGGGATACATAATACTTTTGGAACTTGTATTAATTGCTTTGGTGGTATATATAGATTATCTTTTGTCGTGGTACATATTACCATGGTAATTTGTACCATGCCAAATGGTCATTATAATGTATTTGTTATGTATGACATTATTATTTGTAATTGGAATATATATAGCTGGTTTGTATATAAGTTCACATTAGAAGGTGTACTTTTTTGTTTGATGGTTGTAAGTGAAATATGCATTATGGAATAGGTGATAATATATATATTGATTTGTTTGTATACCTATTACAGGTTACGGTGAATACATACAGGTTGTGAAAAAATTTATTAAAATGAAAAAAACAAAACGAAAAAAATAAATAAATATTTTGGCGACTAAATATTTAGTAGCCAAAATGAATTGAAGACAGTTTTGGCGACTAATTGTTTAGTAGCTAAAAAAGAAAAACACTTTTGGCGACTAAATATTTAGTAGCCAAAACGAATTGAAAACAGTTTTGGCGACTAATTGCTTAGTAGCTAAAAAGAAAAACACTTTTGGCGACTAAATATTTAGTCGCCAAAACATAATTAAATATCATGGGCGACTAACCTGTGTAGCAGCTAAATAAGAATCAACCTTTCTGTGACTAAACATTTAGTAGCTAAAAGAATACTATTGGCGACTAACAATTTGGTCGCCGTAGATATTTGAAGTTTTCATGACAAATTTAGTAGCTGAAGATGTGAGTTAAATTAAAAGAGTATCCTTTTGGGCGACTAATATGTTAGTTGCCAATTCCATTTATCAGTAACTAAGCTAATTGTAGTCGCTAATACCTTTTACTTTTGCCTACTAAAATATTAGTTGCCATTTTGTAGGACTTTTGGCGACTAAATTTTTTTAGTCGCCAATACCTTCACCGACAATGTACTCGCGACAAAGCCAGCGACCAAATTTTTTGGTCGAGAAAGCATTTCGGCAACTAAAAACCGTACTTTTGGCGACTAAAAAATTAGTCACCAAAAGTGTATTTTCTTGTAGTGCATACTCATCTATTCAACTACAAAAATAAATTAAAGGGACAATTACAAAAAAAATAAAATAAAAAAATTTCCAAAATTGAGCATTTTAACAAAATAAACCCTAAAATTTTAATTTTATCAGTTGAAATTCTAATCTTTTGATTTTTTTCCAATTTAAACCATTTGTCTATTTTTGTTAAATAAAAATCTATGAAAAAATAGTATTTTAGTCATTAAACACAATGTAAGTATATATAAAATATCTAAAATAAACCTTTCATTAAGTTTAATGATTAAAATATCTGTTCTTTCATCGATTTTACTTCAAGGAAATAAGTAAATGGTTTAGATTGAAAACAAATCAAAAGTGTAAGATTTAAATTGAAAAAATTAAAAATTTAGCGTCTATTTTGTTACAAGGCCTAAACCTTAGGGATTTTTTTAGTAATTGTCCCAAAATTAAATCATCCCAAACTCTAAAACTAGTTTCAAAACACACAACCAACAAATTTTTAAATTTTACAAACTCTTTTCTAAAAAATTAGTTTTCAAAATTTTTTCACAAATATAAACCAAATATAGTCTACATATTTAAACCAATCACACTTTATGTATTATCCATACACTAAAAAAAATGAGTGAATAAATTTATTTGGTCAATGTTAGGGATTTAAAAAAAAAAAAAAAATTTTCACCAAAAACAACAGCATGAGTGCTACAGGTATGTGAAACGCACACTTATACGAGTATTTGATATAAATTTTGATAAAATATTTGGAGTGCCTAATATTTTTAAATTTATTTTTCAAAATATTTCGCATCATGTCTAATAGCCTATTTTTAGAATTAGGTTAGAAGTTAATTTTTTTATTTTTTTTAAAAAAAAAAAATGTGTAACCCAATTGATGCTCAATGCAACCACTCAGAGGACAACTACTAGGGGGTGTGCAAGGTGGCATGGAGACGTTAGCAACACCTGTTCATATAGCGGTTTATGCTGTGTTTGGTTGGGGAATTTGAGGAGGGATTTAGAAAGAGAAATGCAAAAGGTAGGTGAAATGTGAAGAAAATATATCTAAATTTCACCTAATTTCACGCACTTTTTTCCTTTCCTTTTCCAAATCCATTCCCAAATCCCTCAATCAAATATAGCATTAGTGTCTCAGCAAATTTCATCTTTGGACCAAACAGACAAGGAGGAATTAGAGCCTAGTGGATGCATGCGAGAGTTGATGTCGAAGTTGTGCTGTAGCCCCACCTCAGTCCAATCCTATCTAAAATTTAATCCAGTACCAGCCAAACACCAGCCTATTTCTAGCCCAGACAAACACCACATAATCCATAACAAAGCCCAAACCTACCCTATCCATCTCTTAGCCCAACAGCACCTCACTGACAACCCAGCTCAAGACCAAGACCAAACTAAGAATGGACCTACTTATTTTGCATACACCAAGCTGGCTAGCTACTTTTGTTTATGCCCCTCCTCGTAGGAAACTTTTTTGGCGTTATCTTCAGCATTTGGCATCGGAAAATAGAGGCTCAACGGGGTGTAACAGAATGAGAACGCACTGTTTCCAGGATCTACTATCTAAGTGCGAACTTATGGACTTGGAGTTCAAAGGAGCACTGTATACCTAGACAAAAAATGGGCTCAAGAAATGTGAGGGAAAGACTTGTTAAAGTACTAGCCACGGTGGATTGGAGGCATCTATTTCCTTATGATCAAGTGCACCACGAGGCCTTTGTGGGGTCAAACCACGGCCCACTTCTGCTTCACTGTCATATCCCACATAAGAGGGTTCCTCGCCTCTTCAAATTTGAGTCTATGTGAACAACGAGCCCCGAATGTTCTGAGATAATTCAGTCCCATTGGTTAGAAGAATCTTTTGGTTCTCCTATGTTTCGTCTCACACAAAATCTTAAGTAATGTAGTAAGGGGCTAACTGCATGGAGCAAAACAAAATTTGGTGATAATAGGCTCAAGATTATAGCTTTGAAATATGAGATTTTGGACATTCAAGCCTGACCTTTCTCTGACGATAACTTGTTAAAAATGCGTGAACTCCAAGGGAAAATGGAAGTAGTCTTAGCAAGAGAAGAAATGTATCAACACTAGAGGTCAAGGGTAAATTGGCTCAGATATGGAGACAAGAATACAACTTTCTTTCATGCAACAGTGATTCAAAGGAGACAAAGAAATCAATTGGTAAATGCAACTTCTCAGTATTTTTACAGTCAGTGAAAACTTCTGGGACCAATGATTCTTCACTTGAGCACACACTCCTTCGCTCGAGCGACCAAACAACTTCGACTGCAATTTTGCTTCATCCCCGACATAGTTAGTGAAGTGGAAAACATGAAAGAATAGACATCACAAACTTCTCTGCAAAGCACAATTCGGGTTGGATTCGCATCTAAAACTCATAGCCTCATTAAAATAAAAGAACGAATAAAATTACAACTGAAAGGAGTTTTGTCAAACAGGATTGCCAAGAATAAAAACCTAACACCGCCGATAGTGATGATTGGAAGGAATTTGATGTGCAACATCAGTTTTCCCAGAAGCCTTGAAATGTGAGGCTAGTGTTGGCTATTGATGGGTTTAATCCTTTTCGAGAACATGAGCAACTCATATAATTTGTGGCCTATAGTACTCATTCCTTATAACTTGCCACCTGGGTTGGTTATGAAAGATCCCTTTCTTATGCTGCCATTACTTATTCTTGGAGAATCACAACTAAGGATTGATATTGATGTCTACATGAGACCTCTAGTGGATGAGTTGAATGAGTTATGGAAAAATGGTGCATTATCTTATGATGCCTTAACTAGTGAGTCTTTCCAGATGCATGTAGCTTTGATGTGGACTATACATGATTGGCCTGCATTTGGTGACATATATGGATGGAGAACAAAGGGTTATTATTCTTGCTACACTTGCAATGATGAACCATATTTTCAATCCTTGAAAGGCAAGATTGCATACACTAACCATCGATGCTATTTGCCTTAGAACCACCCGGAAAGGCGAAAGAGTATGGCTTATAATGGTAAGGATAAGAAGTGAAAGAGATCTTTAGAGTTACCAGTGGAAAAGATATTAGAGCAATTAGAAAAGAGATCTTCAATTATGCTTTATAGTTGGGCAAAATGGACACTACAAAAAAAATAGTTGACCAAACCAAGTACCATAACTAAGAAGGTAACGAACTATGAGAAACAAAGAATGAAGACAATTAATAAAAACCGTGAGAGAATGAATGCTCTAGGAATGAAAAATATAACAAATTGTTTGAAGGTTGCGGTTCAACATAAGAAATTAAGAAAGGAAAAACAAATACCAATTGAGGAAAATGACGATGATTATCGACCGTCAGAGGTCAAAGATGGTAGTGACACTGAATCCTATGATTCGTTTGAGCATGAGGTACTACACATTTATGCATTGTGAAATATATTCTTTCTTGTTACTTTCAATTCATGCACACATAAACATGTATATCTTCGTACATATATTCATATTTTGTTATGTTATTCAGCTGTTAGAGATACCATTGAGAGACCGTTCACAATCTCATCTTGAGGCATTGACCCCGCATTAGAAGAGAGGGATACCTCTTCACGTCCTAAGGTGGGTAGCCATCCCTCACCACCTCTCAATGTGGAGCCTCAACTTGAGGTGACTGCTGGTAATACTATTGGTAAGACACACTCTTTATTTACATTGATTTGAGATCTTAATTAAATTTGTTCACATACTATTTCAATATTATGGCTTCACAATATCAGCTGCTAAGCGTGTTTGTGGCCCAACTTGAGGCAAAGAGGTTCAAGGCCTTGTTGATAGAGATGGAAAGCTTAACGTGCCTATCCCACCAGAATTTTGTGCACCAGTAGGGGACTTTGCCTCAAAACTAGCCTCAAAGATTGGTATAGAAGTGTGAAGACGTTTACTTGATCCAAGTGTTCATAGGTGGAAGTATGTTGATGCCTCTGTTAAGGAGGTGATGTTTCAACGCTTGAATGTAAGTTCACTATCTACTCTATTATAGGATATTTTACTCATCTTTATAATAGGTTAGAAATCTTAATTATTTATCATAATTTTGTTTTTATTTAGGAATTATCTATGACTTATCTATTTTTATTTTTTGCAGGATCAATTGGATTTACAAGGAGACCTTAGTGATATAGAAAGGGCAATGAACACAAAATTTCATCGGAGATTGAGTAACCACACCTACAGGCTGCACAAACAATTCATGGAGCCGAAGAAGGCTAAAGGGGAGGAGTATGCAAGAAACCACCCACCGAAGGATGTCGATCCTACCAAGTAGATAGATCTTATTGATAAAAAGTGGAACACTAAAGAATTTCTGGTAACATTTTCATCTTTTTTTATTATATCAGCGAAGAAAGAATTTGATTAGAATAGGGAGAGATTCCAAAAAAACTAGAAAGAACACAATCAATTTGCTGTGAAATTTCATATGTATTCTTTTCCCTTTATCTTCTAGGCATGTAAGTGGAACATAATAAAAACCAAATAAATGGAAAAATGAGAAAGGGAAACTAGTAAACATGGATTGGAAGGCTCGCATAATAGGAGATTAATTTATGGTTCCTTAAAGTGCACTTTTCACATCTTAGAATAAAGAACTAAGATTTCAGTTCTATGATTGTATTTCCTGTTTGTTCTTGGGTTTGATCTGAAGTTTAATGATAATGGTAAGCAACTAGCTGAGTAACTAATATAGGGTATTAAGATAGAACTTTAGATTTGATAGAGTTATGGAAGAAAGAAAGGGTTATGAGTTTGGTATCAGTAATTGTTCCATATCTTGTGAAATGTAAATGGATTTTTTCATAATCTATCTTGCCCATGCTTATATGCCCCCTATTTGTAAACAGTGTAAATTTCTCGTTTTTCTTTTTTCACCTAGAAAAACCATCTTATGATGAAATCTCAACAAGTCCTCTAATATATTTTTCAAAGAATTGAATGATACTGGTGGATAATTTGAAATATCTTTTAAGTTGAAATGATATATAGGAAAAGGATAAAGAGGAATAATGCAATTCCTTTATTATCAAGCATTAAATTTGTCTTACTAATGATACATTTCATTGTTATATTGGTTCATTCTTCCTTACAGGAACAATCAAAAGCCAACATATTTGTCTTACTAATGATGCATTTCATTGTTCTATTGGTCATTCTTCTTTATAGGAACAATCAAAAGCCAACATCGTAAACGGAGAAAAGATGAATACAAAACATAGGTGTGGTTCTAGGTCAATCCTTGTTAGAGTAGAAAAACTAGTACGTATCCTTGCACTTTAAGAATTATGTTAGATTCTTAACTTTATTTATTGAATATTTGGTCTATCAAATTAGGCACGAGAAAAGAAGATGCTACATGATCTAACAGAGTTTTACAAGGAAACTCACTATAATGAGAAAACACATGAGTGGATCTTGTCTAAAGCTCAGTGTAATTATGTGAGTACATATTGCAATTTTTATTAACAAAATTTTAGAATACTATTCGTTATAATCTTATTTAATTTTCTAATAATTATTTAATTTTTTAATATTTGATATGAAAATATGATATAGGGACAGGCTGATCACCTCTCACAGCTGGGATCAATCCTTTTGACTGTAGAAGAGCTGTCAATCAAAGTCCTAAAGCCAGGGTCTGACTATATGTAGGGACTTGGAATGAGACCTTCATCCTCTATTAGGAGGACCACTACCATATATACTGAAACAAATGATTATGTGAAGCGCCTTGAGATGCAAGTAGAGACATAGAAGGAATAAATACAAATGCAGAACAATAAAATAGAAGATCTGGAAGAGGGTAGAAAGAAGCAAGGGGAGATAATGGAAGATGTCATCAACTTTATGAGGAGCAAAGGATTCACTGGATACTTTGAAAGTGGAGGGGACTTATCCACAAGTGGACATACTAATTGGTAAAGTATATTAACTTTAATATAACAAATTTTATAAAAGAATATATGTTTGAAGAATTAGAAAGTAATGGAAACATGCATAGGACATCCAATTTGTACAGGTGCACGGGATGTATAAATTATGAATTAGTCTAAAAAATACTTTTTTTTCCATACTTAAAGCTTCAAAAAAGGCCATCAAAAAGCTAAATTATCACACAACCATAGATTAGTACAAGAACAAACAGAAACACCTTAGACGGGACCAATATAAGCTGGATGAACTTATGACACATTAATGGGATGCACCATTTGTGAATTAGCCTTAAAATTAATTTTTTGTTCCCATAATCTCGAAAAAAAAGTCTGTTAGAGGGATATAATTGATCTAACTGTAAATTGATTGGTTACTAATGTTTTTAATCTTTTGTATAATTGATTAGTTACTAAAGCTTTAAATTTATTTTTTGCAGGTTGGATTGGGGTGGCGTTTTTGACGTGCAACAATGATGTAATTTGCTTGAATGTTCATTTTTGTTTAATAAGGATACACATAGTTTGTGGAGTTGCACTAGTTATTGTTGGATGTTTGGTGGAATTACACTAGTTATAACTTTTGGATATTTTGTGGATATTGCACTATTTTATTGTATTAGGTTGAAATGAATGGATATTTTTATTTTGTTAATTTGTAAATGTGTTGATAGCAGGTTAGGTTAAGTTGTGATGGAATTGTTATATTAAACAGGTTTCAACATGAACAGTGTTATATTTGTTGAACTAAAATTCAGATTTTCATAAAATAGATATATAATGTGGAAAAAATATTATGGAATTAGTGACAAAATTTTCCATCCCTAAAGGTTTTTTTGTCTCTTATTTGGCTTAGGTGGATGACTAATTTTGTCATGAATTCTTTATTTCATTGCTAAATGAATTTGTCATGACGAAAATATTGTCACATTTTGTCACTATTACCCTCAATGTGTAATGAATTTTTTTTGACATTATTTCATCATTTTTAATGATGAATTTGTTTTTGTCTCTATTGGTAGCCTCTTTGACAAATTTTTTTTGTCTTCGTTTATATTGAACGCGACAAAATTATTTCGTCTCCATTTCTTATATTTATGACAAAATACTTTTGTCTCTAATTTCTTCCTTTAATGACAAAATATTTTATCGTTAATTACTTACAAGTATGTTCCCAAGAGTGTATTGGAGACAAAAAAAATTGTCACAAATTTATCCTTTTCAATGACGAATTTATTTTTTCATCTCTAAGACCTTCTAGCGATGATGCTTTGGCGACAAAATGGGTGACGAAAACTTTTCGTCGTAATTAGTTTGGGTGACAAAATGTGTACATTTTGGGACAAATTTCTTTTGTCTTTAAATCTCAAATTTCTTGTAGTAGTTTGTTAGAAGTAGTTTGTCAGAAGCAATTAATATGGATAATAGGAGAGAGTATAAAAGTAGGTTAGGATTTTATTAAAATGGGGGAATTTTTACCATTTCTCTTTTTCTAGTTCTCTCTTTTCTCTCTCTACTGCTATTTTCTCTGTTTTCTTTTATGTCAATTCGTTGAATTAAATTAGTGGTATCAAAGCTAACAATTCTTGCCTACCACCTTTCTTCAACCATGGCTAATGAAACCAAGACTCAAGAGCATATCAAAAGAAATGAAGAAGCAATACGACAATTGAAAGAAGGAATGAATGCATCAATTGATGAGCTCAAGCATTTGATTTTGGCAATGAATCTGAAACAAGACCAGAGATATGAACAAATTGCAATCAAAGTGTTTGGAGGTTCTTATGATTAAACCGACAGTTCACAGCAAAATTCTCAAGAACAACCTACTGGTTCTTTCAATTCTGTGCAAACTAGGTATACCAAGGTGGAATTTCTTCACTTTTAAGGAGTAGATCCTTTTGGATGGGTCTTTAGATGCGAAAGGTTTTTTTTCAATTCAATAGAATTGAAAAAAATCAGAAGGTCAAATTGGCAACCATACATTTGGAGGAGAAGGCGATTCAATGGCATCAGTGGTTGGAAAAAACCTCGAAGAAAATTACGTGGAAAGACTTTGTGTATGCTCTTAATGTGAGGTTTGGGCCTCATGCTTATGAGGATTCAATTGGGGAACTCACAAAACTAAGACAAGATGGATCAGTTAAGGATTAACAAGAAAGGTTTGATGAAATAGCAAATAGGACACATGGGTTACCAAAAGAGTTCTATTTGAGTTGCTTCATAAGTGGATTGAAGGATAAGGTCTGGACAAGGGTACACATGTCCAGCCAACTAACATCATACAAGCAATTAGACTAGCTCATTTACAAGAAAAAAGTATTGAAGCATTGGCAAGGAAATCAAGAATTTCCACTAGATCTACTCCATTTCCATACCATATAGCCTTAACTAGTCAAGTGGTAGTGCCTTAGAAAGGAATACCGAAATATTCAATTCTTCAACATCAAAGGGAATATTGGGAAGTACTCCTACTACTGCAGTAACTATGCACAAGATAACTCCTAAGGAAATGTATGAATAGAGGGACAAAGGACTGTGTTATTATTGTGATGAAAAATATGTTCGAGGGCATCGATGCAAGAAGAAACAATTGTTCTTAGAAAGGAAAGATGAGTTAGAAATCAATGAATCAACCAATACATCGGATGATGAAGGGCCATATAGGGTTTAGGAGGAGGAGGACATTTAGATTTTTGTTCATGCTATATATGGATCCACTTCCTATAAGACTATGAGGATACAAGGGTTTGTTAAAAAATACCAGATAACAGTTCTTATTCACTTAGGAAGTACTCATAACTTCCTTGATCCATTTATAGCAAAACAAACATGATGTGAAGTTCAGGATACTCGTCCATCAATGGTAACTATTGCAAATGGGAACAAATTGTGTAGTTGTTAGGTCCCTACTTGTTACCAATTCTGTGAACAAACTTAGTTTAATTGAGTTGTAATTTTCCTTGTTTTATCGCATGTTTTTTAGTGACTCCGCTCGAGCGTCAAGTCCTACGCTCGAGCGGGGTACACGGCCCTTGTTTTCTATATATTTGTGTTTAAGTCCATTTTTAGGTTTAATGTTTCTAAATCTGTTTAGGGAGCTCTAGGGTTTTCTTTTGGGGCTATTTTGCTAGTTTTCCTATGATGTTTTCTTGAGTATTAAACTCACATGGTTTGATAATTCACATCAAAGGGTTGTTTGAGCGATCATCTTCAAGAGTGTTCTTCTTTGGTGGAATCCAGAGATTCAAGTGTGGAGTGTTCGAAGGTGTTCGAAGTTGTACGCGGTCGTTGAGTCGACGTGGATGTTATGGAATCAATATCAATCTAATCAATTCTGAGACGAAGGTTGTGGTGGAAGATATACAAATCGTTGAAGACAAATTGATAGAGTTTGGATAATTTGTTTGGGTATTTTGTATTCTTTCTTTCCTTCATAGTGGATTGATTTATGGCGTTTCGCCCGTGATTTTTTCATCACAATTAGAGATGCTCCAATAGTGATTTTTTCCACATAAAAAATTGTTTGTGTCAATTTATTGTTTTTGAAACAACAATCTAAATCACTTAGTATGTGCTTGATGATTTAGATTGTTAGTTTTAATTGTTTGGGAATTGGTACAATTAAATCTTGATCTAATCACGAATCACTTAGGTTTTTCAATTGGTATCAGAGCAGGTCACTCTTTATTTTTATCAAAACTATAGGAGTGTGATTTTGTGTGATTGGTGATATGGATTCAATTTGTGAAGGTAACTCGACCCATAAACCTCCGTTACTTAATGGTACAAATTATTCTTATTGGAAAGCTCGTATGAGAGCGTTTTTAAAATCTATTGATAAGAAAGTTTGGCACTGTGTGATCTTTGGGTGGAGTGAACCTGTTGTCACCATTGATGGTGTTGATATTCCCAAACCTCTTGATAAATGGGACGCTGGGACGCATTCGATTATCAAAATTCGAGTTGGAACAGTAAGGCTCTTAACTCCCTCTTTTGCTCCATCACACCTGAAGAGTTTCGTTGTATTTGTACTTGTGAGGTAGCAAAAGAAACTTGGGATATTCTTGAAACTATTCACGAGGGTACTACTTCTGTTAAAAGGTCAAAACTTCAATGTCTCACCTCTTCTTTTGAAACTCTTTTTATGCATGATGATGAGACATTTGATGATTTTTATGCTAAACTTAGTGACATCGTGAATTCCTATTTCGCACTTGGTGAAAAAATCCCTGAAGCTAAGGTAGTTGGAAAAATTTTGAGGTCTTTAACCGAGAGGTTCCAATCAAAAGATACAGCTATTGAGGAGGCTCAAGATGTTGATATCCTAAGCTTGATCAGTTGGTTAGAAACTTGCAGACTTATGAAGCCCACTAGATTTCTAAGAAAAAACAAAAAGATAGTGTGGCTTTTACTAGTGCACATGAGATTGCAAAGACCCCTGAGATTGAGTTTGATCTAGAGTCCAAAATGACGGCTATGTTTACTAAATAGTTCAAAAAAAATTTAAAGAAAAAAAAGCCTAATTTCAAGGACCCTATTTCAAAAGATAAGAGTAATAAAAAACCCAAAACTTTTCCAGCAAAACTTGCTCCAAAAACTAAAAAGAAAACTGTGAAGGGGCAATGTGTCAAGTGTTACGAATGTCAAGGGTTTGGACATATTGCTCTTGAATGTCCATTGAAAAAGAATTGGAAGAAAGTCTATACAGTGAGTTAGGATGATGAAAGCGAGTTAGAGCAAGAACCCGAAGAAACCGAATCCGGTGAAGACGGAGATAGTACTTACATAGCATTCTGGTCTACTGTCACTCAACCTCCTCCAAAGCCAGTAGAATTTGCTCGTGGTCAGAATCTGCAACGTGCTCCTACCTTTGATGGAAGTAATTACATGTTTTGGAAGATCAGAATGAGGATGTTTCTGAGAGCTCACCACCCTGAGGGCTGGCAAGCCATTGAAGAGGATGTTGAAAGCACTGACAATCTGAGCAATCAAAGAGTTTTGACTACCATTCGTGAGCAATTTCTATCGAAGAATAGCAACGGATTGCTCACTGCACAAAGGTCAAAGATGCATGGGACATTCTGAGTCAATTTCATAAAAGAGGAGAGTCATCTTCACCACCACCTATCAACTTTCATGCCTTAGTTTCTTGACTGGATGAGGTCTAGGAGAAAGAAGAGCAAAAAGAAGATGATGAAACCTCAGAAGACAATGATGAGATTGATGGTGATGACCTACAACAAGCTTATGAAAAGCTTTACGATGAATCTCTGAATTTGTCCAAGATCAATGACAAACTCACTCTCAAGCTCAAAGCATATGAAAGCGAGAATGTCAAGCTAAAGGGAGATATTGAAGCTGCAAAAAAGATGTCATCAAGATCTCAAATGACAGGCAAGACCTCTACGGAAATCTTCTAGCTTGTGAAATCGAAAGGAATGAACTTCTGAGCATTTATGCCATATTTGAAGAGAAGATTGGAATCCTTGAGATATCACAAGCCACATTGGAAGAGCTAATTGGTCAGAAAGAGGAAGAACTCAAAGTTGCTAGAGCCACGATTGATATGTGGAATAAATGGTCAAAGACACTTGGAGGCATCATTGGGTCTCAATAAATGAGTGGTGATAAAAGTGGGATAGGCTATATTGTTACAACACTTGAAAAGGGACAGGTCTCTACGTCACATGACCTGAAACCTTAAGCAAAGGGAAAGCTCAAGGGTGATACTTCTCTTCATCAACCTAAAAGGGGTAAGATCGACAAACTGGAGGTAAAACCTGTGTTTGTTTTTCATCATTGTGGGAGGTATGGCCACATTCATCCTTATTGTTTTGAGTTGTTTGGTAAAGTGTCTAACAAGGGTAGAAATTCTAATACTTCTTGGGTTAGGAGACAACCTTACATCTCTAGGCGGAACACCAAGATTCATGAGGGTGTTCACAATGCTAAGACGTCTACCAAGACTGCCAGTCCTGCTTCCACTAGGACCAAAAAGATATTGGTTAGAAAGAGTGACTTAACATGTTTTGTTGTTCACACTGCACTGAAAGCATGTGACTCACACATATGGTATCTTGATAGTGTGTGCTCTTGTCACATGTTTAGTGACAAATCCTACTTCACATCTCTTTATAAATATGAAGGAGGAATTGTTACCTTTGGAGATGGTGTCACTTCTACAGTCATTGGTAAGGGCTCTATAAGTGTTGCTAGTCTTCCTAAGCTTGAAAATATTTTGCTTGTTGACGGTCTTAAAGCTAATCTGTTAAGCATTAGCCAAATGTGTGATTCCCATCATGAAGTATTATTTTCAAAAAATAAATGTGAAATTTTGGATAAGAAAGGAAATACTGTCATGAATGGGGTTCGCACATTTGATAATTGCTATGGGATTGTTACCACTAATAATCTTACTTGTCACTCGGCCGTCATAAGTAACATTGACCTGTGGCATCAAAGATTAGGTCACATGAATTTCAAAGATCTAACTAAGATTGCCAACAAAGAGTTTGTGAGAGGAGTACCCAAAATGGGTAAGAATATGAACCATGTGTGTAGTCCGTGTCAACTTGGGAAGCAAATTCGTGCTCCTCATAAAAAGGTGAACAGTTTCACTACCAAACGTCCTCCTGAATTGGTTCATATGGATCTTGTGGGACCCACTCGCACTGAAAGCATTGGAGGAAAAGATACATTATTTTAATTGTTGACGATTATACTCGTTTTTCATGGGTAATTTTTTTAAGAGAAAAATCTGATACGTTTGATGCTTTCCAGGCCTTAAGTCCTTAAAATCTAAAATGAACAGGGTGTTTCTATTGGGTGTATCATAAGAATCCGAGCTGATCATGGTCGTGAGTTTGAAAATAGTTCATTTTCGGATTTTTGTGATATGCATGGAATTAAGCATGAGTTTTCTACACCGATTACTCCAAAAACAAAATAGAGTTGTTGAGAGGAAGAACAGGGTTGTTCAAGAGATGGCTAGGGTCATGCTCCTTAGTAAGAAAGTTCCTCTAAAGTTTTGTGCTGAAGCCTTAAATACTGCTGTTTATGTTGTAAATCGTGTGTATTTAAGGCCTGGCATTTTACAAACTCGATATGAATTGTGGAAAGGATTGAAACCTACACTACTAGAATAGTGGCTTTTTGCGACTGATTATTTAACTGTCGCAAAAAATAATATTTACAACCTTGGTAATTTTTTCTTTTATTTATATTGCCTTTTTCTTATACCTATGCCCTCACCCTTTTTACACTCCCTACAATTCACAAACAGAGAAAAATCTGATTTCGCTCGCTCAATCGTCTGAAGAAGAGACCATGGTCATGATGAAGAATTTGATTTCGCTCGATCAATGAAACCTGATTTCGCTTGCTCAAACGTCTGAAGAAATTGGTTGTGATCGATTCTCAAGAAATATGGGATTGTTTGAGATCGATTTCGCTATATAGATCACCAACGGTATGAACTCTCTCTCTCTCTTGTCTCAATGAGTCTCTTCGAATCATGCATTCAATCTAACTCTTTTTTTCGTCACTGTAATTTGATCACTGTATCATTCTCACTGTAAGTCATTCAATCATTCATTCTCATTGTAATTCGATCACTTTTTTGTCAATCTAACTCTCTTTCTCTCTTTCTCTCTCTCTAGCCATAACCATAGATCACCTTTCGATGAATCTTTGGTTTGAATCAATCATTCCTCATCTGCTATAAGTACAAGCTAAACCATTCAATTCTTAATTGTTGTCGCTTCACCTTCCAATTCTCACCTCTCTCTCTCTCTATATATATATATATACATAGCATTGCTTTGAACTTGCTTGATTTTAGTTCTGAATTCGAATTATTATTATTACTATTTTCTGTCATGTTAGATTGTGGTGTGTTTTGAGTAAAATATCAAAGGTTGAAAATATCAAAGATGTGAAGTAAGTAATGTCATGAACTAAGTAATGATGTGTATGAAACAATTTATGATGTGTAAATAAATTTTTCCACAAAGTAGTGCATTTTAGTGCACAGATAGTGAAAAACTAGAAGAGATGTGATGCTGATTTTTGAATCCTGAATCAGAGTTTACATTGGCTCACATATGAGCCCCCAAGGCTACTATATATATATAATGGCAATGATGGGACTGCTATTGAGAAATTTCGGCACAGATGGTTTGCCCTGCTACTTCTCTATTTTATCAGTCCAGAAGTTTAATGTTCTTCCATCTTCTAAACTGGTTAGTTTCCTTGGTTTTTGTTTCTATTTTGCTTCTCAACACCTTCATCAAACTTTTTATTTTTATTCTTATTTTATCTAGTTTGCTTTCAAATTTGAATAAAAATTTTGATTTTACATGAATTATTTCAACTCTTTCATCAAAATCTTTTTTTAAAATTTCCCTCTTATTCCAAATTATGCTTCATCTTTTTTAATTCTCATCAAATTCTAACTTGATGACGTATTTGATGAGTTCTCATTTTGATGAAAAAAATGTCACTCTTAGAGATGTATTTTTAGCACTTTTGGTCAAATTTAAATTTGATAAAAATAATAAATAAATAGTAAAAGTGTTAAGGATTGGAGATGGTTCAGTGAACTTGTATCCTGTATATTTGTATGGAATTTTATTTAGCTTATACTTTTCTATTTATTTTTATTCCTTCGATAAATTATTTGCCTCTCCTATTTGATATATATGTATGGTTGTCTTAGTTCGTCTGATATTATGACCATACATGTGTACAAGGGTTTGATGTTGGGGATGTCCATGAGAAATGTTACAAGGAACATAACAAATACATAAGCATAATAAGGATATTGGACAATACACGTGTACAAGGAACATAACAAATACATAAGCAGAATAAATTTAGAAGTTAGGGACTTATATTTATTTTTGTTATTACTACATGTGTACAAATACATAACAAATACATAATCTAGAAGTTAGGGACTTACATTTATTTTTGTTATTACTACTATGTGGCAGTAGGGAATGATTCAATGTCAAATGAGTAATGCTAGAGTGACCGCATTTGAATGAAACATTACATTGAACTCACCACATCAAATGAAAGGGTTTTTTAAAATGTAATCACCAGAGCATTACTCATGTCAAATATGTACCTGGGTTTTATACTTATTTTGGGGATGTTCTAAACTTCTACTCCTGTAGGATTTGATTTTGGTTACCATTGGAAAAACGTTTATTCATGTTGAGTTCTAGTGCCTTATCTTAGTTCATGTGATTTTGAAAATGGCGGGTCAGCCACAGAGGCACCTACTTCAACGTGGTTGGAGTGTCTTTGTAAGCTCTAAAAGGCTTGTTGCCAGGGATGCTTTTATAGTTTTAAGGTGTTCAAATCATTTTTACATTTTCACATTCCAAGTTAGCTACTCGTTACTGACTTATGGATGATTTTAACATCGGACTTTTAGAGGTGAGAATGGGGAACTTCGCGTTGGAGTAAGACGAGCCATGAGACAGTTGGCTAATATCCCATCATCTGTCATATCTAGCCACAACATGCATATTGGTGTCCTTGCAACAGCGTGGCATGCAGACATGACAGGAACATTTTTCACAGTCTATTACAAGCCGAGGTTTGTGCCTTATACTATATGTTCACTTCAAGGATGAAATTGCACTAAAGAAAACTTGTTGGATGGTTCAAAATTTAAGGTTTGGCTGAGTGCAAGTTATGATAGTTCATTAAGACATTTTCCATCAATCTCATTCACTAATCCATCTTTTTTTTCTCTTTCTTAGATTGACTTGCAATTGTGTAACTGTGAGGATTGTGAGAAGTGTTTGGGTTGGGTTGACTATTGTTTAGTATTAAGCGTATGTGTCGGTTTAGAGTTAACTTTTAATTACTAAATACTTGAATTGAATAGCTTTCTATAGTGTTGAAATGTGATCTGCCAAACTACGTTCAAGCCTTCATTATATGGCAGACTACTACATTAATTTGCTTCTCGAAATCACCTATGTATTGTCAAAAGAGGGGAATGAGATAACAAATATGAAATTACTTGCGTTTCTTGTATTTTCTGTTAACTAATTCTTTATTACAGGACAAGCCCTGCTGAGTTTATTGTTTCGTTTGATCAATACATGGAATCTGTCAAGAGTAATTATTCTGTAGGGATGAGATTGAAAATGAGATTTGAAGGTGAAGAAACTCTAGAACAGAGGTATGGTTACTGCATGTCGACATATTTTATGATGATTTCTTGGCATTGTAGGGACTTTTGAAAACTAATTGTTTTTAGATGTTTCTCATAGTGTAATATTTAAGCCTTCATTATTTATAAAACATATTATTCATATAATTTATTGATGAATTGAAGGTTTACTGGAACAATTATTGGGATTGAAGATACTGATACCAAAAGATGGGCAAAATCTAAATGGAGATCCCTCAAGGTAGTATTTTGTCTATAGTACATAAGGTGTTGCTAATAGTATTGCATACTACAGACTATATGTCATGGTTTTTGAAGGTACGGTGGGATGAGAATTCTACCATTCCTAGTCTGGAGAGAGTCTCACCTTGGAAAATAGAACCTGCTTTGACTACGGCTGCACTAAATCCCCTTCCCATGCCCAGACTAAAAAGGCCTCGGTCAAGTATGGTGCCCTCTTCCCTTGACTCCTCTGTTCTTACAAGGGAAAGTATGGGCCCCACTTGAGTTGTAGAGTCTGTTGACAAACTTGTAAGAACCTAAATTTTTAGACAACTAATTAGTTTATTAATAATAATATTAAGCCAATCTATAGTGATTGTTAAACCTTTAAATTATAATATTAGTAAGACCATAATTAATATCAGTATTAAATTTCTTTAAATAAAATTATTTATCTTGATGTGATTAAAATTCTGTATCAAAATACAGTTGTGAAAACTAAATGGATTAAATTGATAGTAAATAAGCTAGTTAGAATTTAATAAAAAAAAAAAAGAAAAAAAGAAATGATCAAGTTGCAAGGAAAGTGGCTGACTGCCACTTCCTTTTCTCTTTATCTAGGTAACATGGCTTGCATGCTTATTTTCCCCAAGTGCACACTCAACCTCCCTAAGAGGTGAGCATGCAATGGCATTCCAAGCCTTGATAAGGCAGCCACGGCAGCAACCTGCAAGCAGCCAGCTACCATTTAAACCATTGGATGAGAGTTGTTTTACCTCACTAAAGTAAGAATACATCACCTCTACCCTCCCTTAGATTCCTCTAACTGAATTTATATAATATATATGCAAGTCTAAGCATGGTTAAGTCATCTATAGCAACATAGTCCATGCATGTTTAAAACTTTGATAGGATGAGAATTTCATTGTGCTATAGTTTCATATTCCTTCTTGATATAAATATATGGCTTAGCTGTTGTTGTTTTTATGTAATTAATATTCTCCATTGTTGAAATAATCTTGCAAAAGAGTAAAATGAGATGAGAATGGCCCCCTTTACTTGAAGCATAGATTTTTCTCACTGTTTTAGACTTTATCGGGTGAAAAGAGAGCTCTTATAAATTGAAATTAATTGATGTTAAAAATCTGTGCATACTGGAAGTATATGTAGGTCTTATACACTATGTAAAATTTTTATAAAATAATTGAACACCATTTTCTTACCGAAATGAATATTTTCCCTAAGTGTCGCTTACGACACAGCAGAAGCAGTAGCTTCAAATAGGTCCCAATTTCTCTACAAACGGTGTTTTTCTGCACAACCACTTGGGAAAGCAATATTTTTAAGTTACCTTTCGAACGCCGCTGGTTTCATAATTTTTTATTAAGTATTGAGAGAGAAACGCCAAACTTTCCAAAATGTGACAGAATCTGTCCAGTTTTCTTATAAAAATTATTTGACCTCCTTCGACTGGTTTTCAGTCTTCACACTCTTCTGGAAATATGTTCTAAACTCAAAAATTTAGCAAACCGTTCTGACCATGCCTTTTTTCGACACTTCTTGAATACCCTTTTTATTTTTCAAACACAGAACACCTGAGCTGACGTTTTCATGGCCTGGATACATATTTTTACTTCATTGCTGTTTGGAGGCAGCAGCAATGCTGAATTTACCAGGTCACCGTTTATTCCACAGAATAAATTTTCAAGTGATTCAAATCAGAAAAGTTAGATTTTTAAGTTACCTTTCAAACGCCGCTAGTTTCATAATTGTTTATTCAGTATGGAGAGAGTAACGTCAATTTTTCCAAAATGTGACAGAATCTGTCTAGTTTTCTTAGAAAAATTATTTGACCATCTTCCGTTGATTTTCAGTCTTCGAATCCTTCTGGAAATATGTTATAAACTCAAATATCTAACAAGCCCTTCAAACCATACCTTCTTTTGACACCGTTTGAGGCCGCTTTTTATTTTTCCAACACAGATCACCTGTGCTGGAAGTACTATAACTCACTGTCCCAGAAACACCAGTTTTCTTCCAAAATTTAATTCTCCCTTTTAAAATCGTTTTTTAGTTCTGGTATTCTTCTCAGAATATTTTCCTAACTCAATGAACTAGCACCATTTAAAATATCGTAATGGTTGAACATCGTTTGGTATGGGTTTCATATTTTTTTTTTTACCATACAGTGCTGAAAGAAGTAGTGTATAAATTCCTACGGAATTTGGTGATAATTCCTAAGACATTCTATCATATTTATTTTGGTTGTCATACACGATTGTGTTGTGCTATATAAACATTATGTCACTGTAGTTTTCAAACTAAAACTCACACATGCATCAAAATGTGAATTTGATGAAGTAAAGAAACACGAAATTGAATAGATGCATTAAAGTTTACAAGTGATGGGGTGAGCCCGGTTTAGAATCTTGCGCAAGTGAGTTGCGAACCCTAACATGGCACGGGAAGGTATTTCGGCTCTTATCGGTACAGGCGATATAAGGTTGGTGGTGCGGGTGTCACAACATAGACCGTTCCCTTGGGGCATACAGTGGTTCGGGGGCTGCTTTCAATTTTCGGCCCTTGAAGGCCTTTTTTGGCTAAGTTTATAGCGTTTTTCACGCCAACTCCCAACGTACACGTGCTAATTACGTCCCGTCTGTCCCTATAGGTCCTATTTGACACGAGGAAGCTACCCGTGCCATCCCCACAGTGGTTCGGGGGTTGCTTTCAAATTTCGGTCCTCGAAGGCCTTTTCCGGCTAAGTTTATGGTGTTCTGGTAAGACGACATTTTACATAGGAGACTAACTGAACTAATATATTTTTTATGTTGATTTCTTGGCATTGTAGGGACTTCTGAAAATTGATTGTTTTTAGATGTTTCTCATAGTGTAATATTTGAGCCTTCATTATTTATAAAACATATTATTCATATAATTTATTGATGAATTGAAGGTTTACTGGAACAATTATTGGGATTGAAGATGCTGATACCAAAAGATGGGCAAAATCTAAATGGAGATCCCTTAAGGTAGTATTTTGTCTATAGTACATAAGGTGTTGCTAATAGTATTGCATAAAGGAAACACCGAGGTGTAGGAAGGCAACATTCAACCCTGGTTAGCTTGAAGCGTGCCAAAACTCCATGAACCATTTTTTTTAGTTTTCTAGTTTTTCTCTAGTTCTTTTTATATTTGTGTACTAAGACAGGGTTTTAAATTTGATTGGAGTTGTAATTTAAGAACTTTTAGTTTCCGTGTTGTAAATTAATGGATGATGGTAAATTTGGTGGCAACATTGATGAGGATTCTTAATTAAGAAAATTGACTTTAAGTTTTAAACCTTATTATGATGTCCTCAAATTTTGGGGCGTCACAAAACTAATCTTTCTTCAGCTTTCATGTGTGTTTTTTTGTAGAAGTCCATCATAGATTATGGATCTTGAATGTTCGTATTTTGAATTAGGTTCATCTAAGATGACAATAGACCCTTCACCAGTAAATGAATTTTCAAGGGTCTTGCATGGTCAAGAATTTTCGACCTTACGAGGCACTTTCGCAAGAGTAACTAATTGGATTATACTAAAAAGCTAGTTGTATAGCCACCTTCATTGGATGATGAGAAGATTGACATGGTGTCTCCTTCACAAAAATATGGATCAGACAAATGGTTGTCCTTAGTGAGGCATGAATCAACCTTCACAGATCTATTTTCAGGTTTTGAGGCCCAATCCAACTCCTCCCACGAGTCGATAAAAGTCAATTTACCAGATCGGGAAGGCAAGTTCAATTTTCTTGCTAGCAATTGGTTTGTAACACCTTCAGCCTCTCACTCAACTTGTTACATTCTATCATGAAAGCTCATGTGCAAAGCAGTGATGCGCCTTATCATTCACGAGATGTCAGATATGGTAGTTTTACTGAGTATCCCTTGCTTCCTGGTCAAAAACTCGAGCAGCATCAAGGAAATTGGTCGAGAGAACCACCACTTCAACACATCTTCATATTCCCACTCAGTCAAGAGGGCTGATTCCTCGGTCTGTACTGGTACAACAACCTGAAGCAGTGAAACCTAAAGATGGGAATTGCAGACTCTTTGGTATACCACTCATCAGTAATCATATAACCGCGGAGCCAGCACACTTGCATAAAACTACTATTGAAACCGATCAAAGGTCTGAACAAATAAAGGGTGTAAAGGTGGCAGATCAACCACTTCCTAGTGTTGACCAGGAAAAACCATCCCAAATGTGTCAGCCACTTGTGAGGGATTGCCTTGGGAAAGTCTAAGGTGGTTCAACAAGGAGTTGTACCAAGGTCCGCACCTATTTATTTGCATATATTTGGCTTTTAATGCCATGATCATTCTAGGTAGTGTTAAATTAATTTGCTTGAATGAATGTTGTGATGATTTCAGGTTCATAAGCGGGGGATTGCTCTCGGTAGGTATGTGGACCTTACCAAGTTCAGTAACTATGAAGAATTGATTGCTGAGCTGGATCAATTATTCGAATTTAATGGTGAATTGAAGGCATGGAACAAGAATTGGTTGATTGTATTCACTGATGATGAGGGTGATATCATGCTTGTTGGAGATGATCCGTGGCCGTAAGGACTATTTCTGGGTTTTTTTTTTTTTCATGTTCATTATGTATTAGCCATGAACTTTGTTGTCGGCTTTTGTTGTTTGTACTTGCATCTTCCATTTATTTGAATCATCCAAATGCATCAATGCAATAACCTCTTAAAGGGAATCATTCCCCATTTGGTGCTTGCAATTGATTTTTTTTTTTGGTAGCTGTGGGAGCCGAATAATATTATTACGTAGGGAAGTCGATTTAGTTTAAAGAAAGAAATCAAGCTATGTACTATATGGCTCTATTCTGGAGGGACAGAGGCCGAATAACCGGAAAGGCCATAGAATCAGCTGTAAGCTGTGCCGAGTACGAATAAGTAGGAGAGAATAGTCGAATAACTAATTATTCGGTGGTTGAAAGGTGGGCCCAACCATCAATATCAAGGATGACTATAAATAAGAGGAACATCAGCTAAGAAAAGGTATGTGAGAAAAAATAAGATTAACTTGAGACACAAGCAACCAAGAGAGTATACACTAACTTATCTGTCGAAGTGCTAATTTTGGCACCTCCGACCGGAGTGTTCATTCTTTTCAGGTGATTAGCTGAGGATCTAGAGCGTCCTACAGGATCCAGAGAGTATTTCCAAACCATATCTCCACAATTGGCGCCGTCTGTGGGAATACTCAAGCACATCCATGGCGGGCGTGACAGAAGATCCTCCGGTAGTTGCTGACGACCTTACGCCACGAGATGATACCACTCCAAGAAACATGCTTAGGCCAGAGAACATTGTTGCACGAAGGGCCTTAAACTTCAACTCAGTTGCCTAAACCTTACCCTCGACATCAGCACATGAGACAATGCAAGTGATTATGGATCAGGCGAAGCAAAATGAACAAAGGTTAGAAAACATGATGGCTGAGAATAAGTGCCTTCGACAGGATTTGGCCCTGGAGGTGGCAAAATCCCAACAGGCCACGTGCCAAGATCGGGGATGACCTTTGGGAAAGGATGGTTGATGACCTCGAGTTCGGAGACATGATAGTGGCAGTGACTCTAACTCATCATCCCCAGAATCCAAAAAGAAGGAACAAGTTGAGGTCTCCAGTTCTTTTGGAGGAAGCCCATATGTGTGGAATAAGCGAAGAAGAAATGATTCAGATGAAGAGGATCAAAACGACCCCTTTGTGCGACGGATCGCTAGGGCAGTGCTACCCAAAAATTTCAAAGCTCTATCATTCACCCTATACGAAGAAAAATTAGACCCTACTAATCACATTCATCATTATAAGCAAGCCATGACGCTTCATGCAGATGACGAGGCCCTCATGTGTCGAATATTTTCGAACAGTTTGGGACCATTGGCCGTCAGATGGTATTATAAATTGGAACCAGCATCGCTTAGGAGCTTCCACCAACTCCAAAAATCCTTCAGGGCAAGGTTTATCACCAATGAAGTCCAGCCGAAGCAAGCCGATTCTCTATGGGCAATGCAAATTCAACCAGGAGAAACCCTTCGTGCATATTCGGCGCGCTGTTGGGAATGCTTTAATCTAGTAGACGATGCCTGCAATGACTCCATGGCCATCGTCGTCTTTAAGATGGGATTGCATCCTGATAGTGCCCTCTGCAGCTCCTTGACTAGACGGCCCCCCAAAACAGTCTGGTCGTTAATGAGGAAAGTTGAGGAATACTGCAAAGTGGAAGATAATGTCCTGTGGGTCAAAGCCGGACATAAGGTCAACAAGACGGCCCCATCTGAAATCTTTCAGCCAATAAACTCTGTACCATCACGGAGCCCTGAACCACAAAATCGGGCTAAACGAGAGAAAAAACGAGATTCGTGCCGATCAAGTGACCAATGTTCACATCGAGCTAATGAACAACTTCAAGTGGATAGGAGGCGCACAAGGTGCGAAGACAAGAAATATACAGAGTTATTTCAGTGTGGTTATGTCTAAAATCCAACACCTTCTGTTCTTTAAATGGCCACCCAAGATGGTGGGACCTCCCGACACGAGGAGACGGGATAGGCGGTGCGAATATCACAAAGACCACAGTCATGATACCGATAGCTGTTATGCATTGAAGGACCACCTTAGGAGTTAGTACAAGATGGTCAGCTTATGCAACACGTCCGAAAGAGCAATTCAACAAAAACAGTAGTTTTACGGCATGATTCACCTTCACTCAGCGTAATTCATATGATATATAGCTTGCTGACGGCATTCGTGATACATACAATTCAGTCGTATCCTAACCCCCAAAAGCAAATCACACCAGCAAAACGGCCCCATGAAACTGCGAGTATTACTTTCGATGAATCTGATTTGGTCGGCGTAACACTCCCCCACACTGATCCCTTAGTCATCAAATTACGCATAAATCGATTCACTGTTGAACGTGTTCTCATTGACCAGGGAAGTACTTTGGAAGCAATGTACTACAAGACCTTCATTAAACTCGGTCTCACTGAGTCGGACCTGTCTCCAGCTGATTATCCGTTATGCGGCTTCAACGCTAATCCATAATATCCTTTGGGCAAAATCACACTACCAGTTCGGGCGAGCTCCCGATCAGTGGATGTAGATTTTTTGGTTGTCAGGCTTCTTTCACCGTATAATCTTATCATGGGACGAACTTGGTTGCATACCATGCAGGCCGTGCCAAGCACCTATCATCAACTACTTCACTTTCTGACTAAATGCGGCATAGAGCAAATTCGAGGTTCCCAGAAATTGGCGTAGGCATGTTATCTTCGTGCTGGAAAGACACCAAGAGAGCTGGAAGTGAATTCAATTGAGGTGCCTGATAGGGAGAGCCTCGACGACGTTGGGTGGCTCCCAAGTGAAAAGGCAATTGGAGCCTTGGATCGGGTTGAAATTGATGAGAATCCTGACAAGTTCTTCATGGTCGACACTTCTTTGAATAAAGTCGACAGACAAGAGCTAATATCCTTCTTACTAGGCAACCTTGATGTATTTGCATGGTCACCATATTAGATGCCGGGGGTGGATCCATCTGTGTCCCAACATCGCTTAAACATTGATCCCAAATGTAAGCCAATTATTCAAAAAAGCCGGCGGTCAGCCGCAGAACACACTGCTATTGTGGTTGAAGAAGTTGATCGGTTGCTTGATGCTGGGGCAATCCGCGAAGTGACATATTCTACATGGCTATCGAATACTGTAGTTGTAAAGAAGAAAAATGAAACTTGGCGTATGTAGACACCTCATTTTTGACCAACCTTAAGACTCAGACGTCACCAGTTGAGCGCTCGGTGATATTGCATTTTGTGCTCGTTCAGAAGTTTCAGAGTCTCGGCTGCGAGCCTTGCCTCCGGACTTCCGAATTCTTTCGTGCCTTGCCTCGGTTTGCAAACCAAGCTCTGTTTTCTCTGTTTTCTCTTCCCGGAGGGAGGGAGAGGTCTCGTAGATCATCTCTCAGTGGCCGTAGGCTACGTTTTGTGGTCGTAGGCCATTTTTCCCGTTTGGAGCCCGGTTTTCGATTTTTCGGAGCCGACGGCCGTGTGCCTCGGTTCGGGACAGCCTAACCATCCCCGTTTGCTCCGGTTTTTGGTATACACCTTATTTCCTCCCTTTTGAGGAACACTGGGGTCCGAGAGACCAACTTCATGGTCAAACGCCACCTCCGCTGCTTAACGGCCCATTTTCGGGGCCCTGGGTCGCGCGTTTCGGTCCCCCGAACCTCCGTTTTGCATCCGTTTTGGTTCATTTTTGGTTGAGACCTTATTTTCATGATTAGAAAGCTTGTAGGAGGGTGGGAGGCCAGCAATTGTTCTGAAAAGCCAGCTTCATTCCTTCATCGCTCTCCGACGCCCGTTTTTCTCACTAAAAAGCCAATGTTGACCACCCCGGGGCCACTTTCTTGAACCCCAAACCCCATATTTGTGTTGTACACACCTGGGAGGCCACCAATATGTGGTGGCCAACTAGTAATTGTTCCTGACCTTTTTGACCCCCTCTAAAAAATGGTCTTTTCTCTCTCCTGGTTCACTTTTTCTGGGTTTCAATCACATAGTTGTGTTGGGCACACATGGGAGACCACCAATATGAGGTGGCCGACCAGTAATTTTGCTTGACCCCTTTGACCCTTGGTCGGCCGGCCATGGGAGGTGGTCGGCCGACCACCTGAACCCCCAAAATCTGGCCGGCCATGACCCCCTCACCTGGTTCCTTACAAATCTGACCTTTTTTCCCCCCCAGATCCTGTATCCGAGGGGGACTCTTTTGGAAGGGAAATTTGAATTCATTTTCCCCCCATTTTTCCTCCATTCTTTGGCCTATATAACCAGCCCCTCAGCTGCAGTTTGAGGGGTTACAAAATTGGTTTAAGGCCATTGCATATAACTCTCCCTCTCCCTCTCTTCCAAGCCTCAAAACACCTTTGTTCCTACACCAACTCATAGCCTATCAATCCACACTCCACTTCCAGAAACCTGAGGCTGTTTTTCAGAGTTTAGGAGCACCTTTCGTTGGTCCAAAAGCTGTTGAAGCATTGGTCTACAAGGGTGAGTCACTTTCTTCCCTTTTCTAGTCTTTTTTTGCTTTGTACATAAGCCTTAGTTGCTTGCATTTTTGGGCTCCAACCCTAACTGTAAATAGTCATATTTTGAGCCCCTTTTCATGTTTTATTAAGGGTCATTCCCTGTTTGAGGCCTCCTGCTATCACTTGCTTCTTTAACTCTCTTTTAGGCCTTATTTTTGCATAGTATTTTTGGCCTGTTTATGAGTTGTTTTGGACTTTTCCATAAACTGTAAAATAGCTTGTTTTGAGCCCCTCTTCAACATTGTTGAAGGTCTCTCCTCTGTTTGAGGTCTCCTACTACCACTTGCCTCTTTAACTCTCTTGTAGGCCTTTTTCTTGCATGATATGTTAGGCTTGTTTATTAGCTGTTTTGGACTTTGCCATAAACTGAGAAATATCTTTTTTTGAGCCCCTCTTCAACATTGTTGAATGGATATTCTCTTTTTGAGGCCAGAAGCTATCACTTGCTTCTTTAACTCTCTTTTAGGCCTTATTTTTGCATAGTATTTTTGGCCTGTTTGTGAGCTGTTTTGGACCTTTACATAAACTATGAAAAGTCTTTTTTTGAGCCTCTCTTCAACATTTTTGAAGGGATCTCCTCTGTTTGAGAACAACAGCTTCCACTTGTCTCTTTACCCCTCTTTTAGGCCTTTTCTTGCATGATAGTTTGGCCTTATTTGTGATTATTTTCGTAGCTTGATGTAAACTATAAAGTGCCCTGTTTTGAGCCCCTCTTAAACTTTGTTGAAGGGATCTTTGCCATTTGGGGCCAGCTGCTGTCCCTTTGTGTTTAATCTCTCTTTTAGGGCCATTTTTGCATGATAGATTAGCCCTATTTGCATTCATTTTTGGGACTTGTTATAAACTGGAAATATGCATGTTTTGGGACATTCTTGCATCTGTATTCATGCTTCATGATCAAATAATGCGTGTTTTGTATAGCTATAGGCCAATGCGTATGCCTAGTTTTGTGTTTCGGGGCCATTCCATGCATCGGGTGCCATGTTTCCATGTTTTGCGATCATTTTGCATCACATTTCAGTGCTGAAACTTGCATGTTTGTATGCCATATTTCGTGCCTTGCCATGCCTTGTTAGAGTGGCATTTGTGCCTTAGGATCGGTTCTCAGTTTGCGTGCATGTGTGCACGCATTTCGAGTGTCTCATTTTTCATCTTATGGCTACTGATGTGAGTGTGGCTGAGGTCCACTCATGTTGGTGTAAGTCCATTGTGCATTGTGTATGCCATTTCATTTTATAGCATTGTGTATGCTAGGTCGTATGTTAGCGCATTGTGTATGCCATGTTACCTCGTGCATCGTATATGCCATTCCATAGCATTGTGCATGCTAGGTTGTATATTAGTTGCATTCATGCATGTCATGCATATTGCATTGTGTTTGGGATAGGAGTGAGCCCGAGCACGGGAAACAAGGGACGTTTCGTACTTCGAGTGACGGAACGTGTCTCAATTCCCAGTCACCGACACTCTGGATTATCCATGATGGAGTTTAGGTCTTGTTGTATTTACATGTGCATTCATTTCATATTGAGTCGTGCAATTCGACTCTTCGGTCATCATGCATCGAGATGCGCGATTGATGGCACGAGGATCGAGGACTACACTCCCTGAAGAGTAGTCATGCATACATATGTGAAAATACTTTGCCATGCCCTTTGTTGCTCTCTGTTGCAGCAAATCAGAAATCGGCAGCCTTCCGGAGCTTGGCACGTATTCCAATAACAATTGCAAACAGAGGCAAATCGGGGCATTGCAAGGGATTCTCCGCACAAGGCAACCCGAGCATGCATCATTCATCATCCAGAGCTGATTCGAGGCAATCCCTGGCTTGCATGCCAATTTATTGCTTTCCTAATTTAATTTGTTAATTAATTAGGGTTTTGTACATATTTGGATTGTAATTATTCATTTGGGACTGCATATTATTTATTCGGACCCTCTGCGCGAGGGCACAACTGTAATAAGTGTGCGTGCGTGTGATGTATGTCTTCCAACCCCACGTCTTTCTCCTTTTTATTTTACCAGCTTATGATGGTTAGATTAGGCCATGTTTCAAATAACTTCAAGCTGCT